>CM060896.1:156486544-157086544 GCA_030762935.1 Hymenopus coronatus | reverse complement strand
TTAAATACCAAGTTTAGTATTTAAGGGACTTTTCTTTGTTGAGCTATGCTGTCCACAGACACTCAGACACACACACACACACACACACACACACATGCATACACACGTATCTTTTTACAACAAAAAAATTTTTTTTTGATTCAGGGTGACGCAAAACATGTATTTTCGGTGAAATCTCGGTATCGAATTTTTGGGTGGAATGGAATATCTTCTCTATACACTATGTACATAGTACGTGTAGAGAAAGTAATAATCTTCAAATTTAAATTTAATGTCCGCTATCCTAGACAAGCATCAGTTTATCTAACGGGCAAAATCAGCGTGGGTTGCACTTAATATTAATAGAGTTCCTCATCGAAGTCCGGGCACTAGTTTGCCATAACACGCGCAGACTCCACGTCACTCCTAGTCAACTTTGCACCGCTAAGAATCCAAGTTACTCTATTAAGAGTAAATCAAGCACTAGGAAGTGTAATTCCAAATAGGTTCAAATAGAAATTAAGATTCATGCTAAAGTATAGGCAAAGGAAACAGATGTTAAATTAAGCATCACTTCGAATCATTCATTTTTCGTATTATTTAATTTTCAACCTGTCAATAGTTCCCATACAGAGAGGGTCGAGAAAGCAACGAAGAGATTTGATCCTGAGATACAAAAGGAGGTATTCACCATTGACCATCTACCTCATATGTGTCACCTCACGCTTTGCCTATTTCCAACTTCTTCAGCTGTCTTGGTGAGAGCACTGCGGACCACTAGATCTCGTATTGCTACTCACCTGGGGGCAAACATCTAAGTTCCTTTGTTCATTCGGATTGGGTTTGACTCGGCGGGATAGTGGTTCCTTATAACCTGGGAGATTGGGTAAATCAGGGCGAAACCTTACGCCTTAATGTACTCCATCGACTAGTCTGGGAAATTTAATAGACAGGAGTTAAACCATGCTCAATCTTAGGCTCATCCTCGCCACATTGGACCCATGTGGTAAATGTATCGTGGTAGAACTCAGTAGCTATGCCCGCAGGAAAGTAAGCTCATTTCGGAATGAGTTTTTGTTCTTAAATTGTATAATATTCTATACAAATAATTAATGTTTCATTAATGTTGATGTTTGCCGTTAAACAGAGCTACAATTCCAAAAATGTACATAATTCGAATGAGTCAGCTGATATCCGGAGTATTGTTTACATCAGTCGTAGTCTGTTGTTTCTAGGGGTGTTCAGAGAGTCCTTAGAAAATTGCAGAGGTTACACTCGTTTGCATTTAGTAACCGTCGTCTCTTACTAGATGGCAGTTAACGTTTCTCTTATATCCAACAGCAGCAATACTCTGCTTCTTTACAAAGATGCAATAAAATGAGTTTTAATAAGCATATATGACTTTTACGAAATATATATATATATATATATATATATATATATATATATATATAATAAGGTTCAGAACAATCACAAATATATTTTTAAACAATAAAAATTATATCAAATATACATTTATACCGTGCTGAAAAAAATTGTTTACAAATAAAGTAAAATTCACTGCTACAAATAAGTCACTAGATGTTTCGACGGGTAAATAGTTTGCATAGCTCGAGCCTCACTGCGCACTAACACTCACGACTCAGTACAATTCACAACACCCACGGGGTAAAAATTCTGCCTTCTTTTATATCTAGAAAATGATATCGCAGAACTTTGTGGAAACTTGTGGAAAGCGAAGCTTCCAGAAGCATCTCGAAACTTAGAACAATACGATTCTCGCGTTTCGAAGGTTCTTGTTACATCGTGCCGCTCTTCTTATTATTTACGCATCCCAACATCTCCAACTGCGATGACTCACATACCGAGGCTAACGTGAGAATCACTACAGCAGAAGACGGCACTGTCAGAGTACCATATATTTTAGTAAACAATTGTTTTGTAAAATAACGAATGTGTTTAATAACAAATGAAGGCTATCGCATCGCGAAGTAATATTTTATTTAAGTATTATCTTTTTGTATAAATTATATTGTCTACAGGAGCCAAAAAAAAATACAAAAACATATGCACGTTTTATGCATTTACGCACTTTATAACTTTGACCACACAATAGATTGAATTTGAGGATACATGCCTTAATGAAGTGAGAATGTAAAAGAAGTAAACAACATTAGTAAAGTGATAATGAAACTGAAGTCAATCATATTATTGAAATTACAGTGAAAACTGAACTATGAATATAACATTAGTGAAGTGGTAGTGAAATTGAAATAAATTACCTTGGTGAAGTGATAGTGGAAACTGAAGTAAATCAAATTTATGAAGTGGCAGTGAAAACTTAACTAAATCAAAATAGTGTAATGATAATTATATTGAACTAAATTATATTAATGAAGTAACAGTGAAAACTGAACTAAATCACATTAGTGAAATGATAGTGATACTGAACTTCATTTCATTAATGAAGTGATAGCAAAAATTGAATCGAATCACATTAGTGAAGTAATAGTGACTCTGAACTAAACTATATTAAGTTACTGTGATACTGAACTAATTTACATTAATGAAGTTACAGTGATAACTGAACTAAATGAATGAATTAATAGTGACAATGAACTAAATTACATTGATAAACTAATAGTGATACTGAACTTAATTACATTAATGCATATACAGTGAAAACTGAACCACTTGATGTTAGTGAAGCGGTAGTGAAACTGATCAAAATCACATTATAAAATAAATCTGAAAATTGAATAAAGCCACTTTAAATAATAAACACAAAAACTTTAAACAATACAGTATGGTTACTGTTCAGTAACATTGAATAATACATCATTTATAATATCACGTGTAAGCTGAACGAATTCGCGTGTATCTAAAATTGCCGAACATATCTTGTGCTGAGAATTTTGGAAACATTTCAAGCTTTATGGGTTTCTAAAGTGAATAATTTTCTCCAGTAAAATTGTAAATGTGGCCTTAGTAAAAAGTAAGGTTATTACATTCTTTTCAAATAGTAATAAGGCAACTTTTTTCCTTTTCTGTATGCTCTTGCACACACACACACACACACACATATATATATATATATATATATATATATATATATATATATATATATTTAAATAATGCAAGAATTTAATCATACTCGTAAATGGAAGAAAGAGCATGCAGTAATCCGTTTTCATTATTCATGCTGGGCCGTGGAAGCTGGTGTGCTGCGTTATGAAGGGTGAACTGCTCTTGTGGAGAAAGTGAGGTTAAAACGCCCGAGCGGAGTGATATTAACGCTGTACGACAGTGGAACGACGACTTTTACACGCATCACATAACAAGCATGCTTACTGCACTTAAATGTCAATTTTCCGAGAGAGCTGTTCCAACACAGACTACAAAAGCCTCGTGTAATTAAAAGTTGAAGTTTAAAGGATTTGTTAAACTTGTTGCATTTTGTTTCGCCTTTTTATACTGATGACTTTCTTTGGATGAAAAAACTTTTCATGATTTTCATCTTGTCGATAATTCACGACCGGAACGAAGCGACGGGAGTCAATCTCCTAAGAGATGAAAACACGAGCTGTATTTGATTACAGAATTCAGCGAAATAGACTATTAATAATTGATGATATATAGGAAGGGAGTTTTTATCAGGTAATAATTGTAATACATTAGTTCTACAATGGTAGATGACCCATTTGACCATGTTTATTTACCGATGTTTTTTTTTTTTTTTTTTTTTCTTTCTTCACTGCCTCCTGAATTATGATACGGCTGACCGTGTCTACACCCAATGTATGAATATTGATAGCAACTATAGAAATAAGGAACAATTATTTTATTTCAGCTTTTAATAAGTAATTCATGAAATGGAAACAAATGTTATTTTATTTGAGGTTATTGCACTCATCTCGTACATAAGAAGTAGAAATAATGATTATTTTCACTCCTTTTTTTAACTAAATACATTATGAGCTGGATAAAAGTTTAAATAAACATTTAAACTGAATTAATTGAAAGTACGATTGTGGAACTGACAGTCATTAAAAGTTGGATTGCAAACTTGTTACCAATAACCAAGACAGGAGATTAAACATACGAACGTAGGTGCGACAAGATTTCAAAGAGACTGCCTCCGTGGTCGAGTGGTCAGCGAGCTGACTTCCCACCCGGAGGTCCCGGGTTCGATTCCCGGCTGGGGTGGGGAATTTTTCTTTAACCGGAATTATTCCCTATCCCCCAGATAAGATGTTTCGACAATATTGCTTCAGTCAGATGACCGCGATTTGTTGAAATTTCCTAATCTCAGCCATTCCATTGGCGTTATAATGGTGGAGTTGAATGTAATTTAAAAGTTGTTTTACTTGGAAAGAATAGATCTACTGCAAATGTCCTGCACGTATTCATTACGAATGATGTTTAGTAGCGATATAGAGGAGCAAATTATTTCACCTCTATATCGCTGTATCAATTTTTTGTTAAAAATCCTATTCTTCTATTTACTTCATGATAATCTAGATAAACGTTAGCAGAAATTGCCTTAATTACTTGCTTCCTTGTAAATAAGGAAATCACTAGGCTAAAACGATAGTCAAATCTTTTAAAAGCTGGTAGCCATGAAGTTAAAATCGTTACCATGCAGGGCCAGGAGTTTACGTGAGAGAAAGGTTTAAGTGTTTTACATCTAAATCAAATAACAAGGAATACCTCAGAAATAGTCAATTCAACGAAAAAATCAACTTATATGGTATAAATTGTTTGTTTTAACGTGAGCTTATTTTTTTTTTTTTTTGTAAACTAAGTTTTTCTACGCAAAATACAGCAAAATTCATTCAGAATAAAAGGTCTTTAGAGGCTACTCCCATGAAATTCAAGATAAAAATGTTATTTGCCATATAAATATGTTTAATATACGGGATTTTAATCAAAATCACTAGAGCCATTTTGTGGGGAAATTAAAATTTTCGAATTTTTTCTATGTAAAGGGTAGTTTGGGGCGGGGGGATTACTCTCAAAATCTATGTGCCGCTTTCCTGGAACATACTGAACTTAAATACCAAGTTTGGTACTTTACCGACTTTTCATTTTTGAGTTATCGTGTTCACAGACAGACAGACACACCACAAACGTACCTTTTCTGAAAATACCTTTTACTTTCTTCATACGTACTATGTACATAGTGTATAGAAAAATTATTGCATTCCACCCAAAAATGTTATACCCAGGTTTTAACGGAAATACATATTTTGATTCCTCTGAATCCAAAAAATAACATTTTTGGTAAAAGGTCCGTGTGTGTGCGTGAGAATGTCTGTGTCTGTGTGTCTGTGGACAGCATGGCACAAAAACGAAAAGACCATTAAATGCCAAACTGGGTACTTAAGTTTGTTACCCTCCAAAGATGGAAAACGAAGATTTTCAAACTACCCTTTACATGGAAAAAATTTCGAAAAATATTATTCTCTCAAAAATGGCTCTAACGATTGTAATTAAAATATTGTATATTAAGAGATTTTTATCTGACAAATGAAACGTATATCTTGAATTTTCTGGGAATAGTCAATGAAGTCTACTTTAATCTGGATCAGTTTTACGGAATTTTGCATAACTGCTAAACCGTAAGAGATGGACAAAAACTTACCACACAAAAAATGTAGAGCACTTTAAAACGCACACTTTATGTTATATTGATACAGCTTTTTTCGTGGAGTTGATAGTTTTTTGAGTTATTCCTTGCTTTTGAGTTCACCCTTAAAAAACTAATACTTTTCTCATACAGGAATTTTTCAACTCCTGTTCATACAAACAAAGGAACTTCAGTCACATAGCAACCAGCTTTTGACTATCATTTTAACCTATGGTACTCCCTTATTTCGTTTTTACTTACGAGGAAGCAAGTAATAAGAATATTTCTGATAATTTTTTCTCGATTAGCATGAAGTAAATACAACTATAAATTTTTTAACAATAATTTGTTGCAGAGATGTAGAGAAACTCATGTGAATGGAACACATAAGATTTTTTTGGAAACAGAGTATATTTGGTGTATTTCCGGTGAAATCTCGGTATCGAATATACATACATTCATACAAATATACAATACATTCTTTATACACTATATAAAAGAACGTGTAGAGAAAGTAAAAAAGAAAAGATAATGTGTTCCATTCACATGACTTTTTCAACATCTCTGCGCCAAATTATTGCTAAAAAACTTATGCTTGTATTTACTTCATGCCAAATCGAAAGAAAATTACAAGAAATTGTCTTATTACTTGCTTCCTTGTAAGCAGAAGCGAAATAATGGAGTACAATAGGTTAAATTGATAGTCAAAAGCTGGTTGCTATATGACTGAAGTTCATTTGTTTGTATGGACAGGAGTTGACATATTCTTGTATGAGAAAATTTAAGTGTTTTATATAACAGAATATCTCGAAAACGATCAACTCCACGGAAAAAATGTATGTTACATAAATTGCGTGTTTTAACGTGCTCTACATTAATGTGTGGTACATTTTTGTCTATCTCTTATGGTTTAGCACTTATGGAAAATTCCGTAAAATCCATCCAGAATAAACATTTTCGAAAACAGTTCCATGTAAAGGGTAGTTGTGAAAGGGGTGATTTTCTTGAATATCTTCGTGTCGCATCCTTGGCAAATACCAAACTTAAATAACTGCTTTTGTATTTTACGATCTTTTCGTTTTTGAGTTATCATGTTAACAGACACACACACACGGACATTTTTCTGAAAATACTTTTTTTGGATTCAGGGAGATCCAAAACATGTAATTCCGGTGAAATCTCGGTATCGAAATTTTGGGTGGAATGCAATACCTTCTCTATACACTATATACTTTGTACGTGCAGAGACAGTAAAAGTTTACGATACAAATGATAAAATAATAACAACCTGATACGTTCCATTGACGTCACTTTCTTTACATTGCTGTAACAAATTATTGTTAAAAACGGTATTCTTCTAGGTAATGTACTTCATGATTGAGACAAATATTAGGAGAAATTTTCTTAATTACTTCCTTCCTTGTAAATAAAGAAATAGACTAGTCTAAAAGAGTTTTACTTTCTCCATACGCACTATATGCATAGTGTATAGAGAAAGTATTGCACTCCACCCAAAAATTCGATACCGAGATTTCACCGGAAATATATGTTTTAGGGTCCCCAATATCCAAAAAAGGCATTTTCACAAAAAGGTCCGTGTGTGTGTGTGTGTGTGTGTCCGTGTGTCTGTGAACACGATAACTCAAAAACGAAAAGTCGGTAAAATATTAAACTTGGTATTTAAGCTTAGTATCTTCCAGGGATGCGACATGAAGATTTTGAGGAAAATCCCCCCACCCCCAACTACCCTTTACATGGAACTTTTTTTGAAAACTTTGATTTTCTCAAAAATGGCTCTAACGATTTTCATTAAAATTTCGGATATTAAACATATTTACCTGACAAATGAAATGTATATCTTGAATTTTCTGGGAATAGCCTCTGAAGAGTAGTTTAATCTGGATGAATTTTACTAAATTTTGAATAACTGCTAAACCGTAAGAGATGGACAAAAACTTACTACACAAAAAATGTAGGGCACATTAAAACACACAATTTATGTTATTTACATTTTTTTCGTGGAGTTCGTCGTTTTTGTGACATTCCTTATTTTTGGTTTCTGCTATGAAAAACGTATACTTTTCTCATACAGGAACTTGTCAACTCCTATCCATATAAACAAAGGAACGTCATTGACATAGGAACCAGCTTTTGACCACCACTTTAACCTACGGTTGTCCCTAATTTTGCTTCTACTTACAAGGAAGCAAGTAATAAGACTATTTCTGCTAATTTTTTCTGATTAGCATAAAGTAAATAGAAGTATAAGCTTTTTAAGAATTATTTGTTGCAGGGATATGGAGAAAGTCATGTGAATGGTACACATCAGATTTTTTAAAACCCCCTTTCCGTGTGAGAACATTTTTAAGTGTTTTACATTTGAAACAGATAACAAAGAACATATCATAGATTGTCAAGTCAGCGAAAAAAACGTATTTGATATAAATTTGATATAATTTTGGCGTGATAATCATTTTTGTGAAGAAAGTTTTATCTATGTATTGAAGTTTACCAGCTACGCATATACAGCAACATTCATTCAAAATAAAGAGGTCTTTAGTGGCTGTTCCCAGAAACTTCAAGATATATATTTTACTTGTCATATAAACATCTTTAATATACGGTATTTTAACCAAAATCGTTAGAGCCATTTTTGAGAAAATCAAAATTTGTGAACATTTTTCCATAAGGTAAAGGGTAAGTTTGGGATGGGTTTTTGAGTTATCATGTTCTGGGACACTCTTACATGCAGACACACGGACCTTTTACTGAAAATACTTGTTTTGGATACAGAGGACCCTAAAACGTGTATTTCCGGTGAAATCTCGGTATCGAATTTTTGGGTGGAACACAATGCATTCTGTATACACTATGTACATAGCGCGTGTAGAGAAAGTAAAAATAAAAAATAAAATACGCAGCAATGTTCGCCATCACAGAATCCGACATATTAGTTTGACTGATTCTCTCTAGAGGGCTGGGTATAATACCTAGGAAGAGATTTCCGGAATGCTACACAAGGGAATATGCCCCATATTGACATCATTGCCTTTAAACCTGGCAACCATTCTTGCTACATACACAACCACTAGACATGAGGGACTCCTATACAAATTTATACAGACACTGTACACAGCTTCCTACACACCAACGTACCTTTCTAGTAGTGGTTGCGGAGAACACATTTACACAAAAACCTCTAAGAGGTGGAGTCCCCGAAGTCTCTGTCTTATCACCCAACATGTTTAGCCTCTTCACTACAGATTTCCCTACAGTGCAGGGCGTCAACATGGCCCAGTTTGCTGATGACGTCCAGCTATACAGAACAGATAGAAACCTACGCAGAGGCTTCAACCCCTACAGAGACAGCCTCCTGCAGCTCGGTAACCCATCTTCAAGCAGGCCCAAAGGGTTATATTTAAACTCCTGTGTAACAACCCACAGGGGCTAGGGCCTACCGCCCGGCTGCTGCGTCCCCCATCTCGGCCCGGGATGCAGTATTGGCAGGTGAGTCGTGGTCAGCGCCACGAGTACCTCCCGGCTGGTTAATGCGGTCCTCTCGACTTGGAGTCTATACTTCTCCACCAAGTAACTCCTCAATTGGAGGGACCTCACAAGGCTGAGTGAACCCCGCAAAATCCCCCACGCCGGTACCGAGAATCGAACCCAGGTTTCTCACTAAGGAGACCACCAGGGCCAAAGGATAGAATGGGAATTTGCATTCCCATATGTAGACGACACTCTTGAGAGATTCCTAAATTTTCGTCAACACGTACTGAGAGCGACGAACAGAGCGAGGGGGCTGTGATGCCGAAGTATGGGGCATGGCAGCAGACATTTGGCTTCTGTGGTTACAGCGGATGCAGAATAGAGGCCTCCGGTCAATCTATTCTTTATGTCGACATTTCCCAGTGAGGCTACTACATGAAGCTTCGGTCCTTCCATAAGTGGAGCATGTAATTAGGCGCCGGGCTCAAAAAATCTACGCCAAATTGGGCCAACATAAGAACGCACTTGTCAGATCACTGGGTGACTATTTACCACTTTAACGTCGATACAGGCAGTACCGGGTTCCCAGTATAGCTTGCGGTCACCCAGGTAACAACGGCTTCAATTAAGCCAACAGCAAATAAACTAAACTAAGTACTTCTCCCTCCCAACTTTAGAGGTGGTCAACTAAACATAACTCCAAACAAAAACAAATATTTAAGCAAGTTAAACACCAACGGAGCATAAGAAAAGGATGCTACTCCTGAAAATAGCAACCGTTGAGGATTCTATCAATAGCGTTACCTCCTTAACACCAAAACACCAAACTTCAACCATCCATCATTCCTGTGGTTAAACCCTTACCAGAGTAAGTGCACAGTGACTACACTTAGGCTCACCACAAATCTATCAGATCTCGCACGCACGCTACATACTAGATCCAACAATACGATTTGAAACGAACCCTAACCCAAGGAGACCGACGACAAAAATAAATAAATCTTACATGTTCCATTCACATAACATTCTCTACATCTCTGTAACAAATTATTGTTAATAAGCTCATTCATATCTCTACTTCATGCTAATCGAGATAAACATTAGCAGAAACGGTCTTATTTCTTGGTTCCTTATAAGCAGAAGGGAAATAAGGGAATACACTAGGCTAAACCGATAGTCAAATGCTCCAAAATGTGGTTGCTACGGTATTGATATCCGTTTCTTTGCGTGGCCAGGAGTTGACAAGTTCTTGATGGGAAAAGTTTAAGTGTTCTAAATAACAAGGAATATCTCGAAAACGGTCTACTTCACGAAAAAAAAAAAAAAAAAAAAAAAAAATGTGGGTATATGACATAAGCTGTATGTTTTAACGAGATCTACATTTTTGTGTAGTAAGTTTCTGTGTATCTCTTACCGTTTGCCAGATATGCAAAATTCAGACCGTTACATTTACTCAGAATAAAGAGTTCTTCAGAAAGTTTCCAGAAATTTTAGCATATATATTACTTTCTCCATACGCACTATGCACATGGTGTATAGAGAAAGTATTGCACTCCACCAAAAATTCGATACCGAGATTTCACCGGAAATATACGTTTTAGGGTCCCCAATATCCAAAAAAAGCATTTTCACAAAAGGGTCCGTGTGTGTGAGTGTGTGTGTGTGTGTGTGTGTGTGTGTGTGTGTGTCCGTGTGTCTGTGAACACGATAGCTCAAAAACGAAAAGTCGGTAAAATACCAAACTTGGTATTTAAGCTTAGTATCTTCCAGAGATGCGACATGAAGATTTTGAGAAAAATCCCCCCAACCCCAACTACCCTTTACATGGAACTTTTTTCGAAAATTTTGATTTTCTCAAAAATGGCTCTAACGATTTTCATTAAAATTTCGGATATTAAACATATTTACCTGACAAATGAAATGTATATCTTGAATTTTCTGGGAATAGCCTCTGAAGAATAGTTTATTCTGGATGAATTTTGCTAAATTTTGAATAACTGCTAAACCGTAAGAGATGGACAAAAACTTACTACACAAAAAGTGTACAGCACATTAAAACACACAATTTATGTTATATACATTTTTTCGTGGGGTTCGTCGTTTTTGTGACATTCCTTATTTTTGGTTTCTGCTATGAAAAACGTATACTTTTCTCATACTGGAACTTGTCAACTCCTATCCATATAAACAAAGGAACTTCATTGACATAGCAACCAGCTTTTGACTATCACTTTAACCTACGGTTGTCCCTTATTTCGCTTCTACTTACAAGGATGCGAGTAATAAGGCTTTTTCTGCTAATTTTTTCTGATTAGCATAAAGTAAATAGAAGTATAAGCTTTTTAAGAATTATTTGTTGCAGGGATATGGAGAAAGTCATGTGAATGGTACACATCAGATTTTTTTTATTTATCATGCAAATATCTCAAATATAAGATATAAAAATCTGATGTGTTCCATTCACATGACTTTCTCTATATCACTGCTACAAATTATTCTATCTACTTTATCTAATGGAGCAAAAATTAGCAGAAATAGTCTTATTACTTGTTTTCTTATTAGTAGAAGCGAAATAAGGGGCTATTATAGGTTAAAGTGATAGTCAAAAGCTGGTTGCTCTGCGACTGAAGTTCCTCTGTATGGACACGAGTTCAAAAAGTCCTGTATAAAGTCTTTATAGCTGAAAAAACAAGGAATATCTCAAAAGCAATCAACTCCACGAAAACAATGTATATAACATAAATTGTGTGTTTTAAGGTGTTCTACATTTTTGTGTAGTACTTTTTTGTCCATCTCTTACGGTTTAACGTTTATGCAAAATTCCGAAAAATAGACCGAGAATAAAGTAAACTTCAGAGGCTATCCAGAAAATTCAAAATATACTTTTTATTTGTTATGAAAACATCTTTAATATACGATATTTTAATCAAAATCGTTAGAACCATTTTTTAGAAAATCAAAATTTTCGAAAAAAGTTCCATGTAAAGGGTAGTTTGGGGTGGGGAATTTCTCTCAAAATCTTCGTATCGCATCCCTGGAAGATATAAAACTTAAATACCAAGTTTGGTATTTTACCGATTTTTCGTTTTTGAGTTATCGTGTTCACAGACACGGACACACTGACACACTGACACACGGACACCCTGACACACGGACACACGGACACACACACGGACCTTTTTCTGGAAATACCTTTTTTGGATACACGGGACCCTAAAACATATATTTCCGGTGAAATCTCGGTGGAAATGTTTGGTGGAGTGCAATACCTTCTCCATACACTATATACATAGCACGTATAGAGAAAGTAAAAAGGGCATTTCTTTTTAAAAATCTTCGTGTTGCATCCTTTGAAGATACTGAAAACACAAATAGCAAGTTTGGTATGTAGCGGACTTTTCGTTTTTGAGCTATGATGCCCACAGACACGCACACAGACACACACACGGACAGAAAGACACACATGGACAATTTTTCTAAAAATTCTTTTCTTTTTTTTATTCAGGCTGTCTTAAATCATATTATATCTCCCGTGAAATATCAGCATTGAAATTTGGGGTGAATTACAGTACTTTCTCCGTATACTATGTACATAGTACGTGTAGAAAAATGTATCTGATGTATTCTATTCACATGACTTTCTCTACATTTCTAAAACAAATGATTGTTAAAATGCTTTTCTTATATCTCTTCATGCTAATCAACATAAACATTAGCAGAAATGGACTTGCTCCCTAGTAAGGGAAATAAAAGAATACATTAGGCTAAGCGACAGTCAAATGTTTTAAAATGCGATTGCTACTATGTACATAGTGTATAGAGAAGGTCTTATAATGCACCCAAAAATTCGATACCAAGATTTCACCGGAAATACATATTCTGAGATCCCTGAACCAAAAAAAAAGAATTTTTAGAAAAATGTCGGTGTGTGTGTCTGTCTGTCTGTCTGTCTGTGTGTATGTATGTGTGTGTCTGTGGGCAACATAGCTCAAAAACGAAAAGACCGTTAAATACCAAAATTGGTACTTGATTTTGGCATCTTCCAAGGATGCGACATGAAGATTTTCAAGAAAATCCCTTTGATTAAAATATTTTCTGGGAATAGCCTCTGAAGACTTCTTTCTTCTGGATGAATTTTATGGAATTTTGCATAACTGGTAAACCGTAAGAGATGGACAGAAACTTACCACACAAAAATGTAGAGCACTTTAAAACATACAATTTGTTATATACATTTATTTTCGTGGAGTTTATCGTTATTGAGATATTCCTTGTTATTGTTTTCAGCTTTAAAAAACATACTTTTCTCTTACAGGAATTTGTCAACTCCTGTTCATACAAACAAAGAAACTTCAATCACAAAACACTTTAATTCGGAAGAAAGTATCAAGATTATTTCCGCTCATGTTTTCTCGACTACCATGAAGTAAATAGAGGCATAAGCATTTTAACAATAATTTGTTGCAGAGATGTAGAGAAAGTCATGTGAATGGAACACATAAGATTTTTGGGGTGCATTACAATACTTTCTCTATACAATTGTACATAGTACGTGTAGAAAAAATAAAAATCTGATGTGCTCCTTTCGCATGACTTTCTCTACATCTCTGTAACAAATTATTGTTAATAAGCTTATCGTTTATTTATTTCATACTAATCGAGAGAAATTAGCAGAAATAGTCTTATTTCTTGCTTTATTGTAAGTAGAAGCGAAATAAGGGAATACCATAGGTTAAAGTGAAAGCCAAAAGCTGGTTGCTATGTGACTGATGTTCCTTTGTTTGTGTGGACAGGAGTTGACAAATTCCTGTATGAGAAAAGTATAAGTTTTTCAAAGCTGAAACCACGAAAAAGGAATAACTCAATAACGATCATCTCCACGAAAGAATGTATATAACACAAATTTTATGTTTTAACGTGCTCTACATTTTTGTGTGTTAAGTTTTTGTCCATCTCTTACGATTTAGTAGCTATGCAAAATTCATGCAGAATAAAGTAGTCTTCAGAGGCTATTCCCAGAAAATTCAAGATATACATTTTATTTGTAAGGTAAATATCTTTAGTATACGAAATTTTAATCAAAATCTTTAGAGCTATTTTTGAGAAAATCAAAATGTTCGAAAAAAGTTCCATGTAAAGGGTAGTTGGGGGTGGGGGGATTTTTCTCAAAATCTTCGTGTCGCATCCCTGGAAGATACTAAACTTAAATACCAAGTTTGGTATTTTACCGACTATTCGTTTTTGAGTTATGGTGTTCACAGATACACGGACCTTTTTCTGAAAATACATTGTTTGGATACAGGGGACCCTAAAACATATATTTCCGTTGAAATCTCGGTATCGAATTTTTTGGTGGAGTGCAATACCTTCTCTATACACTATGTACATAGTGAAAATGATGTCTATTTCGTTTCGTATTCTAGCGTGTTTCTACTATGCGTATGCACGGCGAGTTGTGTGATACGCAAGATTTTGCAGTGACAGCACATCGATTTCATTAACGCCTGTGCAAATCAAATTGTTCATTCCGGCAGAGCGCTGAGGTTTATCTTGAACTGCATATCTGTGACTCAGTCAAGCGACCAGCAGTGGCGTACGGGAAGACATAAATCATGATTATTTCTATTCTCGTGTGACCTTTATCCTTCATATCTCATGCTACAAGTGATTGTGATCACTTGACCTTGCTTATGAAATGCGCTTCTTAAGTCTGCAACGGTGGCTTCATCTGCACAAAGAATTTTTTTTCAAACGTTTGACCTTTTACTCTCTCTTGCCCGCATGTACTGTGTAAATAATAATAGAGAAGGTACTGTACTCCACTCAAAATTTAATTACCGAGGTTTCATTGGAAATATGTTTTGGGATACCCCGATTCCGAAAAAAGCATTTATAGAAAAACGTTCTTGTCTGTGCATAGCTCAAAAGCAAAAAGACCGTTGAACACCAAACTTGGTATGTAGGTTTGGTATTTTCCAAAGATGTGACACCAAGATTTTCTAGAAAAATCCCCCACCACAAACTACTCTTTACTTGGAAAAAATTTCGAAAATTTTTATTTTTTCAAAAATGACTCTTAAGGATTTTTATTAAAATATCATATATTAAAGATATTTATATACAAAACAAAATGTATATACTCAATTTTCTGGGAATGTCCTGTGAAAACTTCTTTATTCTGGATGAATTTTACGGAATTTTGCATAACTGCTGAACCATAAGAGATGGACAAAAACTTACCACACATAAAATGTAGAGTGCGTTAAAACACACAATCTATCTTATATACATTTTTTTCGTAGAGTTGATCGTTATTGAGATATTCCTTGTTATTGTTTTCAGCTTTAAAAAACGTATACTTTTCTCATACAGGAATTTGTCAACTCCTGTCCATACAAACAACCGAACTTCAGTCACATAGCAATAAGCTTTTGACTATCACTTTAACCTATGGTACTCCCTTATTTCACTCCTACTTACAAGGAAGCAAGTAATAAGACTATTTCTGCTCATTTTTTCTCGATTAGCATGAAGTAGAGACATAACCATTTTAACAATAATTTGTTGCAGACATGTACAGAAACCTCATGTAAATGGAACACATCAGATTATTTAGAAAAAGGTCCGTGTGTGAGTGTGTACCTCTAGACAGCATACAACAAAAAGACCGTTAAATACTAAACCTGGTTTGTAAGTTTGGTATCTTCCAAGGATGCAACACAAAGATTTTCAAGAACATCCCCCGACTACAAACTACCCTTTACATGGAAAATTTTTTAAAATTTTGATTTTCTGAAAACTACCTCTAATTATTTTGATTAAAATCCCGCATATCAAAGATATTTATATCTCAAATAAATTATATCTCTTGAATTTTCTGGAAATCGGCTCCGAATACCCCTTCATTCTGGCTGAATGTTACCAAATTTGCCTAACGGCTAAACTGTAAGAGACAGACAAAATTTTACTACACAAAAAATGCAGATATCACCAAAACGCACCATTTACATTTTTGTTGTGGAGGTAACCCGTTTCCGAGATATTCCTTGTTACTGGCTTCAGTTGTAAAGAACTTATACTTTTCTCAGGCAGGAAGTGTAAATCTTTCTTTTCTTCCACTCCTGGCCGAGCAAAGAAGCGATTGGCAATGACAATCGTATAACAAAGATTTTAAAACTTTTGACTATCACTTTAGCATGGCGCATTCCTTTAGTTCCCTTCTACTTATAAGGAACTAAGTAATAAGAACATTCTGCTATGGTTTATCTCGATTAGCATTGTGTAGAAAGAAGAATCTTTTGTAGGAAGTTTGCTTGTAGAGCATCTAGAGAAAGTCATGTGAGTATGACACAGATTTTTCTGTTAGGTTATGAAGAAAATTTGCCCCGGACTGCCTCCGTAGTCGAGTGGTCAGCGAGCTGACTTCTCACTCAGAGGTCCCGGGTTCGATTCCCAACTGGGGCGGGGAATTTTTCTTTGAACAGAATTATTCCCTAACCTCCATATAGTCTGGAAGTATGAATATGAGAGCAAATGTGCGTGTGTTCAGTAATATAATAATGATTAACCTAATGTTCTGAACCTACAGTTTCACAAGTCAAAGCCCCCGATATGACCATTGATACAAATGAAGCAATTAAACAAAAAAAAAAAAAAAAAAATTGCGAACGTTATTTACCAGAGAGTCATATAACGATCTTAGGAGATAAAAAGCAAACGGTTACAAGTGCCAAACATCTGATGTGTTCCATTCACATGACATTCTCTTCATTTCTGTAAAAAAGCTTAATTGTCATGTTAATCGGGAAAAAAATTATCAGAAATTACTTGCTTCCATAGTCTAAAGTGATAGTAAAATCTCTTAAACGCTGGTTGCTATGTGATTGAAGTTCCTTTGTGTGTATGGACAAGAATTGACAAATTCCCGTATGAGAAAAGTATAATCATTTTTAAAGCTGAAACCAAATACAAGGAATACCTTAAAAAAATAAAAAAAAAAAAACATAAATTGTATATTTTAACAAACTCTACATATTATGTTTAGTAATTGTTGCCTATCTCTTACAATTTACCAGTTATGTTAATTCAGAATAAAGATGTCTTCAAAGGCTATTCCCAGAAAATTCAAGATATACATTTTATTTTTCATGTAAATATCTGTAATGTACAATGTTTTAATGAAAATTGTTACAGCCAGTTTTTAGACAATCAAAATTTTTTTTTTTTCATACAATGGGTAGCAGGGTGCGGGATTTTCTTGAAAATCTTCGTGTCGCATCCTTGGAAGATACCAAGCCTAAATACCAAGTTTGGTATTTAACGGTCTTTTCATTTTTGAGCTATGATCCCCCAGATACACACACACACACACACACACACACACAGACAGATACAGAAAGGGACATTTTTCTAAAAATGCTTTTGTTGTGTTCAGAGTTCTCAAAACATATTTCCGCTGAAATCTCGGTATCGAATTTTTGGCTGCAATACAATACCTTCTCTATACACCATGTACATAGTACGTATAGAGAAAGTAAATAAAAAAACGATCCACTCAACGAAAAAATGTATACAACATAAATTGTATATTTTAACAGGCTCTGCATATTTTTAGTACGTTTTGTCTATCTCTTACAATTTACCAGTTATGCTAAACAACGCCAAATCAATTTAGAATAAAGATGTCTTCAGAGGCTATTCCCAGAAAATTCAAGATATACATTTTATTTTCCATGTAAATATCTTTAATGTACAATGTTTTAATGAAAATGATTAGAGCCATTTATGAGAAAATTAAAATTTTCAAAAAATTTTCCATGTAAGGGGTATTTGAGAGTGGGGTTTACTTCCCGAAAATCTTCGTGTCAATCCTTGGAAGATTACTAAACTTAAATGCCAAGTTTCGTATTTAAGGGACTTTTCGTTTTTCAGTTATGCTGCCCACAGATACACACACATTTCTCTAAATATGCTTTTTTTTTGGATTCAAGGGATCTCAAAACATATATTTCCGGTGAAGTCTCGTTATCGAATTTTTGGGTGCATTAAAATACCTTCTCTATACACTATGTACATAGTGCGTGTAGAGAAAGTAACAAAGATTTAATGTGTTCCATTCATATGACTTTACTACCTGTTCTAAAACAAACTACCCTTGCAAAAGATTATTCACTTACCAATCAAATTCAACATGAAATTGCCTTATTAATTGTATTTTACTAAGCAGAAGAAACATAAGAGCATACGTTAGGCAAAAGCTATAGTCAAATGTTTTAAAAGTTGGACGCTAAGGGAACAATTGAAATTCGGTTCGATTTGAATTTCTAGATGTAAAACAAGAGAGATGAACACGTGTTTTCCCGTTTGAGAAAAGTTACAGAGTTTAAATTAAAACCAATAATAAGGACTATCTCGAAAACGGTAAATTCTACAAGATAAACATATATTATATAAATTATATGTTTTAAAAAGATCTACATTTTTTGTGTCAAAAATTGTGGCTCACTTTTTACAAGTTATTCATAACTCATCTAGAATGAACAGGATTTCAGAGACTATTCGCAGAAAATTCAAGGGGTGAATTATATTTACCCTGAAAATATCTTAAACAAATGGTTAAACATGGCGAGATGGAGGACGACCTAATAAAACACGCTGAAGATAATTACTGTGAAATCGATACGGACAATGTGTCCAGTCCATGAAATGAAGAAAAAGAACAAGTAACTGAATGGAATGGCTCGGACAGTAACGTCTGTGGCCCGCATTCTGGAGGTCCTGGGTTCAAATCCCAAGACCCGACCAATCTGGCTGAGATTGTGTCGTATTTCCCCTAGTTGTCAAGACAAATACCGACCAAAAGTTCAGCCTAAAACTACAGTAAAACTTGAAAAAAATCTGATGTATTCCATTCACATGACTTTCTCTACATCTCTGCAACAAATTATTGTTAAAAAGCTTATTCTTTTATTTACTTAATGCTAGTTGAGAAAAAATTAGCAGAAATAGTCTTATTTTTTGCTTCCTTGTAAGTAGAAGCGAAATAAGGGCGTACCTTAAGCTAAAGTGAGAGTCAAAAGCTGGTTGCTATGTGGCCGAGGTTCCTTTGTTTGTATGGACAGCAGTTGACACATTCCTATATGAGAAAAGTATACATTTTTCTAAGCTGAAACCAAAAAGAAAGAATATCTAAAAAACGATCAACTCCACGAAAAAAATGTATATAACATAAATTGTGTGTTTTAACGTGCTCAATATTGTTTGTGCGGTAAGTTTTTGTCTATCTCTTACGGTTTAGCAATTATGCAAAATTCTGTAAATTTCATCCGGACTAAAGTAGTCTTCAGAGGCTATTCCCAGAAAATTCAATATATACATTTTATTTGTCAAGTAAATATTATTAATATACGAAATTTTAATCAAAATCGTTGGAGCCACTTTAAGAAATGGAGGATTTTCTCGAAAATCTTCGTGTCGCATACTTGGAAGATACCCATATTGAGCATTCTTTTCGTTTTTGAGCTATGATGTCCACAGAAACACACACACGCAAAGACACACACGCACACACGGACCTTTTTTCTGAAAATTCTTTTTTTGAATTCAGGGGGACCCAATACATGTCTTTCCGGTGAAATATCGGTATTGAATATTTGGCTGGAATACAATACTTTCTCTATACACTATGTACATATAGAGAAAGTAATATGTGGTAAGGGCAATTACTCTGTCCTCTATCCATATCAGCTAGTTTGATGCTATCTGCTTCTAGCGGTGTTACGGTATTGAGGAATGGAGTCTCGAAGACCGGCCATCTGACTGCAGATGGTGAATGCGGCTCGACTGGGGGCCTTAAAGGTTGGATATACTCCGCCATCTGATACACAGGGTAAGCAGTTAGACTAGGCATCCTATTGCGCAAAGCGAAAGTATTATGGTAGGGAGATGAGTTCTAGAAGGTTACTGTGTACCACTTACAGTCCACGAAGTGTGATGTTAAGGATTAACGCACCAGCACCATAACGTAGAATTGCTTTCTAAACCGTAAGATTTAGACAAAACTTACTCCATAAGAAATGCAAATCTCGTTAAAGGACGCCATTTATTTTATTTATTTATTTATCCTGGTTGGAATTAAGGCCATTAGGCCTTTTCTTCCACTCTACCACACAATACATAAATGCAATACAGCTGTGAGACAATGAATAAAGAACAAAAAATATAATTTTATACAACTTAATAAAAGCAAATTTAAAAATCTGATGCGTTCATTCACATGCCTTTCTCTATATCACTGCAACAAATTATTCTATTTACTTCATCTAACGGAGCAAAATTAGCAGAAATAGTCTTATTACTTGCTTCTTTGTTAGTAGAAGCGAAATAAGGGGGTACCATAGCTTAAAGTGATTGTCAAAAGCTGGTTGCTATGTAACTGAAGTTCCTTTCTTTGTATGGACACGAGTTCACAAAGTCCTGTATGAGAAAAGTATGTCTTTATTGCTGAAAAAAAACAAAACAAGGAATATCTCAAAAACAATCAACTCCACGAAAAAAATGTATATAACATAAATTATCATACAAGAATTTGTCAACTCCTGTCCATACAAACAAAGGAACTTCAGTCTCATAGCAACCAGCTTTTGACTATCACTTTAACCTATGGTACTCCCTTATTTCGCTTCTACTTACAAGGAAGCAAGTAATAAGAATATTTCTACTAATTTTTTCTCGATTAGCATGAAGTTTTTTAACAATAATTTGTTATAGAGACGTAGAGAAAGTCATGTGAATGAAACACATCAGATTTTTTTGGTTCTGTATTCAGTAACGACATTGCTACTGTCGCCCATAGAGTTCAGAGCCATCTATAGTATAATAAAGTAAACATTAGGATTGATATAAAACCGTCACATTCATGAAATGAGATTTTATTGTGATAATTTTGCTGTCATAAACATGAAAACTGTAAAGTTTATGAAACATAAAGTGTCGTGATATACGAGATAATTTATGGGTCACGCTTGTCATGTTTTATGAAATAGGATCCAGGTGTTACAGATAATACCACATAATTATCAGGATTCACGTTTAATAAGTGTAATGCATTTAATGAAACAAATAAATTAGGTAGCTGATTAAATGTTCCCTCTTAAAGGACTTGTATACTAATGTCATGCTAAAAACGCTGTGTTCGGTTTATGTTTGTCGAGTGAGGCTGCTATACTAGGGCCAGCTAATAAGTCCTGGACCTCTCAATGAAAACAGCATTTAAATTTTTGTTGTGCTTTATTTCTCAACATAATCTCCAGAAAGGCTAATACATTTGTCATATCGGTGTTCTAATTTAATTAAACCATCTCTGTAGTGCGATTTATCAAGGTCCTCAAAATAGCTGTTTACCGCATCAATGACCTCCTCGTTGCTGTGAAATCTTCGTCCACCAAGAAATGTTTTAAGATTTGGGAACAGGTGGTAATCATTGGGTGCTAGATCTGGTGAATAGGGTGCATGTTCAAGCAACTCCAACTTTAATTCGCACATTTTTCCCATTGCAATAACTGAACGATGGACCGGAGCATTGTCGTGATGAAACAAGATTTTTTTGCCAAATGAAGTCTTTTTCCTTTCACCTCATCACACAAACGTTGCAGTAAGCTTCCGTAGTAGTCACCAGTGATACTTTTATCCTTCTCCAGGTAATCAATCAAAATAACTCCCTGTGCATCCAAGAAAACACTCGCAATAGCCTTGTTAGCTGACAAAATTGACTTTGCTTTTTTTTGGAGTTGGTTCACCTGTCGCAATCCACTGTTTTGATCGTGATTTACTTTTTGGAGTGTAGTAATGTATCCAAGTTTCATCCATGCCAATAAGCTGTCTCAAAAATTCACTGGGATTTTTACGGTAGCCCCACATTCTTAACAGAAACAGTTTTTCTTTGTAACTTTTGATCAGGTGTCAACAAACGCGGCACCCATCTTGCACAGACCTTGTGAAAGCCCAAAACATTACTTAAAATATTACCTGCACGTTCTTTTGATATATTTGCAGCCTCTGCTATCTCATATAACTTTCATCTGCGGTCTTTCAGTGCTAAACGATGAATTTTTTCAATAATCTCTGGAGTTGTCACTTCTACAGGACGTCCAGAGCGAGGCTCATCACTAGTGCTCGTACGTCCCATTTTAAACTCAGCAATTCACCTTTTAATCATTGAATATAAAGAGGCAGAGTTTTTCAATGTATCGTCCATTTCCTCCTTGATTTCTTTAGGCGTTAAGCCTTTCAAATGGAAATATTTAATCACTGCTCGCTTTTCCAAATCCTCCATGTTCGTGAAAACTCTAAAGTTGTCTTGTTTAAAATGCTGTTGTTCGAAAGCTAAACAAGCTATTGCCCTGTAACTATGGATACAAGCTAGTCTATAGTTAACTATACGATGCCACCTGGGCTAGTGACGTCATATCTGTGAGGCCCGGGACATATCAGCCGACCCTCGTACTCTCTTCAGACTAGAATGATTCTAACGTAAACAACAACGATGATGCTACAATGAGTACATATGTTTTGTAATAATTATTGTTGCAAAGCTATCTTATTGTGAATAAATCGCGTAATGCACACCGAAGGTTTCAATGGGATTATAGTCTGGGCTAAAATCGGAGTGAGGTATTGAGCAATACATCAAACAGATACCAAACTCATTAGATTGGGAGCATGACGAATGATAAAAATTACTGACAAGAATGGTATGGAATCTGCCCCATTTGCGGCCAAGCCGTGGCTGAGTGGTTAGACCACTGGCCTCTCAGCTAGACGGCCCGGGTTCGATCCCAAGCGATCGCATGAGAGATTTGTGGTGGACAAAGCGGCGAAGGGGTGGATTTTCTCCGGATTCTGCGATTTCCCCTGCCATCTCATTCCACTGGGGCTCCAACTTCATGTATCATCAGTGTTATCGCCTGCGGTGCCAGAGCAGTAAAAGAGGCCGTTAAACACTACAAAAATGCCCCAGGAGGAAGAGTCGCGGACTTATATCTTGGCAAGGTGTAGGGGTACGAAAGAATGGAGGGAAAAGTACAAAGTGATTTATATACAGCTGACACATTTCTTTTATTAATTGTTTCAAAACGTGTTATGCTAGCGACAACTTATCATATCTAAATTGTAGAGGAATTTTGGGAGATTATTTACCTCTATCACAAATGTTGAAAATGTCCTCCATCCTGCATAAGGCACAACTCAACACGTCGTTCCATGTTACTGGACACTCTTTGGAGGACTCTGTTGTCAATAGCTTGAATCTCCTTTGTGATGTTGCGCTTCAGATCGTCCAGTGTCTGGGGACATGTGGTGTAAACCCTGTCTTTTAAGTGACCCCATAGAAAGAAGTCTGGCGATTTCAAATCCGGAGATCTCGGCGGCCACAGGTTCCTGGAAATTATCCGGTCGTCAAAGAAACTTGCAATTAGGTTCATTGACTCATTTGATGTATGACATGTAGCGCCATCTTGCTGAAAATATTCTTGACTCAGCTCTACATCGTGCTGCATTTTCACGTTGAATAGAAGAACAAAATGTCCAAACAGCTGCAAACATTGCATTTAGGAATAAAACATAAACATCTGCGCATCTAGTGACAAGAAATCGTAATTCCAGAACAGTCTGCTTAATTTGGTGCTAAAATTGGGCCATTGAATGAATTTCCAACTGAATAATTATAGAAAAAAATGTGTCAGTTCTATATAAATCACTCTGTAGTTTTCACAATTCTGTACCACCGTGAATGGAGAGTTAGAAGCATGTTGGACACTACTGGCAGGCACGGAAGACGCGAACGGTAATTTCTACTGAAGTTGAGAGTATAGGGGGGCAATAAGAATAGTTAAACAGTTATTATAATGTTTTACATACATTTTATGTCATACTTTTCAGTCGTTGTGTTTTTATGATGCTAGTATTATGTATACATATTTATATTCTATAATAGGGTACATTAATACATCGGGCTACGTTTTGTTCTGCGTTGTAAATTTAAGTTGCTGTATTTAAATATCTTTGTCTCTTCCTTTTCGTATTTACTCTTTTAACTTTTTGTTTTCAATATTGCTTGCTATTTTGTGTATTCTAAAAGCACCTCGGTCTGTGGACCCGTGCAATAAATGAAGTTCAATGTATACATTACTGGTATTTCAATAAATATACTTACTAATTCATTCAACTAAGACATTGACAGCAACTTATTAAATCTTACATAACTAACATTGTTGTACAGTAATATCAGATTACGATTTCAGATTTCCTCCTTAAGTATCGCGAAACTATGTGGGACCATTTGCCTTGATTATTTTTCATTTCGACATATATTTAACGCCCACTTTTATTACCATGGCACCGCAGGCGATGACACTGGTGATACATGGAATGAAGATGGAGCACAGGTGGAATGCAATGGCCGGGGAAACCGGAGAATCCGAAGAAAATTCGCCCCTGTGCCGCTTTGTCCACCACCAATCTCACATGTGGTTGCTTGAAATAACAGTAATTTAAAATTATTAGATTTGGTTTCAAATATTTAATTAAACCCTATATTTGAATTAACTTTAAATATTTTAAAAGGTTTTAATTAAATTATAAATTTTATAATTTTGAATGTTAGATTCAATGTAGATTTAAGTTGAATATAAATTTATATTGAATATGGATGGTTTTCAATTTTTTAAATAATGTAATTATTTAATTTTAGAATTGTAGGATTATGATATAATTAGAAGTAATTATAATATTAATCTTCATAGAATTGTAAATAAATATAAGTATGAAGTTAATAAAATTATAATTAAATATTGAAAAAAATTTATGTAAGTTTTTTTCTTTAAATCTTATGATAAGTGAAACAGTAATTATATGTGTAAATTTTTAAGTAACATATAATAACCATAAGAATAATATAATTAAATTACTTAATGGAATAGTTATTAAAATAATACAATGGTTTTTCAAATAAGATGTATATAATATAAATAAATAATCAAATAAATTTTAATAAATAATAACAATAAATAAAATTATATATATATATATTTATTAAATCTACGAAATTATAATAATAATGTTAATTAAATTAAAATTATTTTAAATTAAATCTTAACACACAGTTTAATTGATAATAACCATGATTTTAATTGATATTTATAAACATTTTAGGCTAAGATAGGTTAAGTTTATATCTGTAAATTTAAGTTGTATGATTAAATTTGTAATTGGTATAATTAGTAATAAATGTATAAAGTTTGGGATATTATACCCTGGTTTAAATAACTGGTTATCAGAGTTTAATATACACACCGTCTAGGTATCTAGGTAGGGCCATTTTTGAGAAAATCAAAATATGCGATAATTTTTCCATGTAAAGGATAGTTGGGGTGCGGGCTTTTCTTGAAAACCTTCGTGTTGCATCCCTGAAAGATACTGAAATTAAATACAAAGTTTGCAATTTAACGGGTTTTTCGTTTCTGAGCTATGCTGCCCACAGATATACACACAGACAGACAGATACACACACGGATATTTTTCTAAAAAATGCCTTTCTTGGATTCAGGGGGTCCTATAACATTATTTCCGGTGAAATCTTGGTATCAAATTTTTGGGTGCAATACAATACCTTCTCTATACACTATGTACATAGTACGCGTAGAGAAAGTAAAAATAATAACATGACTGCGGAGGGAACACCCATAAAACAACCATGGAGAAAAATCCATAAACCCCAACAAGATCCATCTATCCCTGCAACAGCATATTTTAAGGACCTCTAACATGATGACTTGTTCTCTTGTCCCTATTAAAATTATTATTGTATTCAAGTTTAATTTCAATTGCTATATTTAACATCCTGCTGTAATATAAGTCTACGGAGCAGTACTGTGACCACGTCAAATAAAATGTTGAAGTCTTTTTACTTTCTCTAGCCCCGTGTGTACAATGTACATAGGGATTGAGAAGGTATTGTATTCCACCAAAAATTCGATGTCGAGTTTTCACCGGAAATAGCACGTTTTAGGACCCCCTGAATAAAAAAAGCATTTTCAGAAACAGGTCCGTGTGTGCCTGTGTGTGTGCGTGTGTGTGCGTGTGTCTGTGGACAGCATAGCTCAAAAACGAAAAGACTGTTGAATACCAAACTTGGTTTTTAAGATTGGTATTTTCTAAGGTTGCGACACGAGGATTTTCAGAAAATTGTCCACCCCTAACTACCCTTTACATGGAAAATTTTTCGTAAATTTTATTTTCTTAAAAATGGCTCTAACGATTTTGATTAAAATACCACATATTAAAATAGTTTTATATTACAAATAAAATGTGTATCTTGAATTTTCTGTGAATAGTTCCTAAATATCTGTTTATTCTGGGTGGATTTAGCTTAATTTGGTATAACTAATAAACCACGGATAGACAAAACTTATTATACAAAAAAAAAATTAGATCTCGTCAAAACACACAATTTATGTTACTTTCGTTTTTGTTGTGGAGGTAACCGTTTCGAGATGTACCTTGTTATTGGCTCCAATTCTGGAGTACTTATACTTTTATGTTTTTCTTTTATTCTACTCCTGGCTAAGCAAAGAATCGATTTGCAAAGACAAGCGCATAATGACAGCTTTTAAAACATTTGACTATAACTTTAGCCTAGTGCATTCCCTTAGTGCCTTATAAGTAGACTGGAACTAAGTATTAAATTCTGCTAACGTTTATCTCGATTAACATGGTGTTGAAAGAAGAATTACCTTATGTAAGAAGTGTTTTTATAGAATAACTAGAGAAAGTCCTGTGAGTGTAACACGTAAAATGTTTTCTGTGTTGCACCAATGCTGATTTTTCTGGTTGAGGTAACTGAGGGTTGCGGTTATGTTCGGCGCATCTCGGGCCATTGGAGCGGCCCATCTGTCCTATAAATGCCACATTGGCATGGGATTTATAGACCCCTGGTGTCTCAAAGCCAAGTGATCCTTAACCAGTCTCATATATTTACGTAAAAAAATATAGTTTTGATGCTGTGTTTCTTAAGAATTCGTGCTAACTTGTTCGGGATGGTGCTATAAAGAGATTATAGGTCTTTCCTTTGGATTTCCTTTTTACTTTCTCTATTCGCACTATATACATAGTGTATAGAGAAGGTAATGCACTCCACCCAAAAATTCGATACCGGTATTTCACCGGAAATATATGTTTTAGGGTCCTTAATATCCAAAAAAAGCATTTGCACAAAAAGGTCCGTGTGTGTCTGTGAACACGATAACTCAAAAACGAAAAGTCGGTAAAATACCAAACTTGGTATTTAAGTTTAGTATCTTTCAAGGATGCGACATGTAGATTTTGAGAAAAATTCCCCCACCTCCAACTACCCTTTACATGGAACTTTTTTCGAAAATTTTAATTTTCTCAAAAATGCTTCTAACGATTTTGATTAAAATTTCGTATATTAAAAATATTTACCTGGCAAATGAAATGCATATCTTGAATTTTCTGGGAATAGCATCTGAAGAGTAGTTTATTCTGGATGAATTTTACTGAATTTTGAATAACTGCTAAACCGTAAGAGATGGACAAAAACTTACTGCACAAAAACGTAGAGCACCTTAAAACACATAATTTATGTTATATACATTTTTTTCGTGGAGTTCATCGTTTTTGAGACGTCCTTATTTTTGGTTTCTGCTACGAAAAACTTTTCTCATGCAGGAACTTGTCAACTCCTATCCAAAAAACAAAGGAACTTCAGTCACATAGCAACCAGCTTTTGATTATCACTTTAAGCTATGGTAGTCCCTTATTTTGCTTCTACTTCCAAGGAACAAAGTAATAAGGTTATTTCTGCTAATTTTTTCTGATGATCGTAAAGTAAATAGAAATATAAGTTTTTTTTAACAACAATTTGTTGCAGGGATATAGAGAAAGTCATGTGAATGGAACACATTATATTTTTACTTTCTCCACACGTACTATGTACATAGTGTATAGAGAAGATATTGTAATGTACCCAAAAATTCGAAACCGAGATTTCACCGGAAATATATGTTTTGAGACTACGCGACTCCAAAAAATGCATTTTTAGGAAAATGTCCATATGTGTCTGTGGGCAGCATAGCGATTTTGATTAAAATGTCGTATATTAAAGATAAATAAAATGTAATTTCCCAGAAAATTCAATCATTTCGTTTGTCATAAGTTATCTTAAACAACATTTTCAAAAATTGTTCCATGTAAAGGGTAGTTTGTGGTACTGGGATTTTCTTGAAAATCTTCGTGTCGCATTCTTGGAAGATACCAAACGTAAATATCAAGATTCGTCTTTTCATTTATAAGCCAGGCTGTTCACAGGCCTTCTTCTAAAAATTCTTTTTTATTCAGGTGCTCCCAAAACATGTATTTCCGGTGAAATGTCGGTATCGAATTTTTTGATGCATTACAATACCTTTGCTTATACAACGTACGTAGTACGTGTAGAGAAAGTAATAATATTAGTATTGATTAACCACAATGGATCGTTTGATTCTGTTGGAGCTAATACCAAAAAAATATGATGCGTTCCATTCACATGACTCTCTCTATATCCCTGCTACAAATAATTCTTAAAAAGCTTATACTTCTATTTTCTTTATGCTAATCAGAAAAAAATAGCAGAAAAAGTCTTATTACTTGCTTCCTTGTAAGTAGGAGCGAAATAAGGGACTACTATAGGTTAAAATGATAGTCAAAAGCTTGTTTCTATGTCAATGAAGTTCCTTTTTTTATATGGATAGGAGTTGACACGTTCCTGTATGAGAAAAGTATACGTTTTTCATAGCAGAAATCAAAAATAAGGAATGTCTCAAAAATGACGAACTCACGAAAAAAATGTATATAACATAAATTGTGTGTTTTAACATGCTCTACATTTTTTGTGTAGTAAGTTTTTGTCCATCTCTAACGGTTTAGCATTTATTCAAAATTCAGTAAAATTCATCCAGAATAAACTACTCTTCAGAGGCTATTTCCAGAAAATTCAAGATATAGATTTTATTTGTCAGGTAAACATCTTTAATATACAAAATTTTAATCAAAATCTTTAGAGCCATTTTTGATAAAATCAAAATTTTTGAAAAAAGTTCCATGTAAAGGGTGGTTGGGTGTGGGGGATTTTTCTCAAAATCATCGTGTCGCATCCCTGGAAGATACTAAACTTAAATACCAAGTTTGGTATTTTACCAACTTTTCGTTTTTGAGTTGTGTTCACAGACACACGGACACACACACAAACACACGTACCTTTTTGTGTAAATGCTTTTTTTGTACCCTAAAATATATATTTCCGGTGAAATATCGGTGTCGAATTTTTGGGTGGAGTGCAATACTTTCTCTATACACTATGTACATAGTGAGTATAGAGAAAGTAAAAATAGCAGCTCTTGCTTCGATGAAACCTGTTCTAAACCGTCTTGAAATCATCGCCACAGAATCGATAGTCCTGTCCGTGACTAGGGAGAATAACACGTTCGAAAGCTTTATTAAAGAACTTAGATATATGTAGAGAGAGGATCATCTGTTATATATTTGGGACATAGACGGGCAACCGTGTGGGCGATAATTTATGTATTGAACATTTGCAGTATTACCCTGAGAAGTGTATGCTTTAAATAAAATGTGAATAACTTATGCCCGAAGAAAATTTGCAGAGTGCATATAAAAACCAATATATTCCATTCACATGACCTTCTCTACACCTTTGTAACAAGTACTTTACAAGTAGGAGGAAAATAATGGAACGCACAACGTTTAAGCAACAGTCAAATTTTTACTTTTTCTACACGCACTACGTGCATAGTGTATAGAGAAGGTATTGTACTCCACTCAAAAATTCGATACCGAGATTTCACCGGAACTATCTGTTTAGGGTTCCTTATAACCAACAAAAAAAGCATTTTCACAAAGAGGTCCGTATGTGTGTGTCTGTGAACACGATAACTCAAAAATGAAAAGTCGGTAAGATACCAAACTTGGTATTTAAGTTTAGTATCTTCCAGGGATGCGACACGAAGATTTTGACAAAAATCCCCCCACCCCCAACCACCCTTTACATGGAACTTTTTTCTAAAAATTTGATTTTCTCAAAAAAGGTTCTAACGATTTTGATTAAAACTTCGTATATTAAAGATATTTACCTGACAAATGAAATGTATATCTTGAATTTTCTGGGAATAGCCTCTGAAGAGTAGTTTATTCTGGATGAATTTTACTGAATTTATTTTTCTCATACAGGAATTTGTAAACTGCTGTTCATACAAACAAGGAACTTCGGTGACATAGCTACCAGCTTTTGATTGTCACTTTAACCTATGGTACTCCCTTATTTTGCTTCTATTTACAAGAAAGCAAGTAATATGGCTATTTCTGCTAATTTTTTACTGATTAGCATGAAGTAAATAGAAGTATAAGCTTTTTAAAATAATTTGTTGCAGAAATGTAGAAAAATTCATGTGAATGGTACACATCAGATGTTTTTTAAAATCTGCTTGTAATATGATTGAAATTTGTTCTCTTTACTCGGCAAGGAGTTTACAGATTTACATAGGAGAAAAGTTAAGTATTTTGAAATAGAAACCAAAAACAAGAGCATCTGTTATATGACTAATTCCACAAAACATGTACACACACGTAAATTGTGTGTTTTAACGAACTCAACATTTTTTGTGTAGTAACTTTTTGTTTCTCTTTTAAGGTTTATGAGCTATGTAAAATGCATTCAGAGTGAACAGAGCTTCAGATGATATGCGCCGAAAGTTCAAAATTTGAATTTTATTTTTCATAAGTATTTTTAGCGCCGCGTTGCTGAGTGGTTAGACTGCTCGCAAGGCGTCCGCATGTGGGATTTTTTTGTTTTATTTTTTTGGTAGGTGGTATTTAATGCTCACTTTTACAACTTGGGGCACTGCAGGTGAAACATTCAACGAAGATGGAGCACCGGTAGAATGCGATGGCAGGAGAACCGGAGAACCCGGAGAAAACCCGCCCCTGCGCCGCTTTGTGCACCAAAATTTCTCACTTGCGGATCGGACCCGGGCCATCTAGGTGAGAGACGAGTTGTCAATCACTCGGCCACAGCGTGATTTGTGGGATTTGTGGTGGATGTAACGGCGTTTGGGTTGATTTTCTCCGGGTCTTCCGGTCTCCCCACCAATTGCTCCATCATCGCCTTTCCTATTATTCATTTCGATTGCATTTCATACAACCACTACCTCACGCTCATGCCTGACTACGGGCCGGATACTCGTTCCAGGTTCTCCATTCTGTGGTTTCGTGCCGTTGCCTCCCTTACAGGCTTTTTATCCTAAGGCAGTCGCTTATAAATCCTAATTAGGAGGAGAATAAGCCAACCAGCATTTTTTAATATACACTATTTTAATCTAAATGTTTAGAGCCATTTTTGAGAAAATCAAAATTCTCAAAAAAATTTCCATGTAAAGCATAGCTGGAAGAGGGGGGGGGGTTGCTTAAAACATTCGAGTCGCATCCTTGGAAAATGCTAAATTTAAAGCTTAAATTTGATATTCAAGAGGTTTTTTTTTTTTTTTTTTTTTGGAATTGTATTTTTTAGACAAACACAGATACACGGACATTTTAATATACTTTTTATGGAGGGGATTTAGGAGACCCTAAAACATGCATTTCAACTGAAATATCAATATTCATTTCTATGATTGGATTGCAATACCTTTTATAGAAAGTAGAAATAAATATTTGTATTTTCACCAAAATGAAAATACTTTAATTTACACCGAATCTGGAACAGATTTTATCGCTTTAAATTTATCATTTTAAAATCTACATGTTTTTTATTTTTAACAATGTAAAACATCTATGGAAATAAAGCGAGGGATTATATTATATAAACGAAGCATATAAAATTTTCTTTGGAAGATTTGAGAAGTTGTACTCAACATAACTTTCAGAAATAAGTTGTATCTCATTTATCTTAGCTTGACTGTTTCTCGCACAAACACACTAATATGGTTTTACTTTACTTCTCTAGTGCCACTGATTACTAGCCCCATCTCACTACAAACTGGCGTTGATTAATTACTGGATCATGCAAAACAATATAACCGCTACCAGGTTACAAGCCAGTCAGAGAAACGTTAGCATATTTCACTGCTTCCTTTTCTTTATATACTCCACACAATCAAAAAGATGTGTTCCATTCACATGACTTTCTCTACATATCTGCAACAAATTATTGTTAAAAAGCTTACGCTTCTATTTACTTCATGCTAATCGTAAAAAGTTGTCAGGAATAGCATTATTACTTGCTTCCTTGTAAGTAGAAGCGAAATAAGGGAGTACTATAGATAGTCGTCATTAATTTTAGGTTGTTTCACTTCTGGTCATGCAAAGAGAACCGAATTTTATATCAACCGCATACCGAAAGCTTTTAAAAGATTTGACTTTCGCTTTAGCTTAGTGTATTCCCTTATTTCCCTTGTACTTACAAGGAAACAGGTAATAAGACCATTTCTATTCATATTTATCTAAATTAGCTTGAAGTAGACAGAAGAATAGTGTTCCATATAAACAAATGTTAATGACACATTAAATTTTTCAATACGAATATTGAAATTTAAATATTTTTTTCGTATGTTGTCATAAATTACGCTCTAAATATTTTGTAACATTTGAGCTGGCGCGCTTTTCCTTATAACTGTGAGTTCTACACGAAGCATTATGGCTTGTTAGTGTTGAGTAGTGATCATAGATGGCGGTAGGTTCCTCAAACATTTGAATGTCACTCCAGGAGATGTCGGACTCTAAAAAGTTTTCGTATCATTATCAGTGAGTACAGGTAGTTGAAAATCTTGTCGCATCCTTGGAAGATACCAAACGTAAATACCAAGTTTCGTTTTTAACGGACTTTTCGTTTTTGAGCTATGCTGCCCACAGACACACACACACTCCTACACACACGGACATTTTTCTAAAAATGCTATTTTTTAATTCAGAGAGTCCTAAAACATGTATTTCCGGTGAATTCATGGTTTTGAATTTTTGGGTGCAATACAATATCTTCTCTATACACTATGTACATAGTATCTGTAGAGAAAGTGAAAAACAAAACAAAAAACATGTGTGACTCGCATTCGTGGGGTACTGGGTTCCATCTCAAATGACTGCCCACTCTGACCCAAGATTTTTCGTGTTTCTCCCCGAGTTCGGCTGGCCTAAGCGTCGCTATAATTTCACCTTCATACTGTTTCCTTTTCATGTTCCAGGTTCGGAATATGTGACGGTGTGGGCGCATGGTGCGGATGCATGCTCAGTGGAAAGAATAATCTCCGTGGACACTAGAGGATTACCCTTAGCAACATTATGTTATATCAGCGCGTGCAGATAACTCTTCGTCTTATAAAAGTATTGCACACTGAACAAGACAACTGGAAGCAAACCACGGTCAGCGACGGTGTTTGCAAATAGCGCGAGCGCTCTTGTTGCACATCTCTTACGTATCATCGAAAACGGTGCGGGAATCGCGCTCGAGAGAGCCAGTCTTGTTCTGGAATCTTTCGTTATATACATATAAGTATAAACACGTGTAAACAGTCAGTGGAAATCGTTGTTAACTGTTTTCCAGTTCCGTTAAATAATAACTTTTTTCTTTTTTTTAGAATAAATGTACCTACCAGTTTTGTACTTGTATATACACTGTTCTTATTTAATATTAGCGACTAGATTCAATGTGGGGTTACATCAAAACATTAAAAAGATGTAACAAAAGCCATGTTTGATGATCCCGGGTTCGATTCCCGGCTGGGGCGGGAAATTTTTCTCTAGCCAGAATTATTCCCTATCCCCCACAGAGTCTGGAAGTTTGTATGTGAGTGTGAAGGTGTGCGTGTTTGAGTAAAACTAAATAATTTAAACCAACGTAAAAGTTCCTACAGACACCGAGTTGTTTCAAGTGGAAAGCCCCCGATATGACCTTAGATGTTAAAGGGGATTATATAAATGAAACAATTAAAAAAAAAAATCCATGCATGAGAGCATGTAATATTTCACTATATTATTATGCACTTCCACAAAACGAAACGAAAGAACGTCAATAGACCGTATTACTATTATTATTATTATTAATAATAATAATATTAATATTATTATTCTTTACTTTTTAAGCGTCGTAAGCAAACCACAAGATCATTGAATTTCACAGAATTATTACCACACGTAGCAGAGAAAACCCGAAAATGAAAACGTCATAATTAAAAAAACTGGAAAAACGACACCACGTAGTATTTAAATTTATTATTGTTGTTATAATTATTATTATTATTATTATAACTATTATTATGATTACTATTATCATCATACTATAATCATCATACTATAAACGTAATATTGACTGTTTTCTTGAAAATCTTGGGGGTGGGTCGCATCCTTGGAATACACCAAAATGAAATACCAAGTCTGGTATTTAACGGTCTTTTCGTTCTTGAGCTATGATGTCCACACACACACACACACACACACACACACTCGGACCTTTTTCCAGAAAAGATTTTTTTGGATTCATTACGTCTATCGTGTTTGAGTAATTTTACTCTCCACATACCTACTAAGCAAATACGCAAATTCCATCCAAAAATTCGATAAAAAAATTCTATAAAAAGGTCCATGGGTTTATGTGCGCGTGTGTGTCTGTGTGTGCGTGTGTGGACAGCATAACTCAAAAACGAAAAGACCGTTAAATACCAAATTTGGTATATAGCCCATTTCTGCTAATGTTTAAAACGGTTAACATGATGTAGATAAAAGGGTAATCTTTTGTAAGAATAGTATGTTTGTAAATAAGGTAGAGAAAGTCATGTGAATGAAGCACACCGTTAATTCCATCGTATGAATAAAGCAATAATCACTGAAACAGAATTCTCTGTTTAGTTCCTAATTGCATTCGCCGTTCTTTCAGTTAACAGAAACACTTAGAAACTTCGCTCCTTGCTTTAATGACATGATAAAAGAAAAAAGTTATTTTGAAAGACAAACTTCAACGAGTTATTTCAATTACAGATCAGTTTTCAAGCAAACAGGACTGCTGCTATTCATCGAAATGGTAATTGGATTCGCAACTCGTTTGTCTATCGTGGATTTTAAAACGAGTATTCACATCAACCGGTCTTTCATAGCATGAAGTTCGGTTTTATTCAGAAATACGGTTCAGTGCATCTCGCAGTTCATCTGTTTTATTTTATTCCGTTGCTGATATGACGAATGTTAACAAAGAGCGAGGCTCTTTTGTTATGCTCCAATATTTTCTATTGTATGCTCACTAAAAACGTTACTTCTGTGAGGGCAGGTCAAAAAATAACAGTTTTATTATTCCGCGAGCGCGCGGGTGATGTATGTGGCACACGAGGGCTCACGGGTTCAATGCCAGGCAACCGTTCCGGCGACTGCTGGAGTAGCTCATCTTTTACCAGACTCTCCGATTCTTCATTTCTTGGACCCATTATTTTTTTAGACCTGTTTCAAGATTCCAGCACCAGACGAAGGTGTTTTGTTTTTTTAATACAGTTCCGGAGGCTTGTCGGGACTACGGCGCTTTTCTTTTTTCACATTTTCTCAAAATTACTTTTGTTTTCTATTTGATAGCTATTTTTGCCATTTACTTCTAATACAGACACACATATATACACATTTATAAACACACAAACTGCCATGCCCAAGGCGGTACTCGAACCCACGATACCCTGCACTACGAAGCATCAAAGGGAGCCCGGGGGCTGTGCTGCTCGCTGTCTTGCGCCTGGCATTTTATCAAGGCCTCAGGAATCCTTCACGTGGCAGTCCTGGGTTCACAGGCTTGTGTCCGTGCACCAGGTGATATCAAATATGTTCTATCTGAAAACGTTAACGTCCAAGCTTGCGCACATCATCATTTGGATCTTGTCCCTCTTCCAGTCACTCCTCTTATCACTCATTCCCTCTCATAGGTTATGTTAGAAGCAAAGAGAGCCGGAGGTTTACTGCAATAGTTCGCTTCAGTTAATTAATTCGATTTAATTAGCTATAATCTAATTTTATCTTCTCCTATAAAAATATAGTTACAGGCACCGTTTTTAAAGTGTAAAAAAATAAATAAATAAAAACTTGCAAAACAGGACATTTCGATATACTAATCACTTTAAAAAAATCTGATGTGCTCCATTCACATGACTTTCTCTACATCTCTGTAGCAAATTATTGTTAAAAAGCTCATGCTTCTATTTACTTCATGCTAATCGAGAAAAATTAGCAGATATGTCTTATTGCTTGCTTCTTTGTAAGTAGAAGCAAAATAAGGCAGTCCCATAGGTTAAAGTGATAGTCAAAAGCTGGTTGCTGTGTGACTGAAGTTCTTTGTTTGTATGGACAGGAGTTGACGAATTCCTGTATGAGAAAAGTATAAGTTTTTCAAGCTGAAATCAAAAACAAGAAATATTTAAAAAACGATCAACTCCAACAAAAAAGACGTATATTACATAAATTGTGTGTTTTAACGTGTTCTACATTTTTGTGTGGTAAGTTTTTGTCCTTCTCTTACTTTTTAGCAGTTATACAAAATTCCGTAAAATCCATCCAGAATAAAGTAGTCTTCAGAGGCTATTCCAAGAAAATTTAAGATATACGTTTTATTTATCAAGTAAATATCTTTAATATACGACATATTAATCAAAATCGTTAGAACCATTTTTAAGAAATTGAAAATGTTCGAAAACAGTTCCATGTAAAGGGTAGTTGGGTGTGGGGAAATTTCTTGAAAATCTTCATGTCGCGTCCTTGGAAGATACCAAACTTAAGTACCTAATTAGGTATTCAATAGTCTTTTTGTTTTTGAGCTATGCTGCCCACGGACACACACACAGATACACACCCACAGACACACACACACGCACACACACGGACGTTTTTCTGAAAATGTTTTCTTTGGATTTAGTGGGACACTAAACATGTATTTCCGGTGAAATCCCGGAATAGAATTTTTGGGTGGAATGCAATACCTTCTCTATAAATTGTGCATAGTACGTGTAGAGAAAGTAATAATTTATGACCAATATAATAACTCCAAGCAGACATTATATGACATACGTTCCCCAGTGATTTGGAAAAAAGTTTCACGCCTATATAAATATTTACATTCTCTAGCCCCATATGTACAATGTACATAGGGATAGAGAAGGTATTGTAATGCACCCAAAAATTCTATACCGAGATTTAACTGGAACTATATGTTTTGGGGTCCCCTGAGTCCGAAAAAAGCATTTTTAAAAAAAGGTCCTTGTGTGAGTCTGTGTGTGTCTGTGGTCAGCGTAGCTCCAAAACAAAAAGACCGTTAAATACCAAACTTGGTATTTAGGTTTAGTATTTTCCAAGGATGCGACACGAAGATTTTCAAAAAAAAAATCCCCCACCACAAACTACCCTTTAAATGGACAAAATTACGAAAATTTTGATTTTCTTAAATGGCTCCAACTATTTTGATTAAAATCCCGCATATTAAAGCTATTTATGTCCGAAATAAAATGTATATCTCGAATTTTTTGGGAATAGTTTCTGAGAACCTCTTTATTCCGAATGAATTTTGCTGAATTTTGCTTAACTGCTAAACCGTTAGAGATAGAAAAAGACTCACTGCACAAAAAATGTACCTCATGAAAAAACACACAATTATTTTCCTTTACGTTTTTGTTGTGAAGGTAACCGTTTTCGAGATATTCCTTGTTTTTGTGAAGTACTTAAACTTTTCTCACACAGGAAGTGTCTGTTTTTCTTTTTTTCTACTCCTGACCAAGCAAAGAAGTGATTTGTAATGACAATCGCATAACCATAGTTTTTAAACATTTGACAATCCCTTTAGCATTGTTCATTCCCTTATACCCTTCTACTTATAAGGAACTAAGTAATAAGAACATTCTGCTAACATTTATCTTGATTAGCATTGTGAACAAAGAAGAAGAATCTTTTGTAGGAGTTTTGTAGAAGAGCTAGAGAAGGTCATGTGAGTGTAGCACATCAGATTTTTTATGGCAGAACGTAGCTTTTGTATATGGGAAAATAACAAAAACTTTTACCTGAGAAAACTGACAGTTGCATAGAGAATCACTTAAACAGCGCAAAGCTTTTCAATAGCATCCAAAACATGTGTTGCATCCATTCATTGAAAATATGAGCTTTAAGCTACATTTTTGTACCAAAAAAATAAAATTGAACTATTTTATCAAAATTGCTGAAAAACATTCTGATTTATTCCATTCATATTTTTGTCTCTTCATCTCCGGGACAAATTAATTTTAAACACTTATACTTCTATTTCATGTTAATCAAGATAAACATTAACAGAAATGGTCTTATTATTTAGTTTCTTATAAGTAGGAAAGAAATAAGGGAATACACTAGGCTATACCGCCATTCAAGTGTTTTAAACCGAGGTTGCTATGGGAATGCAATCCGTTTCTTTACGTGGCCAGGAAGTTCCCGTTTGAGAAAAGTTTTAAGTATTTTAAAACTGAAATCAATAACAAGGAATATCTCGAAAACGGTTAACTCCAGAAAAAAAATTATTTCACGTAAATTATGTTTTAAGGAGATTTACATTTTTGTGTAGTAAATTTTTGTCTGTCTCTTATGGTTTACTTGTTATGCAAAATTGATTCCGAGTAAACAGATCTTCAGAATCCATTCCCAGAAAATTGCAGATATACATTTTATTTGTGATGTAAATACCTTTAATATAAGGTTATTTTAATCAAATTCGTTGGAATCATTTTTAATAAAATAATTTTTTTTAAAAATGTTCCAAAGGGTAGTGGTTATGGAGGGATTTTTTTTTAAAAATCTTTGTATCGCATCCTTGGAATATACTGAACTTAAATACCAAGTGTGGTATTTAGCCGACCCACACTTGTATATTTTACTAAAACTGTTCTTTTTTCAGACACTGGGGATTCCAAAGCCTTTAATTGTAGTGAAATCTCGAATTTTAGGGTGTAATGCAATTCTTTCTCTATACACTATGTACATAGTACGCGTAGAGAAAGAAAAAATATGATGTGTTCCATTCTCATGACTTTCTCTCCATCTCTGCAACAAATTATTGTTAACAAGCTTATTGTTCTATTTACTTCATGCTAATCGAAAAATTAGCAGAAACAGTCTTATTACTTGCTTCCTTGTAAGTAGAAGCGAAATAAGGGAGTACCATAGGTTAAAGTGATAGTCAAAAGCTGTTTGCTATGTGACTGAAGTTCCTCTGTTTGTATGGACAGGAGTTGACAAAGTCCTGTGTGAGAAAAGTATAATTTTTTAAACCTGAAACAAAAAACAAAAAATATCTAAAAAAAAACAAAAAAAAAACGATTAACTCCATGAAAAAATACATATAACATATAATATATATATTTTATTTGTCAGGTAAATACCTTTAATATTTGATACTTTAATCAAAATCTTTAAAGCCATTTTAATAAAATAAACATTTTTGAAAAAAGTTCCATGTAAAGGGTAGTTTGGGGTGGGGGGATTTTTCTCGAAATATTCGTGTCGCATCCCTGGAAGATATTAAACTTAAATACCAAGTTCGGTATTTTACCGACTTTCCGTTTTTGACTTATCATGTTCACTGACACACGGACACACACATGGATCTTTTTGTGAAAATGCTTTTTATGGGTACAGGAGACACTAAAACATATATTTCCGGTGAAATTTCGGTATCGAATTTTCGGGTGGAGTGTAATACCTTCTCTATACACTATATACATAGTACGTATAGAGGAAGTAAAAAGAGCACCTCTGTGTTGCTTTAACGATCTCAGCTACCAATATATGTTGATACAGAGGTAATAACTTATTTTCCAGAAATGCGTTTTGAAAGGAAGCAAGGTCGTTTTTCGAAACGGAAATGGTTATTAAGTGAAAGAGAAGGTCAGGGACGTGCCAGCATTCTTATTCAGGACCAGCCCTAGGAGAAGAGGGGTCATTAAAGACGACATCGGCGAAATGACGTATGCACGGCGCGGAATGCTTGCTAACGAGCATTCATTGCCACCACCCACCGACATCTGCACTTAGGTCCTCTCTCCTCCCGCTAGTTAGACAACCAGCATGTCAAACACACGTCTGCAAAGTTAAGGTTCGTGAACTGCAAAGAGCCTCCTTTAATCTTTGCCCAAAATTATCGTTTCATTTTTACTTTCTCTACACGTACTATGATAGTGTATAGAGAAGGTATTGTATTGCAACCTGATATTCGATAGCGAGATTTCGCAGGAAATATATGTTTCTAAGAAAGTATTTTTAGAAATATGTCCGCGCGCGCGATGTCTAAGGACATAAATAGCTCAAAAATTAAAATACTGTTAAATACCAAATTTAGTTATACCTGGTTAATGTATAGAGAAGGTATTGTATTGCACCCAAAAATTCGATACCGAGATTTCACCGGAAATAATACGCTTTGGGTCCCGCTGAAAATAAAAAAAAGCATTTTTAGAAAAGTGTCCCTGTGTGTATGTGTGTGTCTGTGTGTCTGTGGGCAGCATAGCTCAAAAAACTAAAACACCATTAAATACCAAACTTGGTATTTAAGTACTGTATCTTCCAATGATGCGACAGGAAGATGTTCAAGAAAATCCGCCCACCCCCAACTACTTTTCATATGGAAAATTTTTCGAAAATTTTGGATTTTCTAAAAAATGGCTCTAACGATTTTGATTAAAATATCATATATTAAAGATATATACAAATAATATGTAATTTTGAATTTTCTGGAATAGCCTCTGAAGACTATTTTATTCTGGATTAATTTTTCGGAATTTTGCATAACTGCTAAACCGTAAGAGATGGACAAAAACTTAACCAACAAAAAAGTAGAGCACATTGAAACATACGATTTATTTCATTTACATTTTTTTTCGTGGAGTTGATCGTTTTTTTTTAGATATTCCTTGTTTTAGATTTCAGCTTATACTTTTCTCATACGGAATTTGTCAACTGCTGTCCATACAAACAAAGGAACTTCAGTCACATAGCAACCAGCTTTTGACTGTCACTTTAACCTATGATACTCCCTTATTTGCCTTCTGCTTTAAAGGAAGCAAGTAATAAGACAATTTCTGCTAATTTTTCTAAATTAGCAAGAAGTAAATAGGAGAATAAGATTTTTAACTATAATTTGTTGCAGAAATGTAGAGAAAGTCATGTGAATGGAATACATCAGATTTTTTTGTTACAAAAGTTACTTATAATGATTTGGATTAAAATGCCGACTATTAAGATACTTTCATCACAAATAAAATGTTTATTTTGAATTTCCTGGCAATATCCTTTGAAAACCTCTTTATTCTGTTTGAACTTTTTTGTTTGTATTTTGAGTAACTAGTAAAGATAGCGCGGTGTGTATGTGTGTGTGTGTGTGTGGACAGCATAGCTCAAAAATGAAAATACCGTTAAATACCAAACTTGGTATTTAAGTTTGGTAGCTTCCAAGGAATGTGACACGAAGATTTTAAAGAACCCCCCCCCAAACTATCTATCCTTTACATAAAACAACAAGTTTTGTAAATTTTGTTTTTGTCAAAAAGTACTTTAATGATCTTGATTAAAATACCGGATATTAAAGGTATTTACATCACAAACAAATTTTATATTTTGAATTTTCTGCCAATGTCTTCTAAAGGCCTCTTTATTTTGGATGAACTTTTTTTAATTTAGTGTAAGCAGTAATCGTAAGACTTACATAAAACGCGAGAAATATAGAACTACTTCAAACACACAATGTATGTCATTTACACTTTTTTGCCTAGAGTTGACCATTTTCGAGATATTACTTGTTATCGGATAACATTTTTCTCGTTCGGGAACTTATTAACTCCTTGCCCCACAAAGAAATGGATTTCAATCCCATAATAACCACATTTTAAAACATTTGACTCTCGGTTTAGCCTAGTGTATTCCCTTATTTCCCTTCTACTTATAAGGAACTAAGTAACAAGACCGTTTCTGCTAATGTTTATCTCGATTAGCATGAAGTAGATAGAAGAATAAGTTTGTTAACAATAATTTGTTATAGAGATGTATAGAAAACCATGTGAATGGAACATTGATTTTAGAAGGAGATCCATGCGTGCATGTGTGTCTGAGGGCAGCATAGCTCAAAAACGATAAGACCGTTAAATACCAACCTTGGTATTTAAGTTTGGTATCCTCCAAGGCTGTGACACGAAGATTTTAAAGAAAATCCCCTAGCTACCCTTTACATGGAACATTTTCGAAAATGTTGGTTTTCTCTAAAACGGATGTAACGATTTTTATTAAAATACCTTAAGTTTAAGATATTTTTGGACAAACGAAATGTATATTTTGAATTTCCTGGGAATAGCCTCTGAAGGCCTCATTCTAGATGACTTTTATGTAACCGGTAAACCCTAAGAGATATACAGAAGCTTACTACAACAATTAGATCTCATCAAAACACACAATTTATGTCATATACAGTTTCTTTGTAGAGTTAATGGTTTTCCAGATATTCCGTATTATTGGTTTCAATTTTAAGCCACTTAAACTGTTCTCAAACGGAAGACATTTTTTATCTCGTTTGTCGTTTGTTTACCGAACTTTAACTTTTAAAGTACGAGACTGTTGCTTTAGCCTTTGCATTTTGTTGGTTCCCTTTAACTTACAAGGAAGCAAGTAAAGCTACCATTTCTGCTAATATAATGATGAATTTGGGGTGAGGGATTACATATATTGAAAATCTTCGCGTACAACTTTCTTCTTCGTCTGGAGGACTTACAATTCGGAGTCTGATATCCGCTGTCTGTCAGGATGAGGAATCCGCCCGACTCCCGGAATGAGAGTGAGGAAAAAGGTATTAAATAGCAATAAATGGAACAAAGCAACTGATGGAAGCTTGCAAAAGAATAAGGGAATTCGGAGAATCCGGTGGAAACTATCCCAGACGCTTTTTCCACCACAAAATAATTCATGTAAATGCCCAGGAATTAAACCCGGTCAGAGAGGCCTTAGTGAGAGGCAAAGGGTCCAACAACTCGACTGCGGCGCCACTCGGATATACTGCACCTAAATTCTTAATTGGTATTTAACCACTTTTCGTTTTTACTTCATCTACAATGTACTTAAAACATAGAGAAGATTTTGCACTCAACCTAAAAAATCAGATGTGTTCCATTCACATGACTTTCTCTAGCTGTTCTACAAACTTATCACATAACATTATTATTCTTTGTGCACCTTGCTAATCGAGGCACTCATTAGTACAATGTTCTTATTAATTAGTTCCTTATAAGTAGGAAGAAAATAAGGGAATACACTAGGCTAAACCGATATTCAAATATTTTAAAAGGTGTCGCTAGGCGATTGTCATTACAAATCGCTTCTTTTCTTGGCCAGGAGTAGAACAAAAGAAAAACGGATACTGCCGTCTGAGAAAAGTATAAGTACTTCACAACTGAAACTAATAACAATGAATACCTCGAAAACCGTAAGCTCAACGAAAAAAATATAAATGAAGTAAGTTGTGTATTCTAACAAAATATACATTTTTTGTATAGTAAGTTTTGTCTATCTCTTACGGTTTACTAGTTATGCCAAATTAAGCAAAATTCATCCTGAATAAACAGGTCGTTACAAGCTATTCCTAGAAAATTCATGATAGACATTTTAATTGTTAGGTAGGTATCTTTAATATACCATATTTTAATCAAAATCGTTGGAGCATTTTTAAGAAAAACAAAATTTTCGAAAAAAGTTCCATGTAAAGGGTAGTTTGGGGTGGGAGGATTTTTCTCAAAATCTTCCTGTCGTATCCCTGGAAGATACGAAACTTAAATAACAAGTTTGGTATTTTAGCTACTTTTCATTTTTGAGTTATCGTGTTCACAGACACACGGACACACGGATACACGAACACACACACACACGGACCTTCTTCTGAAAATGCTTTTTTTGGATACAGGGGGTCCTAAAACATGTATTTCCGGTGAAATCTCGGTATCGAATTTTTGGGTGGAATACAATACTTCTCTATCCCTATGTACATTGTACATACGAGGCTAGAGAAAGTAAAAATTGATACCAGGATTTCACAGGATATATATACTTTGAGGTACCCTGAATCCAAAGAGGCATATTTAGAGAAATCCAATAAATACATACTTGCATCTTGTTCAGCATCTTTCAATGATGTACCACGAAGATTTTCAAGAAAAGATCCCTGCTTCAAAGTACCCTTTATGGACATTTCTCTAAAATTCTCTTAAAATTGCTCCATAATTTTTACTTTTTCTACACGTACTATGTACATAGTGTATAGAGAAGGTATTGCACTCCACCCAAAAATTCGATACCGAGATTTCACCGGAAATATATGTTTTAGGTTCCCCTGTATCTTCCATGTGTGTCCGTGTGTCTGTAAACACGATAATTCAAGAACGAAAAGTCGTAAAATACCAAAATTGGTATTTAAGTTTAGTATCTTCCAGGGCTACAACAAAAAGATTTTGAGAAAAATGCTTCCAACACAAACTACCCTTTACATGGAACTTTTTTCGAAAATTTTGATTTTCCCAATAGTCAGTTAATAGTGATCAGTTCACCCTGAAGACGAGGAAGATGCACTTCTTCGAAACGTTGGTGTAAAGCCAAGTTTTTACCTGGCTAGAAGCCCGAGAAGATTTTGAATTAATATAGATCTCGTTATAACACATTATTTATGTCATATACGTTTTGTTGTAGAGTTGACCGCTTCCTAGATATTACTTTTTATTGGTGTCAGTTTTAAACTACGCATCTTTTCATACGGAACCATTTTTCGCCTCATCTCTTTTGTTTTCTGGAAATTCAAAGAGAACCAAAATTCGGTTTTACACATATCGACCGGCTTTTAAAAGATTTGACTATCGCTTTTGCCTGGTGTATTCCCTTACCTTCCTTATACTTGTAAATAGTAACACTAGTTCTGTTAATGTTTATCTCGTTTGGCGTGGTTTAGATAAAAAGAACAATCTTTTATAAGAATGTTTATTTTTTGCAGAGCAGATCGGAAAAGTCATGTGAATACAATACATCATATTGTATTTAGATGCACTTAAAACGTGTATTTCAGTGAAATTTCAATGTATAACTCTTCGATGGAATGAATACTTTCTCTACACGTAGAAAAAATCTGAAGTATTCCATTCACATGATTTTCGCTGCATCTCTGTAACAAATTATTGTTGAAAAATTTATGCTTCGATTTTCGATTTACTTCATGCTAATCGAGAAAGAATTAGTGGAAATAGTCTTATTACTTGCTTCCTTGTAAGTATAAAGGAAATAAGGGAGTGCCATCGTTTAAAGTGATAGTCAAAAGCTGGTTGCTATGTGACTGAAGTTCCTTTTTTTTTTTTTGTACAGACAGGAGTTGACAAATTCCTATATAAGAAAAGTATACGTTTTTTAAAGCTGAAATCAAAAACAAGGAAACTCTCATAAACAGTCAACTCCTCGAAAAAAATGCATAAAACATAAATTGTGTGTTTAACGTGCTCCATATTTTTATGGTGTGGTAGGTTTTTGTCCATCATTTATGGTTTAGCAATTATGCAAAGTTTCGTAAAATTCAACAAGAATAAAGTAGTCTTCAGAGACTATTCCCAGAAAATTCAAGATATACATTTTATTTGTCTGGTAAATATCTTTAATATATGATATTTTAATCAAAATCATTAGAAGTATTTTTTATAAAATCAAAAGTTTCGAAAAAATATCCATGTAAAGGGTTGTTGTGAGTCGGGGGATTTTCTTGAGAATCTTGGAGTCACATCCTTGGAAGATACCAAACTTAAATACCAAGTATTTTCGTCTTTGAGCTTTGCTGACCACAGGAAACACACAGGGAAAGCCACATACACGGACAGTTTTCTGAAAAAAATTGTATTCAGGGGGTCTCAAAACATGTATTTCCAATTAAATCTCGGTATCGAATTTTTCGATGCATTACAATACCTTCTCTATACACTATGTACATAGTACGTGTAGAGAAAGTAATAAAACACTATATATTCTGTTGATGTAAAATAAAAAACATCAATTTTGGGGTTAAGGCGAGTTTTCGATCATTTTGTGGGTAATTTTTTACTTGCTCTGATAGAAATTGCCAGCTTAAGCTTATTGTACCTTGAAATGAGTTTTTATATTGCTTAATTTTGTATAAAACAAGTCATTTTTGGGTTCATTCAAATAGAAAATTAAATTCTTTCCTTTTGTGTATTAAGCTTTGAAAACGCTAAAAATAGATTGCGTTGCTTTAATATGCCAGACTTTGTTTCAATCATTTTAGAATGAACATTCCAGATACATCATTATAAAAAATAAATTAAATTAAAACGCGGTCTCACTCCAGCATTGGTTATAGCTTTTCTCTTTGTGAATACTTTGATTACGAATTCCCTCAGTGGTATTCTCTTTTTTTAAAGCGTATGTGTGTATGTGTATGTTACAGAACCACATTCTAAAACAAGAAAATCATGTTGTCAGGTTAATCATGTAAAAATGTGTCGGTATTGATTTTAAACACACACAGCGAACACACTCAAACACACTCAAACACACTCAAATACACTCATTTACGCATACATACTTAAACACACAAAACATATTAACTTGCAAACACTCACTTACAAAATAGTTCACACATTCATACACTTAAAACATAAATACACAAACACAAACACACATACTAAATACTAATACAAAAACACTCACAAACACTCACATATGCAAACACTTACACATATACTACACACAAATACTCACACCTACTCACACTAGCACACTGAAATATGCAAACACTTACACATAAACACTCACAAACATAAGAAATTCTAACACACCTAAATTCTTACACATGCAAACACTAACACAGACAGTACTAACACATAAACACTCACAAAACCACAATCTCACACAAACATAAGACATTCTAACACACTCACACCCTCAAACTCTTACACATGCAAACACTAACACAGACAGTACTAACACAGATAGTACTAACACACAAACACTCACAAAATAACAGACAAACACTCATACAAAAACACATCAGCGCTTACAAACACAGTCTCATACAAATACTAACACACAAATACAAATTCTAACGCACTAAAACTCTGACGCGTGCAAACACTAAAACACACAAATACAAACATACCTCATGCAGCAATACTAATACACAAACACACACACAAACTTTTTATGGGTGGGAGGGAGGTGGATCCAATTTATTGCGGCGAAATCCGTATATATCGAGTTTTTATTTGGAATACAGTAAAAGTAAAAAGCTAATGCGTATATTCAAAGAACTTTCTTAACATTCAAGCGTTTATTTGTACATATCATCTACATATTTTCTTACTATACTAATTACTTTCTCTGTCACGTAGTATAAGCAAGGGAAGTAATGTGTTCCACAAATTCGAGTTGAGATTCCACCGGGAATACGAGGTGCGATCAAAAAGTTTCCGGAATGACGTCATAAATACTTCATCAAAGTTTGTTTTGTCTGATCTGCACTGTCATCCTCGAGGTAGTCTCCTTGGGGGTTGATACACTTGTCCCAGCGCTTCTGCCACTGCTGGAAGCACCTCTGGAAGCCCTCTTCTTTGAACATGTTCAGAGCTATCTGCACTGTCTTCCTCGAAGTAGTCTCCTTGGGAGTTGATACACTTGTCCCAGCGCTTCTGCCACTGCTGGAAGCACCTCTGGAAGCCCTCTTCTTTGAACATGTTCAGAGCTATCTGCACTGTCTTCCTCGAAGTAGTCTCCTTGGGAGTTGATACACTTGTCCCAGCGCTTCTGCCACTGCTGGAAGCACCTCTGGAAGTCCTCTTCTTTCAACATGTTCAGAGCCTTCTGCGATTCGCGATGGGTGTCCTCGGAGCCCCATTTTAAGTCGCGGGAAAAGAAAAAGTTCACTGGTGCCAAATCTGGTGAATAGACGAGATGGGGAACACTATTCATCCTATTTTTATCCAAAAATTGGCGAACAGAAAGAGGTTTGTGCGCGGGCGCATTGTCATGATGCAGGAACCAGTCACCACTCCTCCATTTCTCCGGCCGTTTGCGTCGCACATTCTCCCTTAACGAGTCAGAAAGTTCTTTTATTGTAATACGCCTGTCATTTAAGACCATTTATCTCACCTGATTGATATTTTCATCAGTTTTGCTGGAACAGGGTCGTCCCGAACGATCTGTATCTTTAACTGATGTCACACCACTTTCAAATTTCGAAAACCGCTCAAATGCTTGAGTTTTGCCCATAACTTCCTCCTCATAAGCTGTTCTTAACATTTCATAGGCTTCTGTTGCAGTTTTATAGCAACAGTGGAAAAATCGCAGCACATGCAAAACACGTGTTCACTTCAGAGGGTCTACCTCGTCACTACATGGTCACAGGAAGTCTCGTGACCACTCATTTTTATCGAGAAGGGACGCTGCATGTACCGTCTGGGTTAGACTTAAAGAAACCTCAGCGTCAGCAATGCTACGAGACCATTCTGGAAACTTTTTGGTCACACCTCCTATCTACTTTGACGCTCCCTAAACCTACAAAATGTAATTTTACACGCGGATACGCTTCAAACAGGAGTGAAGAGCTCCTTAGCGCTGCGTCGGGGAATGGTGGCTGCTTGACATTTACATAACTTTCTCTAGCGTTCCATACACAAACTATTCTTACAAAAGGTATTCTTATGTATTTCATTCTAATCGAGATAAACTTTACCAAAACGGTGTTACTGCAAGGGAAATAAGGGAATACACTAGGATAAACTGACAGTCAAATATTTTAAACTCTGGTTGCTATAGGGATGAAATCCGTTTCTTTGCATTGACAGAAGTTGACAAGTTCCCGTATGACAAAAGTATAAGTATTGTAAAATTGAAACAAATAACAAGGAATATCTCAAAAACGGTGGACTCCACGAAAAAATGTACGTATTATAAATTGTGTGTTTTAATGAGCTCTACATTTTTTCTGCAGTAAGTTTTTGTCTATCTCTTACAGTATACCAGTCATGCAAAATTTAATAAAAATCATCCAGAATAAAGAGGATTTGGAGGCTATTCACAGAAAATTCAAGATATACATTTTATTTGATATGCAAATATGTTTAATATGCAATTGTTTAATAAAAATCGCTAGAGCCATTTTTGAGAAAATCAAAATTTTCGAAATTTTTTCCATGTAAGGGTAATTGGGAGTGGGGGAATTTTCTTGAAAATCTTCATTTCGCATCCTTGGAAGATACTGGTACTAAATACCAAGTTTGGTATTTACGTGTAGAGAAAGTAAAAGCACTCAAATTACATTCATTAACATACACACAAGCACTCACGTTTGAAAATACACACATACTAACACACAAATACTCACTCACAAGCACACACTCAATAGACACCCACAAATACAAGCATTAACAGACAAGCAGAGACGAAATATAGAAATTCTAACAAAGTCAGACTCTTACACATGTAAAATCTAATGTGGACAATACTTTGCACCAGCACTCAAAAACACAGACTCATATAAATACTAACACACAAGCACTCTCACACATACATACACTCACACACAAAATCATTGACACAAACACTCATGCTAGGCTAAAATGACAGTCAAATATTTTAAAAGCTGGTTGCCATGTGCATGAAACCCGGGCCTTTGCATCACCAGAACAAATTTACACATTGACACATTCCTATACGCGACAAGTTTTAAGTATTTTAAAACTGACACCAATAACAAGCAATATCTAAAAAATGCTCAACTTCATGAAGAAAATGCATATGACACAAATTGTGTGTTTAAACGAGATCTACATTATGTAATAAGGTTTTGTCAATCTCTTACGGTTTACTAGTTATGCAAAATCTAGCATAATTCTACCTGAATAAAGAGGGATTTAGAGGTGGTTCCCAGAAAATTAAAGATATACATTTTATTTGTTGTGTAAATATCATTAATATATTAAATTTTAATGAAAATCGTTCTGGCATTTTTGAGAAAATCAAAATTTTCGAAATTTTTTCCAAGTGAAGCGTAGTTGGGGGAGGATTTTCCTCAAAATCTTCGTGTCGCATCCTTAGAAGATACTATACCAAATTTGGTATTTTACCGACTTTTCGTTTTTGAGTTATCGTGTACACAGACAAACGGACACACATACACATGCACCTTTTGTTAAAAATGCTTTTTTTGTACACAGGGAACCCTAAAATATATTTTTATCGTGAAATCTCGGTATCGAATATTTCGGTGCTATACAATACCTTCTGTATACACTATATACATAGTACGTTTAGAGAAAGTAAAAGTCTGGATATAGAATTGTATATGCAATACTGTAAAAGCTAATACTTATATTCAAAGGACTACCTTTACATATTAGCGTTTATTGCATATAGCATCTACAGATTTGTTACCAATACTAATGACTTTCTTTACCATGTATTATAAGCAGGGGGAGTAATGTATCCCATCTACAAATTCGAGTCGAGTTTCCACCAGGAATATATACTTTGAGGCTCCCTGAACCTACAAAATGTAATTTTACACGCGGATACGCTTCAAAGGGGGTGAATAACTCCTTATCGTTGCGCCGGATGATGGTGGCTGCTTGCAAGAACTCTGATGTGTTACATTCACATAGCTTTCTCTAGCTGTTCCATATACAAACTGTTCTTACAAAAGGTTATGGATAAGTAGAGTCAGACTGAAAAATTCAATGACACAACCGGTATTTGAACCACGCATCTCCCGATCTCTAGCCTGGGAGATGACAACCCCAATGGCGACTTAGAATGTTATAAGTCCCAGGATTCATAGAATAGCTAACTATTATGGATAATTGCTATTGATTTAATTGTTTTTCCACACAAGCCGTGTGTATGACAGGACTTGGATAGGTAGTCAGACTGAAAGTTATTCTTATCCACTTCAGTTTAATCGGGATAAACATTACCAGAAACGGTCTTATTACTGAGTTCCTTATAAGTAGAAGGGAAATAAGGAAATACACTAGACTAAACCTACAGTCAAAAGTTTTAAAGTGTAGTTGCTTTGGGATTTCTATAAGAAAAATGTATAAAGTATTTTAAAACTGAAACCAATAATATGAAATGTCTCGAAAACGAACAACTCCAAGAAAAAATTTATATAACCTAAATTGTCTGTTTTTAGTAGATCTACATTTTCGTGTAATAAGTTTTTTTCCTATCTCTTAAAGCTTTACCAGTTATACAAAATTCAGAAAAATTCATTAAGTGGCTATTCCTGAAAATTTAAGTTATACATTTTATTTTCCATGTAAATATCTTTACTATAATTATTGGATTTGGTTTATTTACTCATACAGATGACTCCAGTTTACGTTCTGAATCATATGTAAAGATACATGACTCTTCACATGTTACGATTTTATATACGTTCTTTGAAGCCTCTCTATTGTATTTCTTAAGCATTTGTATGTACCAATCGACACGAGCATCTTTTTTACTTTCTCTACACGTTCTAGGTACATAGTGCATAGAGAAGGTATTGCACTCCACCAAAAAATTCGATACCGAGATTTCACTGGAAATATATGTTTTATGGTTCCCTGCATCCAAAAAAAAGTATTTTCAGAAAAAGGTCCGTCTGTCTGTGAACACGATAACTCAAAAATGAAAAGTCGGTAAAATACCAAACTAAGTTTGATATCTTCCAGGGATACGACACGAAGATTTTGAGAAAAATCCCCCCATGCCAAACTACCCTTTACATAGAACTTTTTTCGAAAATTTGATTTTCCCAAAAATGGCTCTAACATTTTGATTAAAATATCGTATGTTAAAGATATTCACCTGACAAATAAAATGTATATTTTAAATTTTCTGGGAATAGTCTCTGAAGATTACTTTATTCTGGGTGAATTTTACGGAATTTTGCATAACTGCTAAACCGTAAGAGATGGACGAAAAATTACCACACAAGAAATGTAGAGGACATTAAAACACACAATTTATGTTGTATACATTTTTTCATGGAGTTTATCGTTTTTTAGATATTCTTTGTTTTTGGTTTCAGCTTTGAAAAACTTAACTTTTCTCATACAGGAATTTGTCAACTCCTGTCCACACAACCAGGTTTTAACTATCACTTTAACCTATGGTACTCCCTTATTTCTCTTCTACTTACAAGGACACAAGAAATAGGAATATTTATTCTAAGACTATTTTTGTCGATTAGCATTAAATAAATAGAAGCATAAGTTTTTTAACAACAATTTGTTGCAGGGATGTAGAGAAAGTCATGTGAATGGAACACATCAGATATTTTTAGATTGCTTCAAATAGTGTAGGATCCAATGCATTTTAACCTTTTTCAAGTCTAAATGATCGCGCAGTAATTTATATAAGTATGCTGGTGGAACTAATGCCTATATATCTCAGTATGTAACATGACGATCTTGGATTATCAGTTTTTGCACAGCATCATTTTTTTCTGATTTTGGACGACCTTCACGAATTTTGTCATTGAGCGAACGGCGGCCACGCTTAAACTCGTTATACCAGCGGTGGCAAACATTTGAGCTTCATCGCCAAATGTAGTTACAAGTTGATTATTGCAATCTTTTCTTGATAATCAACATCAAAATTCATAATAAATCATCACACGAACATTTTCTATCTAATTCTATCTTTTCGCAGCGACAGAATTTTAAAATCACTGTAAACATAACGCTGTGCATCTGAAGTAGGTTAGGTTAAAAATTCAAAATTTCCACGGGAAACAAACAGTAGATGGTACCTAAATCAATCAGTGTTACCAAGGCTGAAAATATAAATACTGGTCCCCATATTGAATAAATAGAACCATTAATAATGGATTTTTTGGAAATAGCTTATGTTATATAAAACATTATTTAAAATAAACTATATTGAGATATCTACATTTTTACTTTCTATAACAGTGAACAATGTACATAGTAAGTGGAGAAGATATTTTACTCCCCCACCAAAACATGTTATCAAAATTTCATCAGAAATACATGTTTTTAGATTCCTTATTAAAAAAAAACATTTTAATTGGAAAAAAGGTTCGTGTGGATGTGTGAGTGAACAACATGACCCAAAAATGAAACGTGTATTAAATACAAAACAAAATATTTAAACTTAGGCTTTTAGAAGGAGCAGATACGACGTTTTTCAAGATACTCCCACCCCAAAATACCCTTTGCATGAAAATTTTACGAGAAGTTTTATTTTATTAAAAGTGGATCTAACGATATTAAATAAAAGCGTTATATTAAAGATAACTGCATATCAAATAAAATGTATATCTTTCATTTTCTGGGAATAACCTCTGAAGCGCTCTTTTTCTTTTTTTTTTGTTTGTTTTGAAGGACCGTTTCATAGCTGATAAACCATAAGAGATAGGCTAAAAGTTATTACACAAAAATGTAGAGCACATTAAAGCACATAATTTATGCCATGTATATTTTTTCTGTGGAGTTACAGATTTTCTAGATCTTCCCTGCATTTGGTTTCAATTTTAAAATACTTACGCTTTCCTGAAAAAAAAGTCCTCACTTTTGTTGTACTTTTACCCATTCAGAGAGAACCGTCAATCGTATAACGACCGCTGGTAAAATATGTTTTGTATTATTTGTCTAGCGTATTCCCTTATTTCCCTCCTACTTACAAGGCAGCAAGTAATGAGACCATTTATGCTAATGTTTATCTCGATTATCATGATGGAGATAGAAGAATAAGCTTTTGATAGAACAGTTTGCAGAACGCACAGCATGGAACACATAAGATTTTTGGTAAAATAAAAGAATTCGTAAATTTGTCCATTTAAAATCTTTTCGCTTTTGAGATATAATTTTCCCAGAAACACACACGCAGACATTACGTTTATTTATTTATTTTTGGGGTGAGCATTTTTTTTTATTTAAATACAGTTCCGAAGTCTGATCGGGACTCCGACACTGTATACCCTACTTTTTATCTACCTAATTTGATTACTGTGATTACTGTATGACATATAACACCCATGCCCAAGGCGGGACTCGAACCCACGATCCCCCGCGCTGCGAAACAACAAAACAAGACCCTTTGGCGAGCGGCCATGGGGACCGGCAAGCATTGAGAGATCCTAAAAGTATACATATCCAGTGAAATCCCGCTCTCGAACTTTTCGGTTGAATGCAATGCTTTCTCTACATCTTATGTAAGTGGTAGAGAAAGTAAACAAAAATATATACAATACATATTTATTTATTTGAATTCACTGTGCTGATACAGAGCAGAGCTCCATTTATAGCAGTGTATACAATATATTGGTTATAAAATATATGCTTACTTTCTCTACACGTACTATGTACATTGTTTGTACATTGTGTATAGAGGAAGAATTGTATTGCACCCAAAAATTCGATACCGGTATTTCACCAAAAATACATGCTTTGAGATCTCCGGAATCTAAAAGAAACATTTTAGGAACAGGTCCATGTGTATATGTGTGTGTGTGTGGTTGTGCCTCTGGGCAGCATAGCTTAAAAACGAAAAGTCCCTTAAATACCAAACTTAATATTTAAGTTCAGTGTGTTCCAGGTATACGACACGAAGATTTTCAAGAAAATCCCGCTTAATCTATACTTTACACGGGAAAAGTTTTGAAAAATTTGATTTTCTCAAAAATGGCTCCAGCGATTTTGATTAAAATCTCTTATATTTACGATATTTACATGAAAAATAAAACGTAATTCTTGAACTTTCCCGAAATAGCATCTGAAGTCCTTTTTATTCGAATTTTTTTGAATTTTCATAACTGGTAAACCGTAAGAGATAGACAAAGACTTACTTCACAAAGAATGTAAATCTCGTTAAAGCACATAATTTATGTAACACGCATTTCTTTCCTGGTAGGCCTTTGACATTTTCCTTGTTATTGATTTTTAGAATACTTTTCTCATACGGGAACTTGTCAACATTTGGACACGCAAAAATGAAACTTAATCTCATAGAAACCACATTTTAAAACATTTGATTGTCGGTTTAACCTAGTGTGTTCCCTTATTTCCATTCTACTTATGATACGACCGTTTCTGCTAATGTTTATCTCGACTAGCATACAGTAGATTGAAGAATAAGCTTATTAAAAATAATTTGTTACCGAGATGTTGAGAAAGTCATGTGAATGGAGCACATCAGATTTCATAATATATAAATAAAAACATAAAATAATTATAGAAAGTTATAAATTATAAGTTATTATAAAACACGTAAATGATGACATAAACGAAGTAAGCAAAAAACCAATTATGGAGAACATAACAAATAGATAAGCGCATAACAAATATGAAAACAGTGATGTATATGTACATTTACTGTGTGAATGATTGAAGAGTTAAAATAAATGGAACTAAAATGAATGGTAATACAGGCAAGAGTTATATTGACAAATGAGTGCAACACAAAACATAAACCTATATAACAATAAATAAAGCTGTGCAGAGAGGTTATTAAATGAAATTCATGATTTATCAAATGATGTACACCCAGAAACAAACAATAAAATCTGATGTGTTCCATTCACATGACTTTGACTTTCTCTACATCTCTGCTAGAAAATATTAATAAAAAGCTTGTGCTTCTATTTACTTCATGCTAATCGAGAAAAAATTAGCAGAAATAGTCTTATTACTTGCTTCCTTGCAAATAGAAGTGAAATAAGAGAATACCATAGGTTAAAGTGATAGTCAAAAACAGAAAGTCTGTAAAATATCAAACTTGGTATTTAAGTTTAGTGTCTCCCAGGGATGCGACACGAAGATTTTGAGAAAAATCCCCCAACCTAAACTACCCTTACATGGAACTTTTTTCGAAAATTTTGATTTTCTAAAAAATGGCTCTAACGATTTTGATTAAAATATCATATATTAAAGATATTTACCTGACAAATAAAATGTATATTTTGAATTTTCTGGGAATAGCCCCTGAAGACTACTTTATTCTGCATGAATTTTGCATAACTACTAAACCGTAAGAGATGGACAAAAACTTAACACACAAAACATGTAGAGCACGTTAAAACACACAATTTATGTTATATACATTTTCTTCGTGGAGTTGATCGGTTTTGAGGTATTCCTTTTTCTTGGCTTCAGCTTTGAAAAACTTATACTTTCCTCATACAGGAATTTGTAAACTCCTGTCCATACAAACAAAGGAACATCAGTCACATAGCAACCAGCTTTTGGCTTTCACTTTAACCTATGGTACTCCCTTATTTCGCTTCTACTTACAATAAAGCAAGAAATAAGACTATTTCTGCTAATTTTTCTCGATTAGCATGAAATAAATAAAAGATAAGCTTACTAACAATAATTTGTTACAGAGATATAGAGAACGTCATGTGAATGGAACACATCAGATTTTTTTCATTATGTATTCTATTGGAGAAGATGGATGCAACTGAAACATTGGAGGAGGAGTTCACGTGATATAAGGAACTATGTAATAAAATTCTGCTTGTGTTTATCTCGATTAGCATGGTGTTGAAATAAGAATTATCTTTTGTAAGAAGTTTGTTTGTAGAGTAGCTAGAGAAAGTCATGTGAGCGTAACGCAACAATTTTTTTCTTTATGTATCCTATTGGAGAAGATGGATGGAATTGAAACATTGGAGGAGGAGTTCACATGATAGTTGCGTAGTTGGAAATAGCAACATCTGCCGAGCATACGTCGCCACTCTCGCGTACAACAAATAGACGTCAAAGAGAAACCATTTGATAGCTGCACTTAACGAAGTATCTCGCTTCGTCTTGTTTTTCTTCTATCGCGTATCTCCCACGCATGAAACAGTCTTAACTCGCTTGTTTATCACTTTTCTGGACTTTTAAATTCTTAACGAAGCTGCAGAAACAGAAGAGAATCAGCACGGCTTTAAAGCAAGTATGAATGGCAAGAAACACACCCTGACTGGGTATATCTTTAATGTATATGAATATTTCAAAATAAGTTGTTTTTTTTTTACTTTTTCTACGTGCACTATGTACATAGTGTATACAGATTTCACCGGAAATACACGTTTTAGGGTCCCTGTATCCAAAAATCTGATGTGTTCCATTCGCATGACATTCTCTGCATCTCTGCAACAAATTATTGTTAAAAACCTTATGCTTCTATTTACTTCATTTTAATCGAGAAAAAAATAACCGAAATAGTCTTATTACTTGCTTCCTTGTAAGTAGAAGGGAAATAAGGGAGTATCATAGGCTAAACTGATAACCATAAGCTGGTTGCTATGTGACTAAAGTTCCTTTGTTATGTATGGACAGGAATTTGTAACAGAAAAGTATCATTTTTTCAAAGCTGAAACTAAGGAATATGTCAAAAACCATCAACTCCACGAAAAAAATATATATGACATAAAGTGTGTATTTTAATGGGCTCTACATATTTTGTGTGTTAAGTTTTTGTCCATCTCTTATGGTTTAGTAGTTATGCAAAATTCCGTAAAATGCATCCAGAATAAAGTAGTCCTCAGGGGCTATTCCCAGAAAATTCAAGATATACATTTTATTTGTCAGGTAAATGTCTTTAATATTGGACATTTTAAACAAAATCGTTAGAGCCATTTTTGAGAAAATCAACATTTTCGAAACATTTTCTATGTAAAGGGTAGTTTGGGAATGGGGGATTTTCTTAAAAATCTTCGTGTCGCATCCTTGGAAGATATCAAACTTAAATACCAAGTTTAGTATTTAACCGTCTTTTCGTTTTTGAGCTGTGCTGTCCACAGACACACAGACACATACACGCACACACACGGCCCTTTTTGTAAAATGCTTTTTTTTTTTGGGGGGGGGATTCAGGGGGACCCAAAACATGTATTTCCAGTGAACATGTATTTCCAAACTTGGTATTTAAGTTTAATATCTTCCAGGGATGCGACACGAAGATTTTAAGAAAAATCCCCTACCGCGAACTACCCTTTAAATGGAACTTTTTTCAAAAATTTTGATTTTCTAAATAATGGCTCCTACGATTTTGTTTAAAATTATTGTATTAAAGATATTTACCTGACAAATAATATGTATATCTTGAATTTTCTGGGAATAGCCTCTGAAGTCTAATTTATTTTGAATGAATTTCACTGAAGAACCGTAAGAAATGGACAAGAACTTACTACACAAAAATTGTAGAGCACATTAAAACTCACAATTTATGTAGTAGTATACATTTTTTTCCTGGAGGTGATCGTTTTTGAGTTATTCCTTGTTTTTTATTTCAGCTTTGAAAAACTTAAATTTTCTCATACAGGAATTTTTCAGCTCCTGTCTATACAAAGGAACTTCATTCACATAGCAACCAGCTTTTGACTATCACTTTAACCTATGGTATTCGCTTATTTCGCATCTACTTACAAGAAAACTAGTAGTAAGTCTATTTCTGCTAATTTTTTCTGGATTAGCATGATGTAAATAGAAGAATGAGCTTTTTAACAATAATTTGTTGCAAAGATGTAGAGAAAGTCATGTGAATGGAACACATCAGATTTTTTAATTGCTTCATTTGTATAACCCCCTCTAACTTCAATGGTCATATCGGGAGCTTTGACTTGTGAAACAATTCTAAATACTGTAGGCCCAGAACGTTAGACTAATCAATTTTATATTACTAAATACACGATATTCATACTTGCAGTCTCTGTGGGGTATACTGAATAATTCTGGTTAAAGAAACATTTCTGGCGATAGCCGGGAATCGAACTTGGGAAGATCTCGGGATGGGAAGTCAGCTCGCTGACCACTTGATCAAAATGGCAGTCTCAGAAGGTTTGTCTTAGTATATTCAGTGAAAACTGTTTTCATCATTTACATGAACATATAACACAAAAACCTAGTGCCCGCCTGGGTAGCGTGGTGGTGGCGTGTCTGCCTCACATTCAAAAGGTCGTGAGTACGAATCTCGCTTAGAGTGAGTTACTCGGATAAGTTTTTTTTTTCTCGGGGTTTTCCCTTATCCTGAGAAGACAAATGTCGAATAACATTAAGCTTCATGGACCCCGAGATCATTTGAGCATCATTTCACCAATTTCATTCATCGTCCGATATGACCAACCTGGTTAAAGGACGTTAAGCTACAAAAAAAAAAAAAAAAAAAAAAAAAATCTGGTGTGTTCTGTTCACATAATTTCTCTACTTCTTCCATAAAATATTTTACAAAAGGTTATTCTTTTATCTATTTCATGCTAATCGAGATAAACATTAGCAGAATGGTGTTATTGCAGTCGTTATGTGAAACAATTGAAAGTATAACGCTGATGTGTTCCATTCACATGACTTTCTCTACATCTCTGTAAAAACTTATTGTTAGTAAGCCAGTTCCTCTAACCACTTAATGCTGATCGAGATAAGCTTTAAGATAAACGGTCTTATTACTTACTTCCTTATAAATAGAAGAGAATACTCTAGGCTAAAGTGCTATTTAAATCTTCTAAAAGTTATCGCTATGTGAAGCAATTAAAATTCGGTTGTCTTTTGCATTCCCGGAAGTAAAACAAAAGAGATGAAACGAAAGTTGTGTTGCCTTTGAGAAAATTTCAAATACTTTAAATTTGAAAATTAGGCGCATTCTTGATTGACAATGATTATTGGGGCAAAATGTTATTTTATAAGTCTAATTTCCAGTAGAGCAGAATATACCAGGCGAGTTCTGTAGAATTATGGTAATTCATAGGGTTCTCCCCATATTACCTTAACCATATATTCTCAGTAATTCCTCTGAGAGGTAGTAAAAGCACAGTCTCCTCGCACCCCTTTGTATTCCTATTTCTAGCTCCCCAATATAACCAAATTCATCCTCTCCTGGACCTTCAACCCTAGGGTCACATACTCCCCTCTTTGCATGCGCCAGATACTTCTACAATGAACCTATTTACCCCTGGCAATGCGCAGTGGCTGGGATAACTCTTACCCCACACTGGGTAAGTTACAATATTCAATAATTTAGGTCGCAGCACCCTATCAAAATCCCTTTCATAATTGGGGCGGGTTTTAAAAGAAGGATAGAAGGATGGTCTGCTGTGTGTGTTGTTGCAGTGGTTCTCAGGGCCGCCTGTTGCTGTGCTGTGGTATTTTAAACCTTTTAACTAGTTTGAATTTGCCGCTGTATAAGAAGTTGGTAATTCTTGCTGTTGGCGAAACTGTAAATAGCGAGTTGCGCCAGACTTAATTGTTAGAGCAGTTACGGTTACTATCGGCAGCGAATTACTTATTGTGCACAGCTTAATCACGTTTTCTATTATTTCAGCTAGCTCCAGTCGGTCAGTACGAGAATCTAAACCTCCATGCTTGGATGGTAGGATGTGATAATAAATAAAATTAATTTAAAATATTTATCGATATATATGAACTTTTATTTGTTATTTTTCCGAAACAATGTGATGCATTAAGGCACGCTATTAGAACAGAATCCTCTTTTTATAAAACTGTGCTACATATATGCAATATAATGTGTACTTAATATGGATCTCTTCTTGATAAATAATACAATGCTAGCATTTACACTGAATCGCCGCATAAGAGGTCTCGATTGGCGAGATTATCTCTTTGCGCTTTTATCGCTGGCGTCTATCTCAATGACTGCGTCCCGGAAACTTATTCAAATGTTCACCTATATACACAATAGTTGAAGATCAATTTTTTATGCATTGTAATCTGTCCGTCTCCATGAGACGGTATAAACAATTTATAACATCCGGTATTTCGTTCACTTTTATGATTCTTCCTCTTATCTCATATTACTGTTTTTAATTTTGTTTTAATAATAAATATGCTTGTCTAAATACCATTTCTTATCTATGCATTATACAATATAATGTGTTTTATACGTTACATAGATTTGGCTATGTTATTTTTGTAAAAGAACGCCATTTAAGGCTACATTCCTGCGTATCGTGAGGCCATGACGTCTTGCTGCCATTTTTATACATCTAATTCTTTGGCTTACATTGCGAAACAATATATTTTATATTATTTTAGGGCGGTATTGTTCCATTTTCCGTTGACTTGATTTACCTAGCATTAAATCCTATGTCATAATCCACAAATAAAATACATGTAGATAAATTATATTCCCGTGTTTCTACAACGAAGATTGCATCAGAACATGAATGCCACAATGTTCTTCACTTAGTAGGGATTCAAACCCTTCAATAGCATTTACTAAACCTAAATTAATTTAATATCAATACAACTTTCTATTAGCATATTTCTCCTAAATTCAAAATTCCTTCAATAAAATTTAAAAATCATAAATTTACATATAGATTAATGTAATAATGAACAACTTTAAACAAGAATAAGACTCGTTTTGTTTGTTTAATCTGCGTGCAATTGTCTTTAGGCATATCCTTTACACTGCACATAACAAAGCTATGCCTCTGTGATTACGAGGGGCGTTCAACAGTTTTCAGAAAATCCAAGAAATTACACTCCTGACAGTTTTAATAGCCGATGTCTCTTACTAGATGGCAGTTAAAGTTTTAGGTATATTCATCACGTGATTTTGTTTCCATAGGCGATTGAACCAACACTCTTGTGCTTCTTTAGAAAGATGGGGAAAAATCGAGTTTCGTGCGGTGATTAAACACTTGTATTTAAAAGACTTAACACCAAAAAGGATAACCATCGAGTAGGAAGAACTTCATGGCCCATCTGCTCCTGCGTTTGCAATAATTTACAATTGGATAAATGGATTTAAACTTGACCGTACATCTACAAATGATGAGCATCGTTCCGGGCGTCCAGTAGAAGTGACTTCCTCCGAAATTGACAAAATCCAGGATATGGTTTTGAGTGACCGACGAATCAAAGTTCGCGAAATAGTAGAGGCCGCAGGCATATAAGAGGGTACAGCATTCTCCGTTTTGCACCAAAAATTAGGTCTGAAAAAGCTCTCAGCAAAATGAGTGCCGTGTTTGCTCTCAAATGACAATAAACACAATCATCTGATCTATTCGGAAGCTGGTTTGGTACTTTTCCATCGCAATCCCGACGGTTTCTGTGTCGATAAATACTGTGGATGAAACATGGATATAATTACACTCCAGACAAAAGAACAGTCTAAATAGGCGAACCATCTCCGAAGAAGGCAAAGGTGGTGAAATCTACAGACAAGATAATGGCGTCGGGTTTTTGGAATGCACGCGGAATCATCTACATTGATTCCTTGCAGAAACGATGAACGATAATTAAAGAGTATTATGCATCGCAATTGCACCGATTGAACGGAGAAATAAAAAAACGCACTCATCTGGCATAGAAGACAATGCAAGGATGCACACCTGCGCAGTTTTGACGGCGAAAATTGTAGAATCAAGGTTCGAATTACTACAACGTCTACCGTATACACCAGATTTGGCCCACAGTGCCTTTTTTTATTTCCAAACTTGAAAAAGTGTATCGGCGGAAAACGGTTCACGTCTAACGAAGATGTCGTCTCCTAAATAAATGTCTATTTTAAGGACTTTACGAAATTCTACTTTTTGGAAAAACGCTGGGAAAAATGTATCGAGCTGAAAGGAGATTACTTAGAAAATTTAAAAAAAATCTACCAAAAATAATTTTATTTTCTATGGACCTATTGGACAACTCTCGTATTTCAGTCGTCTTTTCTAATCTATGAATTAATAATTTTATAAGTTTATTAATTCTAACCTCAAAGCTTGTTGTCCCTTCTGTTTATTACCACGCGATCCTGTCTAAGGACCCACAAGGTGATGCCCTAGTTAGTTTTGCCCTCTACAACCCTTTAATCACTGGTCCTTTGCTTTATCAAGCGTGTATATCAAACCGGAGTGAAAGCACTGCATCATCCACTTTCACAGCTACATGTTTACGTTGCAGCAGCACATAATATTGAGAGTTCCAGAAGAGCTTATTCCCTAAACTAAATGTTGGAAGTCATCCAGGCAGTGGAGTGTTTGATCTTATTAACAAGAGAAAACACACTAGTTGCCTTTCAAGATGAAGCACGAACTTTTTCCTTTCATTTGTTTTTCACTTTCTCTATACGAACTTTGTACATAGTGTATAGCGAAAGTATTGTATTGCACCTAAAAATTCGATACCGAGATTTCACTGGATGAAAATGCCTCCACTCCAACTACCCTTTACGTGGAAAATGTTTCTAAAAAGTTTGATTTTCTCAAAAATGGCTCTAACAATTTTGATTAAAATATCGTATATTACAGATATTTACATGACAAATAAAATATATATTATGCACTTTCTGGAAATATCCTTTATTCTAGATGAATTTTGAGGAATTTTGCATTACTGGTAAACTGTAACAGTTAGGCAAAAGTGTGCCTAACAAAAAATATAGAGATCAGTTAAAATACACAATTTATGTTATATACATGTATTTTGCGGGGTTGATTGTTTTTTAGATATTCCTTGTTACTGGTTTCAATTTTAAAATACTTATGTTCTTCTCATGGTCAACTCTTGTCCATACAAACAAAGGAACTTCAATCACATAGCTACCATCTTTTAAAATATTTTACTACCGGTTTAACCTAGTTTACTTCCTTAACATATAAATATAATTAGAACATTTCTGATATTTTTTTCTCAATTAGCATGGAGTAAATAGAACCATAAGCTTTTTAACAATAATTTGTTGCAGAGATGTAGAGAAAGTCATGTGAATGGAACACATAAGATTTTTCAATTAATATATCACTGGCTGAAACTAACAAGGTTTTATGTGGCACTTTTACCAAAATCTAAATATATTACTTTCTCTAACACATGTGTAGAATGTACAGTAGTTTTAAATTAACTTCAAAATGTGAATATTGCATTGAACATTCATTCAGTAGTATCCTTATTTAATAAATTTTCAGCAACTGCAACCATAATTACAAACTGGAGCTAATTTAGCCCTTAATGGGTTACTTTGAACTAACTTTGGAAAATATATAATTTTGTAAAGGTATATTTGGTCGTCGCCAACTGCTTACCAAGTAGGAGACCTGGTCCGGGGTACCCTCAGCTTCTTGAGCTTCCTACGGGGCCAATTGAGGAGCTACTTGATGTAGAAGTAGCAGCTCTAAATCATGAGGACCGCATTAATCGGCCGAGGGGACTCGAGGCGCTGACCACGTCTCACCCTCCAATACTGTACCCCATCCATGAGGTCTGTCATGGACCGAGATGGGGGTCGAAGGGGCCGGTTGGTAGGCCAAGGTTTCTTGTGAGCTGTCGTGCCATTGAGTTGCTGTTGTTATTATTATTATTATTATTACTTATATATTTAATTTCATAATCTGTTCAATATGAAAACTGGATTAATGCTCTAATATTACATCGAGCAACAACATTTGAAGAAATTGATTAATGCTGGGATTATGACCAAGAATGTCATAATCTTAAAAAATACCATATATGAGAATAAATCAATATATGTATTTCATATTGGATGCACTATAAAATAAAGACAATAATTACCAAAAATAGAAGCTATGCTGTCCATTTTTCTATTTTTTTTTTAATCACAGGGACACATATCATGTCTTTTTGGTGAAATCTCGGTATCTAATTTTTAGGTGCAATACAATATCGTCTCTGTGCACTATGTACATAGTAAGTGTAGAGAAAGTAAAAAGAAATAACCCTCTTCAGACAAAACAAATGCAATTTGACAGCCTGTAGTAGAACCCGTACCCACATGACGTTGGAATTTGTTAATCTGGAATTGTATGGCAAAGCCCTGATCTTTCCTCTCACAGAGTCACCATCACCTGAGACACGAAACAAAAGACTGTGCAGACACGAGGATGTGAAACTGGACACGTGGAAGCAACTGAGTTTATTCGCACTGAATTTCAAAACAAACATATCTAGATCTGTTGCTTTCATGTTTTGCTCTCTAGAATATTAAATGAGACATACGTGCCTGTGCTTGCAAGAAGTTGAATTTAATTATTCCAGCTACATATTACTTTCTCTATACGTACTACAATGTACATAGAGAAGGTATTGTAATGCACCCAAAAACTCCATACCGAGATTATCCCGCAAATATATGTTTTGAGACCCCCCGAATCCAAAAAAGCATTTTAGAAAAATGTTCGTGTGTGTGTGTGTATCTCTGGGCAGCATAGCTCAAAAACGAAAGACCATTGCATACCAAACTTGGTATTTAAGTTCGGTATCTACCAAGAATGCGACACGAAGATTTTCAAGCAAATCCCCCCATCTTCAACCTCGATTTATATGGACCATTTTTTTTGAAAATGTTGATTGTTTCAAAAACGGCTCTAACGATATTGATTAAAATATCCACTATTAAAGATATTTACCTGACAAATAATATGTATATCTTGAATTTTCTGGGAATAGCCTCTGAAGATTACTTTATTCTGGATGAATTCTACGAAATTTTGTATAACTTCTAAACCGTAAGAGATGGACAAAAACTTACCACACAGAAAATGTAGAGCAAGTTAAAATACACATTTAATGTTATACACATATTTTTTGTGGAGTTGATCATTTTTGAGATATTCTTTGTTTTTCATTTCACCTTCAAAAAACTTAAAAATTTCCCATACAGGAGTTTGTCTACTTCTGTCCATACAAACAAAGAAACTTCAGTCATATAGCAACCAGCTTTGGACTATCAGTTTAACCTATGGTACTCCCTTATTTCGCTCCTACTTACAAGGAAGCAAGAGATAAAACTATTTTTCTGCTAATTTTTTCTTGATTAGCATTAAGTAAATAGAAGCATAAGAGTTTTAACGATAATATTTTGCAGAGATTTAGAGAAAGTTACGTGAATGGAGCATCAGATTTTTTTTTATACCACATATGTACAAAAAACTAAATTAAAATAAAAATCTTCAAAAATCATACCCTGACAAATAATTTCTTAATCTAATTTCTATATCATTTATTTATACATTCTATACACTTAAAGCATTTGTTATATATATTATTTTACACATATATTTATCTAACACTACTAAAACATTTTTAAAACAAGCAAATTAATATTAACTAAAAATTGAATGTTATACAATTCTTAAATTGGTCGTCTCCTTAGCGCGGTGGCAGGGCAGCTGCTTGCCAAGCAGGAGACCTGGGTTCGATTCCCAGTACCGCCGTGGGTTTTTTCCCCGCTGGGAGACCTGGAACGGGGTGCACTCAGCCTCGTGAGGTCCCTGGGGGGCCAATTGAGGAGCTACTTGATGGAGAAGTAGCGGCTCCAGGTCTATTTCCGGTGAAATTTCGGTATGGAATTTTTAGTGGAATGCAATACTTTATCTATACACTACGTATATAGTATGTGTATAGAAAGTAATTAAGTCACAGATAGTCAAAGTTGGGTTATAGTGTAATTATGTATGATAGTGGCCCATCGTAGCTTATCTGCTTATTTGAGACTGCAATTGTTGCATTAACCGGCCGGGGGGGGGGGTATTCGGGACGCTGACCACGTCTCGCCCTGCAATATTGCACCCCATCCATGACGTATGTCATGAACCGAGATGGGGGACGCAGCGGCCCGGCGGTAACAGTGGAAGTTATTGGATCCGGCCACCTACAGAAAACTTTCCAGAGATCCAACGGCTCGTATTCTTCGAAATACCAACAAACTCATTAAATCGCCATCTATTCCACCCAGTGATCAACTGAAGCTGAAGAGGAGTGAAGCTTTGCCTCCCAGATTTTATGGGCTTCCGAAGATCCGAAGATACACAGCCTGGCATTCCTCTAAGGCCGATAGTCAGCGCTATTGGCTTGCGAAATATCTCACAAGCATACTGCAACCTCACATCGGCAACACGGACACATACATCAAAGACTCATCTCATTTTATTCAGAAACTCAAGACCATCAGCCTACAACCCAACGACATACTCGTCAGTTTTGACGTTATTTCACTGTTTACTATGGTCCCAGTCAGTGAAGCCATAACACAGCTGAAACAGATATTTCCAGAGGACATTGCGGCGCTCTTCAACCATGTTCTAACTACTACTTACTTCCAGTGGAACGAGTTCTATGAACAGACAGATGGTGTCGCGATGGGGAGTCCACTCAGCCCGGTTATCGCTAATTTCTACATGGAACTCTTCGAAGCTACCGCCTTAGATTCAGCACAACTTAAACCTTCGCATTGGTGGCGCTATGTGGACGACACGTTCGTCATCTGGAGCCACGGAGAGTCAGCTCTGACAGAATTTCTAAACCACCTCAACAGTATCAACCATCAAATTCAGTTCACTATGGAAAAAGAAGAGGACGTCATGGTGAACAGGAAGGAGGACGGCATACTAGGCCACAAAGTATACCGTAAACCGACACACACTGACCGCTACCTTCACAAAAATTCCAACCACCACCCAAGACAAAAGCGCTCCATGATCAAAACCCTAGCCGATCGTGCTATACGTATCTGTGATCCGCAACACCTACAACAAGAACTTCAGCATTTGGACAAAGCGCTTCAAGCCAATGGCTACACAAAGCGCGAGATCAATAGAGTATTACACCCCCAAGAGAAGTTCCACTAGCACACAAACAGCCGCAAACGGTCGAAAGGGTAAAGCTTTCCTCCCGTGCATCAGATCAGTCACAGACCGCATTGAAAAATTACTGAAACGCCACAATGTTGACACTGTCTTCAAGCCAACCAAACAGATCTGTAACGCTCTCCATTCAGCCAAAGACCCTAAGGATCCATTAACCACAGCAGGAGTATACAGAATACCATGTTCATGCGGCAAAGTGTATATTGGAACCACACAACGAAGCGTAAAAACTCGCATCAACGAGCACAAAACCAATTGTCGCTTGGGTCAGACGGAAAATCAGCAGTTGCAAAACATGCCATACAAGGGAAACATATCATCCAGTATAAAGACACAGATATTCTAGCATCAACCTCCCAATACTAACCTCGTTTATACCGGGAAGCTATTGAAATACAGAAGCATAGAAGTAACATCAATCGCAAAGAAGAAGGCCTTAAACTGAACAGTCCAGTGTAATTGGCAGGCTGAGGGCAGCCCGAGGTGTGCTAGACGTGTCCCTGTTCTCGGAGAGAACTTAACCACGTTCTGACGGGATTGTGGGTTTTGCAGGATGGCGGGTGTGTTTTGGGGTTGTGGAGTGACAGGAGGAGGCAAATATTGCTCCTCGACGGTTGCCTTGGTGGTGCAACGGCCCTTGTGCACCGCTGGTGTGTGTTCATCAAAATGTTTGTTTTGAGGTTTTAATTTTGAATCCAAGCAACTCTTGAAGGATTATAAGGAGCTTAGCCGTAGCAGCTGTTGGTGGTGCTCCTTCACTACCGGGGATGCCCGCAAGCCATGAGGGGCAGCCGGTATCGCCTGAAGCGGCGGTTTGTGGGATCGTAATCCCCAAGAGACCTAACGAGGGCGCTCCGATGGCATGGTAACCCTTCGTTGAATTTTGTTGCCCAACGCCTAATCTCGTCATCCAGGTATGGTAGACCAGAGGCTTCGTGCAGGAGTCTCGTTGGAAAGCCTCGAGGCACAGAATAGATAGCCCGAAGACACCTATTCTGTACCCGCTGAAGCAACCGCAGACTGGAGTCTGCCGCCATGCCCCAGATCTCACAGGCGTAGATTAACAAGGGGATTATGAGAGCCCTCAAAAGGCGCAACTTAAGGGGAACCGTCATCGAGGACCTCAGCATCGGGTACAGCGAGGCCGCAGCCCCATTGCCCCGGCACCACAGCCCCCTGATGTGCTCCCCAAAAGTGGCGCCCCTGTCAAGTTTCGCCCCCAAGTAGGTGATGGTGTTGGTCCATTGTATCCTTCGTCTGAGGTACGTGAATGTGGGGAAGTTTACGCGAAAGCGGCGCTTGGTGAAGAGAATAGCGACAATTTCTGCTCTTATAAGTTTTTGAAGTGCCAGTACGCCACTGGGTAATTAACAACCATTTGTAAGAACAGTTCATATATGGTACAGTCGGAGAAAGTTATGTGAATGAAACTAATCAGATTTTTAAAAATGAAATATAAATATTCATACTAAAGTCCAGTATAAATAACTGGTAACCAGCTATTTCTAACCGAACATACTTCTAGCACCATGTTTCCTATTTGGCCGCCGGAATCCAGTGGCAACTATTGTGCTAGCAACCAGTACATTTTCTTACAACTAAATTAAATTTTCAATGTAGTTTACAATACAGGATGTTAATAAACTATACCGAAATATTTTCACAGAATATGTAGATTACTTAAATAAGTAATTTGGGATAGGAGACTTAGGTCTTGTTTATTGAAATTTCGAAGTAACGGCTATAAGCTTCTGAAGTGCCAGTACGCCACTGGGTAATTTATCAACCATTCAAGAGCATTACACGAAAAATGAAGGGACATATTACGCGTAATTCGGATCTCGTTCACGTATCGCGGCACTTCGTCTGGAATGAAACAAATAATAATAAAAAACATATACTCTATGACAGGAATCGAACTCGTGACCTTTGGAATAGCAGCTTCCCCCGTTACGACTTAAATCACCAGAGCAGTTGAAAAAACGTCATCAGAGAACGTAGTTAATGAATGCTCAGTGTCGCATTGTCAAGTGATTACTTCGAGATTTTGCAGGTCTTTGCGACATTAAATCCGATATTTCCATACTCGGGCAGCAGTTTTAAAGACATTCTAAGCCATTTTTTCAACCTGCTTGGCTTTAACACCGACTTATCAGCACCTGATACCCACACGTTTAACGCTATGTAGCTGCGTTATGTTTATCCGGGGACCTTGCATCGCCGATCTCAAATTACTTATATCAGTCACGAGTACAGTCTCGCAAATTATTTCGGTGTAGTGCATTAACACCATGTATATGTGAACTATCGTAATAATTGTATGGTGTTCATAATAAGTAGAGAAGGTGTATCGCACCCAAGAATTCGATGCCGGGACTTCACGGAATTCATGTTTTGAGGACCCTTGAATCATAAAAATATCCTGCTTTTCCTTTCAGATGTGCCGGCTGCTATGTGTTGCTATTGAGAATTTTGACCTGGTATGCTATAACGGACTTTATTTTGTCTGTAACAGTTGAAGTTATTGGAAAGCAATGTAGTATATATTGGTTATTTTATGAATCCTAATCTCGGAAAGAGAAATAAAAAAACTCCATGGCTCCGCCCGGGATCGAACCGGGGACCTTCTGCGTGTAAAGCAGACGTGATAACCGCTACACCACGGAACCACTGATGAATGTTATGGCGCTTCAGTCACCAGACAAACTGTATAATGGTTTGTTGCGTTTTACTTCGGTAACTATACTCGCCGCTGAAGCTATTATATATATATATATATATATATATATATATATATATATATATATATATAAATAAAAGTTCCCTTCCACTTACAAGGCATCGAGTAGTAAGACCATTTCTGTTAATGCTTAGTAAGATGTAGATAAAAGAGTAGGTGCCCTTTTGTAATAATAGTTAGTTTGCAGAACGGCTAGGGAACGTCAACTGAATGGAAGACAAAGGAGTTTTACTTTCTCTATATTTACTATGTACATAGTATATAGAGAAGGTATTATATTGCACCCAAAAATTCGATACCGAAATTTCATCGGAAATATATGTTTAGACACCCCCCTGAATTCAAAAAAAGAAGCATTTTTAGAAAAATGTCCGTGTTGGTATATGTCTGTTTGTCTCTGTGTGACTGTGTGCTGTATAGCTAAAAAAACTAAATGTCCCTTATTTACCAAATTTGACATTTAAGTTCAGTATCTTCCAAGGATGCGACACGAAGATTTTCAAGAAAATCCCCCCACCCCCAACTAAAAATGTTTGAAATGTTTATTTTCTAAAAAAATGGCTCTAACGATATTGATTAAAATATTCTTGATATATTAAAGAAATTTACTTGACAAATAAAATGTATATCTTGAATTTTCTGGGCATAGCCTCTGAAGATTGCCTTATTTTGGATGAATTTTATGGAATTTTGCATAACTGCTAAACCGTAAGAGATGGAAAAAAACTTGCTATACAAAAAATGTAGAGCACATTAAAAACGCAATTTATGTTATATACATTTTTTTTTTCTGAGATATTCCTTGTTTTTGGTTTCAGCTATAAAAAACTTATACTTTTCTCATACAGGAATTTGTCAACTCCTGTCCATACAAACAAAGGAACTAGTAATAAGACTATTTCTGCTAATTTTTTCTCGATTAGGATGAAGTAAATAGAAGCATAAGTTTTTTAAATGTAATTTATTATAGAGATGTAGAGAAAGTCATTTGAATGGAATAGGTCAGATTTTTAGAAATAGTGCTCCAATTTTTCGTATATAATGATTGTTTGAATTTTGAGAAAATCAAGATTTAGGAAAAGTAAAATAAGTAACTATTACTCCACACTAATTTGGGCTATTATCAAAATATATGAAGCGGCGTTTGGATGGTTTTCTTCGTGTCCTCCGGTTTCCCCCACCACTCATTTTACCAATTGCTCCATCATCAACCTTCCAATCATCAATTTCGCTTACATTTCATATCATCCACCTCCTCATGTTCGTGTCTGCCTCGGGCCTACCCCTCGTAACAGGTTCTGCATTCTGTGGTCTCGTTCCGTTGGCTCCCGGACAGGCTTCTGACCCCTAGGCATTGGCTTGTAAGACCTAGGGGAGAGTCAGTCCTGCAAAGGGTAAGCCGATTACTAAACGAAACGAATCAAAATATATCAGGACATCTGTTTTTGATTTCATTCACTGTAAAACTGCAATTTTAGATGAATGCTTTTAAAAATGTATCGCGTAACTCATTATTAGCATAAAAATGAATTTTAACAATAAAATTACTATTTAAATATCCATGAAAAATAGAAATTTGATATAGGCAAAAGTACAAATTTTATTTATATGAAAAGATCTTATGTGTTCTATTTACATGACCTTCACTACATCTCTGCAATAAATTGTTGTTAAAAATCTTATTCTTTTATCTAATTTATGCTAATGGAGAAAACATCAGTAAAAATGTTCTTACTAGTTGCTTCCTTGTAGGCACAAGGGAAATAAGGGAATACTCCTGGCTAGAGCGATAGTCAAATCTTTTAAAAGCTGGTTACCATGTGTTGACGAACTCCCATACGAGAAAAGTATATGTATATATTTTAAAACTGAAACAAAAAACGGCCAACTCCACGAAAAAAGCATAAAACATTTTTGTTAACTTTTTGTCTATACTTGTGATTTACGGTTATGCAAAATTCCGCAAGATTCATCCAGAATAAATATGTCTTTAGAGGCTATCCCTAGGAAATACAATCTCTACATTTTATTTGTCGAGGGAAATCCAGAAAGTGACTGACAATTTGCATAACTAAATATTAACGCTAGTTATCGACATAAAATTTTATTTAGAAAGTTACATTAACTTACTCTATTTGCCAACGCAATCTTTACTCAGTCAAGGTATTTATTGTTACATTGTACCAGTTTTGCAATGCTGATGTTATGCTTTTCTACGGACAAAGAGTTTATTCGTCTTTTTGAATGCACAACATTTTCGGCCAATCTAATTTTATAGGCAAATAACGGAAGTATATAGTGATAATGCAATGAACGAGTCTTCAGTGAGGAAATGGCACATGATTTACGAGTAATCAAGGATGAACCAGTGTGTACGAAAAAGACCGGAGTGGAAGTTCAGTCGTTATGGAGGAGTTGAAAGTAAATGTTAATAAAATAATTAAGAAAACCCGGTATTTCACTTTGAATACTCTAGGTTCATATTTTTGAAATCAAAAAGACTTTCCAGTCATGAAGACTTCAAAGTGCCAGTGTATTCTTGGCTCAGATTTTTAGCTGTAAAGGAGTAAAATATCTGTGCTGAAAAACTTTGACAATAAATACCTTGATAGCAAAGAAGATTATGTCAAAAAATACAGTAAGGCACTGCAACTTTGTAAATAGTTTTATGTGGATAATTTTTGTTGTTACTTAGTTATGCGTATCTTTAATATTCGATATTTTAATAAAATCGTTGGTCATTTTTGAGAAAATCAAAATTTTCTGTTTTTACTTTGTCTACACGTACAATGTACATAGTGTATAGAGAAAGTATTTCAAGCCACCCAACAATTTGATACCGACATTTCACCGGAAGTACGCTTTTAGGGTCCCCTGTACAAAAAAAAAACATTTTAAGAAAAAAGATCCATGAGTGTGTGTGTGTGTGTGTGTGTGTGTGTGTGTGTCTGTGAACTCAATAACTTAAAAACGAAAAGTCTGATATTTGAGTTTATTAACTTCCAGGGGTGCGACCCGGAGATTTTGACAAAAAAATCCTCCACCCTAAACTACTCTTTATATGGAAAAAATTTCGAATATATTGGTTTGACAAAAATGGCCCTACATGAAAAATAAAATGCATATTTTAAATTTTCTGGGAATAGCCTCTAAAGACCACTTTATTTTGGATAAATTTTGCTAAATTTTCCATAACTAAAACCCGTAAGAGATAGACAAAAACTTACTACATAAAAAAATGAATATCTCGTTAAACTGCACAATTTATGCCATATATGTTGTTTTTTTGTTTTTTTCGTGAAATTTACCTTGTTATTTGTTTCAGATTTAAAATACTTAAACATTTCTTACCAGGACATTTGTAAATGTCTAGCCTAGCTTAGAGATGCATTTCAGACACATGGCAACCAGGTTTAAAAAGATTTGACTATCATTTTAACTTAGTGTATTCCCTTATTTGGCTTCCACATACAAGGAAGTGAGTAATTTAGTCAATTTCTGCTAATTTTCATCTCGATTATCATATAGTATCTAAATAGGATAATAAGCTATTTAACAATAATTTGTTACTCCGACGTAGAGAAAGTCCTGTGAATGGAATAGATCAGATTTTTTTTTCTATGTAAAGGGTAGCTGGGGATGGGAGGGAATTTTCTTGAAAATCTTCGTGTTGTATCTTCGTGTATATATCAAGTTTGGTATTTAACGGACTTTTTGTTTTGGGGCTATGTTGCCCAGAAACACACACTCACACACACACACACACGAATATTTTTGTAAAAATTCTTTTTTTGGAATCAGTAGGTCCCAAAACATGTATTTCCCGTGGATATAGAATTTTTGGGTGCAATACAATTCTTTCTCTATACACTATGTGCGTGTGGAGAAAATATATAGCGTACATTTCAATTGATAGCTACGTACTGTGCATTTTTCAATTTCATAGATACATACATTAATCAAGTGGCGTTTATAGCTTAGTAATTCTTACTCCAGCCTTAATGCACGCTATGTGTTGTAAAAAGTGAAAGCTGATTGAATTTGCCCTTCCACGTCAAAAATAACAGTAGGAGTGCTTTGTTCGGGAGTTGATTATGAGAAATTTCCTGGCTGCGCTCTCTAATGAGACAGAACGGAATTAAATCACCGACTTTAATGTGTTTATCGGAGCAAGGAACTTTTAATGTTCACTGTCAGCTTTTACCTAGTCCACACAGCGCTTTTATCGTATCTTAAATAGAAGTGACCATAGTAATACTAACATAACCATATTGTAAGCATAAAAAATCTGATGTGTTCCAATCACATGACTTTCTCTAGCTGTTACACAAACAACTTTCCTTATAAAACGTTGTTCTTTTATCTACGACATGCTAATCAAGATAAACATTAGCACAAATTGTCTTATTACTTAATTCCTTGCAAGTAGAAGGAATATTAGAGATTACACTAGGCTAAATCGTATTTTAAAAGCTGGTGTTATGTGAGACAAGAGAAAATCGGTTCGCTTTGCAAGGCCTGCAGTAAAACAAGAGAAATGAATCTAAACGTCACAACCTGTTTGTGGAAAGTTAAAGTACTTTAAAATTGAATCCAATAACAAGGAATATCTCTACATAGAAAACGTATATGATATAAATTATGTATGTTTTCTAAAATTTAGTATAGTAAGTTTTTGCCTGTCTCTTAGGTTTAACCGTTATTCAAAACTCGTTCAGAATAAAGCGGTCATCAGGGACTATTCACAGAAAATTCAAAATATACATTTTATTTGTGATGTAAATATTTTTATTATATTATATTTTAATCAAAATCATTAGAACCATTTTTTTGAAAAAAATTTAAAGTTTAGTTGGGAGTAGGGGGTTTTCTTGAAAATATTATTGTATATTCATTGAAAGATACTGAATGTAAGTATCAAGTTTGGTATTTAGCGAACTTTTCATTTTTGAGCTATGCTGCCCACAGACACACACATACATACACTGACAGACAAACACACAGACATTTTTCTAATTTTTTTTAATTCAGGGTGTCACAAAACATGTATTTCCGGTGACATCTTGGTCAATATTTTGGGTGCAATATAATACTTTCTCTATACACAATGTGCATGGTGCGTGTAGAGAAAGAAACAAGCATACTATGGATTTTTCAAATTCCACAGATGCATACATGCGAGTAGTGCTTATAACTGTTGCTTGGCAACGCTTATCCTAGCCCTAGTACAAGCTATGGGTTGTGAAAAGTGAAAGCTGATTCAATTTGCCCTTCCACGTCAGAAATGACAGTAGAAGTGCTGTGTTGGGGAGTTGATTATGAGAAATTTCCTGGCTGCGCTCTCTAATGAGATAGAACAGAGTTAAATCAGCGACTTTAATGTGTTTATCGGAGCAGGGGACTTTTAATTTTCACTGTCAGCTTTTACCAAGTCCACACAGCACTTTTATCGTATCTGTAAAATTGAATTTCTTTTAAATGAAAGTGACCATAGTAATACTAACATAAACATATTGTAAACTTAAAAAATCTGATGTATTCCAATCACATGACTTTCTCTAGCTGTTGCACAAACAACTTTCCTTATAAAAGATTACCTTGATTAGCACACTAGACTAGTAAGTCATATCTTTTAAAAGCTGGTCTTAGATGAAACAACATAAATTTGGTTCCCTTTGCATGGCCTGCAGTAAAACAAGAGAGATGAATCGAAGCGTCACTTCCTGTTGGAGAAAAGTTTAAGTAGTTCAAATTTGAAATCAATAAATAACAAGAAATATCTCAAAAATGGTCAGCTCTACGTAAAAAACGTATATCACATAAGTTATATGTGTGTTCTACTTGTTTTGTGTAGAAAGTTTTTGTCTATCTCTTAGGTTTAACCGTTATATAAAACTCATCAAGAATAAAGGTGTCTTCAGGGGCTATTACCCAAAAATTCAAAATATACATTTTATTTCTCATGTAAATATCTTTATTACACAATATTTTAATCATAATCGTTAGAACCATTTTTGAAAAAAAAAAACAAAATTTTCGAAAATGTTTCCATGTAAAGTGTAGTTGTGGTGGACGGATTTTCTTGAAAATCTTCGTGTAGTATTCTTGGAATACATTGAACTTAAATACCAAGTTTGGTATTTAACGGACTTTTCGTTACCTACTGTCAGCAGACACACGTGGACGTTTTTCTAAACTTTTTAATTTAGGGGGTCACAAAGCATGTATTTCCAGTGGCCTCTCGGTATCGAAATTCAGGGTACAATACAATACCTTCTCTACACACTATCTATATGATACGAGTGGAAAAGGTAACCAGCATATATTTCAATTTGTTAGCTTGCATTCTGTGCATTTTCTAAATTTCACAGATGCATATATTAATTCAAGTGACACTTATAGCCGTTGCTTGGCAACGCTTATCCTAGCCCTAGTACAAGCTATGGGTTGTGAAAAGTGAAAGCTGATTCAATTTGCCCTTCCACGTCAAAAATAACAGTAGAAGTGCTGTGTTCGGGAGTTGATTATGAGAAATTTCCTGGCTGCGCTCTCTAATGAGATAGAACAGAATTAAATCAGCGACTTTAATGTGTTTATCGGAGCAGGGGACTTTTAATTTTCACTGTCAGCTTTTACCTAGTCCACACAGCACTTTTATCGTATCTGTAAATTCTCTTAAATGAAAGTGACCATAGTAATACTAACATAACCATATTGTGTGCATAAAAATATATGTTTCATTCACTTGACTTTTCCTATTTATTCTGCAATAAATTATTCTTTTAAAAGCTTATTTTTCTAATTCATTATAATCGAGATAAACATTGATAGAAATGAGTTCCTAAGGGAAATAAGGTAATACAGTAAGCAAAAGTGATAGTCAAATCCTTTAAAAGCAGGTTGCTATGCGATAACACTGACCTTCAGTTCTCTTGCATGACCAGGAGTAAAACAAAATAAAAATGAATCATAATTTATCTTTGAGATTTACATCAATTTCCAGGAATATCCTCTGACAAATTGTGCATTTTAACAAGAGCTACATTTTCATGTTGTAAGATTGTGACCATAATTCTCAAAATGAAGAGGGAGTAACAGGCTTTTCCATAAAAATACATTTTATTTGTCATTACGTTACAACCATTTTTGAGAACATCAACATTTCCGAAATTTTTTCCACGTAAAAAGTGGTTTGGAATGACGAGATTTTCTTGAAAATCTTCGGGCATTTTTGGGTGATACGAGGGACATTCAACAAGTTGTTAGAAAAAGATAGAAAAATAAATTATTTTTGTTAACGCTTTTTTATTTTTCAACAAAATTTCCTTTTACCTCGGTACACTTTTCCCAGCGTCTCTCCAAATGTTTTACGCCTTATAAAAAGTAAGATTTCTGAAGGTCCTCAAAATAGTAATGTTTGGGAGATGACATATTCCTTAGATGTGAATCGTTTTCCGCCGAGCCACTTTTTACTTTCTCTACACATATCATGTACATAGTGTATAGAGAAGGCATTGTATGCACCAAAAATTTTGATACTGAGATTTCACAGGAAATATATGTTTTGAGACCCTCTGAATACAAAAAAAAGTATTTTTGTAAAAATGCCCGTGTGTGTGTCTGTCTGTCCGTATGTTTGTGTGTGTGTGTGTGTGTGTGTGTGTGTGTGTGTGTGTGTGTGTGTGTCTGTGGGCAGCATAGCTCAAAAATGAAAAGTCCATTAAAAACCAAACTCGGTTTGATATCTTCCAAGAATGCGACACGAAGATTTTCATGAAAATCCCCCACCCCAAACTACTCTTTACATAGAAAAAAATTTCGAACATTCTGATTTTTTTCAAAATGGCTCTAACGATTTGTATTAAAATCTCGTATATTTAAGATATTTACTGGACAAATAAAATGTACTTCTTGAATTCTCTGGAAATAGCCTACGAAGACTACCTTATTCTGGATGAATTTTACGGAATTTGCCTAAACCGTAAGAGATGGACAAAAACTTTAATGTAAAGCACATTAAAGCACACAATTGAAGGGTTGAGAACTATGGTGGGTCAAGCACCAGTTTTCAAAAATGGAGAAATGGAAGGTCAATTTTTTTCAATATCATAATTTATTGAGCCAAGTTACACATAATAACTAAATGCCACAGCAAGTACAGCATTAATGTGGCTTCATGCAAAATTAGGTTTTACAGTTATTTATTGGGAGCTATTTTCCTTTGCTGGGATTTGGCTCAGCCTAAAGAAATGTAACTGGGCCGTTTCCATACATCTAATCAATGTCCTGCTGATCATCATTATTGACTTGCACACGCAAACTCTTGTAAAACTCATGATTCACTGGAGGAATAAATGGTATCATGCACATAAGATCATCATATGCGGTAGCGTGATTTGCTGCATGGATTTATACCACTCTGACTCTAACAGAATTTGTAGTTTCATTTAGACCGATATGTTGATGCTCTATTGTTTGTAAACGGGAAATGCTGGACATGGTCCACTGCAATATAAGATGTATAACCATAAAATATACCGACAGATGGCAACAGCTCAATTTTGACCTCACATGGAGATGGTCCACTATGGTTCTCAGCCCTTCAATTTATGTTATGTACATTTTCTTCGTGGAGATGATCGTTTTTAAGATATTCCTTGTTTTTAGTTTCAGCTTTGTAAAACTTATAATTTTATCACACAGGAATTTGTCAACTCCTGTCCATACAAACAAAGGAACCCTAGCCACATAGAAACCAACATTTGCCTATCACTTTAACCTATAGTACTCCCCTATTTCACTTCTACTTACATGGAAGTAAGTAATAAGACTATTTCTGCTATTTTTTTACTTTCTCTATACGCACTATGTACATAAGTATATAGAGAAGGTATTGCAATCCCCAAAAGCTTCAATACCAAGATTTCACCGGAAATATATGTTTTAGGGCCCTCTGTATCCAAAAAAAGTATTTTCAAAAAAGGGTCCGTGTGTCCGGTGGTCCGTGTGTCAGTGTGTCCGTGTGTCTGTAAACATGATAACTCAAAAACGAAAAGTCGGTAAAATACCAAACTTGGTATTTAAGTTGGGTATCTTCCAGGGATGCGACACGAAGATTTTGAGGAAAATTCCCCCACCCCAAACTACCCTTTACATGAAACTTTTAACGAACATTTTGATTTTCTAAAAAATGGCTCTAACGATTTTAATTAAATTATCGTATATTAAAGATATTTACCTAACAAACAAAATGTGTATTTTGAATTTTCTGGGAATAGCCTCTGAAGACTACTTTATTCTGAGTAAATTTTACGGAAGTTTACATAACTGCTAAACCTCAAGAGATAGACAAAAACTTACCACACAAAAAATGTAAGGCACATTAGAACACACAATTTATGTATTTTACATTTTTTTCGTGGAGTTTATCGTTTTTTAGATATTCCTTGTTTTTGTTTTCAGGTTCGAAAAACTTAAATTTTCTCATACAGGAATTTGTCAACTCCTGTCCTTACAAACAAAGGAACTTCAGTCACATAGCAACCAGCTTTTGACTATCGCTTTAACCTATGTTACTCCCTTATTTCCCTCCTACTTACAAGGAAGCAAGTAATAAGACTATTTCTGCTAATTTTTTGTCGATTAGCATGAAGTAAATAGAAGCATAAGCTTTTTAAAACTAATTAGTTGCAGAGATGTAGAGAAAGTCATGTGAACGGAACACATCAGATTTTTTTCGATTAGCATTAAGTAAATAGAACAATAAGCTTTTTAACAATTTGTTGCAGAGATGTAGAGAAAGTCATGTGAATGGAACACATCAGATCTTTTTTAACAAAAATAGCCTAACTAAAACATCCAGCGATGTGTATGGAGGAAATGAAACATGAAAGATTAATTTTAACCTTTCAAGAACATGAATACATGAAATTTGAAAGTTCAAAGGTAGTAAACTAATTTTATTTTATCAATATTTGTCATCAGGCTTGCCAAACGCGAAAAAGAAAAAGCCAAAATATCACATGCAGTTCAGCCACGACTTACGTTAGAAGCACACTTTGCCAATTATGTCCAGAACAGCTGCAGTTGATATATCAGTTAAGTTTATTCCATTTTTATTCACAATGCTACCAGCATACAGACATAACACAGCGCCTTGTCCATTGCTAGGAAAAATTTACGCTGCCACTAAATGAAATAATTTGAACCAGTTTATGAAATATATTTTGTTTATGTTTATTCAGGCGTCAGAATTTTAAAGCGTAAAAGCTTATAACATCTAAGGGAACAGCTCTCTTAACTGTTAATACAAAGGACAAATGTCCTATTTAAGGACAAAAGAAAATAATGTGATTCCATTCATTTGACTCATCTACAAACTATTATTACGAAACATTTTTCCTCTTTCTACATTGTGGTAATCAAGATAAACATTAGCAGAAACGCTTGTATTAGTTTGTTTTCCCTTAGTAGAAAGTAAATAAAGGGATCACTATACTACAGCGGGCGAAATATAAAACAATTGAAAAATGCACGGCTAGGAATAAAACAAAAGAAGGATGAAACAAAACATGACCTCCCGGTTTAGAAAAGCTTAAGTAGTTTAAAACTGAAACGAAACCAGTAGTATGGAATATCTCAAAAACGGTTATCTCTAAAATACTGATGAATTGCTTGCCAGGTGGGAGACCTGGGTTCGATTCCCAGTACCGGCATGGGGAGACCTGGACCGGGCTGCACTCAGCCTCGTGTACTCCCTTATTTCACTTCTACTTGCAAGCAAGTAATAAGACTATTTCTGCTAATTTTTTCGATTAGCTTGAAGTAAGTAGAACAATAAGCTGTTTTTAACAATAATTTGATGCAGAGACGTATAGAAAGTCATGTGAATGGAATACATCAGATTTTTACTTTCCCTATAGGCACTATGCACATAGTGTATAGAGAATGTATTGCACTCCACCAAAAAATTCGATACCGAGATTTCACCGGAAATATATGTTTTAGGGTCCCCTTTATCTAAAAAAATGCATTTTCGGAAAAAGGTCCGCGTATGTGTGTCTGTGAACACGATAACTCAAAAACGAAAGTAGGTAAAATACCAAATCCCAAATACCCTTTACATGGAACTTTTTTCGAAAATTTTGATTTTCTCAAAAATGACTAACGATTTTGATTAAAATTTCGTATATTAAAGATATTTACCTGAAAAATAAAATGTATATCTTGAATTTTCTGGAAATAGCCTCTGAAGAGTAGTTTATTCTGGATGAATTTTACTAAATTTTGAATAACTGCTAAACCGTAAGAGATGGACAAAACCTTATTATCCAAAAAATGTAGAACACGTTAAAACACACAATTTATGTTATATACATTTTTTTCGTGGAGTTCATCGTTTTTGTGACATTCCTTATTTTTGGTTTCTGCTATGAAAAACTGCTGTCCATACAAACAAAGGAACTTCGGTGACATAGCAACCAGCTTTTGATTATCACTTTAGATTATGGTACTCCCTTATTTCACCTCTACTTACAAGGAAGCAAGTAATATGGCTATTTCTGCTAATGTTTTACTCAATACATTACTCCAAAGCCCATGCACATCATTTGAATACTTGAGGCCATGCATGCAGAAGCAAGAGAGAGGGAAGATCCACATCTCTACAGGCATTCTCTGGCATTAACTACTATAATGGAGCATTATGTGTAAACAAAGGACTCTAATGAATGTAATAAATAAAATGAAAGTCCCAAGATAGTCTCAAAACATCTCATTGAAAGGTTCCATTCAAAGGCACAGAGTGGGGTTACTGACGTCTAATTGGCTGTACTGTTCGTGCGGCCCTTTCCAGGAGTTCTATTGTATGGTATATGGGACCAATTCACTAAGAAACCTCTTCAAAGGAATTAACAGAGCTGCAAATTAAATCATGAATACGTTTCTGAAGCCCAAATTTCAACATTGATGCGTAGGAAAGTGAAAAGAACAGAAGTCTAGAAATAGAAAACAACAACATCGGTATATAATTGAACTGTACCTATCAAACTCCTGTCCTACACACGGTTTCTGTGAGAAAACAATTTAAACTATCACTATTGTCCATAATAGTTGGCTAAAACTATGAATCCTGGGACTTAAAGTACGTACAACATTGTAAGTCGCCATTGGGGTTGACATCTCAAAATAATTTGAGATCACCTTGTGGTTTACCGGGAAACATGCGAGTCAGTTGAGAAATTCAATGCTTTACCGGTATGTTACCATGTTAGCTCAGTAGTAGAGCAACCGGCTACCGGGAGATCCGTGGTTCAAATTCCGGCTATGGTATTGAATTTATCAGTCTGATTCTACCTATCCAAAAATTAATGTGTCCCACTTTCTAGCTGTTTCACAAACAAACTTTCTTTACAAAAGAAAAACACTAACCGAAATAGTCTTATTACTTGTTTCCTTGTAAGCAGAAGGAAAATAAGGAAATATACTTGACTAAAGCGATAATCAAATCTTTTAGAAGCTGGCTGCTATGTGAAACAATTATAATTCAGTATTCCTGGCGTGGTCAACAGTAAAACAAAGGGATGAGAAACTTACAGTCTAAGAAAAATATTAAGTAGTTTAAAACTGAAGATATCATTTTCACTTTCTCTACACGCAGTATGTACATAGTGTATAGAGAAGGTATTGCACTCCACCAAAAAATGTTATACCGAGATTTCACCGGGAATATATCAAAAAAAATAATTTTAGAAAAAGGTCCCTGTGTGTGTCCGTGTGTCTGTGAACACCATAACCCAAAAACGAAAAGTCGGTAAAATACCAAACTTGGTATTTAAGTTTAGTAGCTTCCAGGAGTGCGACACTAAGATTTTGAGAAAAATCTCCCCCAAACTACCCTGTGCATGGCATTTTTTTTCGAAAATTTTGATTTTCTAAAAAATCTCTCTAACGATTTTGATAAAAGTGTCCTGTATTAAAGATATTTACCTAACAAATAAAATGTATATTTTGAACTTTCTGGGAATACCCTCTGAAGACTACTTTAATCTGAGTGAATTTTACGGAATTTTGCATAACTGCTAAACCGTAAGAGATAGACAAAAACTTACCACACAAAACTGTAGAGCACATTAAAACACATATTTTTTTGTTTCAGTTGATTGTATTTGAGATATTCCTTGTTTTTGTTTTCAGGTACGAAAAATTTAACTTTTCTCATACAGGAATCTGTCAACTCCTGTCCATACCAACAAAGAAACTTCAGTCACATAGCAACCAGCTTTTGAGTATCACTTTAATCTATACTACTCCCTTATTTCGCTTCTACTTACAAGGAAGCAAGTAATAACATTATTGCTGCTAATTTTTTATCGATTAGCATGAAATCTATAGAAGCATAAGTTTATTAACAATAACTTATTGCAGAGATGTAGAGAAAGTCATGTGAATGGAACACATCAGAGTTTTAAAAAGCTTATTCTTCTATCTACACCATACTAATCGAGAAAAACATTAGCAGAAATTGTCGTTATTACTTGGTCCCTTGTAAGTAGAAGCGCAAAATTCTAATGTGTTCCATCCATATGTTGTCCTCTAGCTGTTCGGCAAACAAACATTTTATTCAAAATCTGTTATCTACAACATGCTAATTAAGATAAATATAAGCAGAATTATTTTTAAAAGTAGCTCCTTATAGGTAGAAAGCAAATAAGGAAATACACAGGCTAAAGCGATGGTCTCCTTTACAAGCCAGTCTTTATGTGAAACAATTGAAATACCAATCTCTTTATTATATAATAAAAATTCTGTTTTTTTTATTACTATCTACATTTTTTGTGTAGTAAGTTTTCGTATATCTCTTACGTTTAGCAGTTATACAGAAGTTATCCAGAATGAAGAAGTCTTTAGAAATTATTCCCACAAAATCCAAGATATATATTTCGTTTGTCATTAAAATACCTTAAACATGCGGTATTTTAATCAAAATCGTTAGAGCCATTTTTGAGAAATTCAAAAATTTTGAAAAATGTTCCATGTAAAGGATAGTTTGGGGTGGAAGGATTTTCTTGAAAATCTTCGTTTCGCATCCTTGGAAGAAACTAAACTTAAATATCAAGTTTGGTACTTGACGGTATTTTCCTTCATGAGCTTTGCTGTCCACAGATGCGCGCGCGCGCACACACACACACACACATGGATATTCTTCTAAAATTTTTTTTTTTTTTTTTTTTTGGATACAGGTGTCTTAAAACATGAATCTCGGTATCGAATTTTTAGTGCGATGCAATACCTACTCTATACATGATGTATATATTACGTGTAGAGAAAGTAAAAAGAGGACTATAAATTGGAAACAACAACAAAATGTAATGCGTTCCATTACCTTTCTCTAGCTGTTCCACAAACTAAATCTCCTTACAAAAGAGTATACTTCTATCTAATTCAAGCTAATCAAGATAAACATTAGCAGAAAGATCTTATTACTTGCTTCCTTGTAAGTAGAAGTAAAATAAGGAAATATATTAAGCTAACGCGATAGTCAAATCTTTTAAAACCTGGCTGCTATATGAAACAATAAAATTTGGTACTCTTTGCGTGGTCGGCAGTAAAACAAAGAGATGAGAATCACAGGATAAGTTTCTGTTTGAGAAAAATTTAGGTAGTTTAAAACTGAAGCCATTATCAAGAAATATTTCAGAAACGGTTAAATAAATATGACATAATTTGTATTTTTAACTGCATCTACATTTTAAGAGGTAAGTTTATTTTCTATCTCTTTACCAGTTATACAAAAGTCATTCAGAATGAAGGAGACTTCAGAAGCCTTTTCCAATAAATTTAGGATATGTAATTTATTTGCTATGTTAGAATATTAACATTTCGAAAAATATTCCATGAGTGGGGGAATTTTTCTGAAAATCTTGGGCCGCGAACTATGCCTTACACTCACTCTCTCTTTCTCTCTCTCTCTCTCTCTCTCTCTCTCTCCCTCTCTCTCTGTGACCTTTATCTAAGAATTATTTTTAAATTCAGGGGTCATAAAAACATGTATTTCCTGTGAAGTCTTATTATCAAATTTTTGTTAGAACTTTCTCAATCATATATATAATTTTCTAGTAGGTCTTTAATCCCACATAAATAATAATCTGATGTGCTCCATTTTCTCTACCTCTCTGTAACAAATTAATGAAGTAAGTCTATTCTCCTATACACTTCATGCTAATTTAGATAAACAATAGCAGAAACGGCCTTCGTACTTAGTTGTTTATTTTGGTTTTAATCGTTTCATTTATATAATCCCCTTTAACATCTAAGGCCATATCGGGGGCTTTCCACTTGAAACAACTCGTCGTCTGTATGTACTTTTACGTTAGTTTAAATTATTTAGTTTTACTCAAACACGCACACATTCACACTCACATACAAACTTCCAGACTCTGTGGAATAATTCTGGCTAAAGAAAAATTCCCCGCCCTAGCCGGGAATCGAACCCGGGACTCCGCTGACCACTCGACCACGGAGGCAGTCTTAGTTGTTTATTAAGTGGAAAGAAAATAAGGGAAAACACTACGCTAAACTGACAGTCAAATGTTTTAAAATGTGGTTGCTATGAGGTTGAAGTGGGTTTCGTTCCTTGGGCTAGAGTTGACAAGTTCCCGTATGAGCAAATTTTAAGTACTTTAAAACTGAAACCATTAACGAAGAATATCTCGAAAACGGTCAACCACACGAAAAAAAAGTATATGACATAAATTGTGTGTCTTAATTAGATATACATTTTTTGTTTAGGAAGTTTTTGTCTATCTCTTAGGGTGTAACAGTTATGCAACATTCTAAAGAATTCATGCAACAACAAAAAAGAGATCTTATTTATACGTTCTATTTGTCATGTAGATATCTTAAATATAACAGATTGAAATAAAAATCCTTACAGCCATTTTGAAGAAAATCAAAATTTTCGAAATTTTTTCCATGTAAAGGTAGTTTGGGTAGGGTGATTATCTTGAAAATATCCGTATCGAATCCTTGAAGATACCAAAGTTAAATACCAAGTTTGTTATGTAACGGACTTTTCGTTTTATAGTGCCCACAGACCACACAAACACAGACAGACACAAACGGACCTTTTTCTAAAAGTGCTTTTGTATTCAAGGTTCTCAAAACATGTATTGGCGGTGAAATCTCGGTCTCAAATGTTTGACTGGAATACAGTATCTTCATGCATTACGCACTATGTACATTGTACATACGGGCTAGAGAAAATAAAGAGTTCAGAGAAATGTTACATTAGCGTACCCAATAAATCTATATACTATAGCATTACATACTGTCTTTCAAAAGTCATTTCTAATTTAAAACACAATTAATACTATAGTGGAATCTTCCAATCAAAATACTGGCTCAGAAAATAACTATTTAATAACAGCTAACTAATATATGAAAAAAAGCTGAAGTGTTTCTTTCACATGACTTTCTCTACATCTCTGCAACAAATTATTATTAAAAAGCTTATGCTTCTATTCACTTCATGCTAACCGAGAAAAAATTAGCAGAAATAGACTTATTACTTGCTTCCTTGTAAGTAGAAGCCAAATAAGGGAGTACCATAGATTAAAGTGAATAGTCAAAAGCTGGTTGCTATGTGATTGAAGTTCCTTTGTTTGTATGGACAGGAGTTGACAAATTCCTGTCTGAGAAAAGTATGCTTTTTAAAGCTGAAACCAAAAACAAGGAATATCTTTAAAATGATCAACTCCACGAAAAAAAAAAAATATATTTAACATAACTAGTGTGTTTTAACGTGATATACATTTTTTGTGTGATAAGTTTTTGTACATCTCTTACGGTTCAGCTGTTATGCAAAATTCTGTAAAATTCATCCAGAATAAAGTAGTGTTCAGAGGCTATTCCCAGAAGTTTCAACATATACATTTAATTTGTCGTGTACATATCTTTAATATATGATATTTTAATCAACATCATTAGAGCCATTTTTGAGCAAATCAAAATTTAAAAAAAAAGTTCCATGTAAAGGTTAGTGGTTTGGGGGTTTTATCTTGAAAATCATGTTGCATCCTTGGAAGATACCTAACCTAAATACAAAGTTTGGTTTTAACGGTCTTGAGCTATGCTGTCCACAGGCGCGCGCTCACACACACACACACACACACACACACACACACACACACACACATACACACACGGACATTTTTCTAAAAATGTTTTTTTTTTTACTCAGGGGGTCTCAAAACTTGTATTTCTGGTGAAATCTCGGTATCGCATTTTTGGTGCATTACAATACCTTCTCTATACACTATGTACATAGTGCGTGTAGAAAAAGTAAAAATCTGATGTGTTTCATTCATATGACTTTCTCTACATCACTGGGACAAATTATAGTTAAAAGGCATATTCTTCTATCAACTATAGATAATCGAGATAAACGTTAACAGAAATTGTCTTAATTACTTTCTTCCTTGTAAGTAGAAGGTAATTAAGTGTATACTCTAGGCAAAAACGATAGTCAATATTTTAAAAGCTGGATGAAATACGTTTCTATGCAGGGACAGGAGTTTACAACTTTCCGTGTGAGAAAAGTTTAAGTATTTTAAATCTGAAAACAATAACAAGGAATATCTCAGAAATGATCAATCCACGAAAAAAACGTATGACATAAATTGTGTGTCTTAACTTGATATAAATTTTTTGTGTAGTAAGCTTTTGTCTATCTCTTGCAGTTTACCATTTACACAAAATTGAGCAAAATGCATCCAGAATAAACAGACCCTTAGAGGCTCTTCACAGAAAATTCGAGATATACATTTTATTTGCCTTATAAATATCTTTAATATACGGTAGTTTAATCAAAATCATTAGGGTCATTTTTATTAAAATTAAAATTTTCTAAATTTTTTGCATGTAAAGGGTAAAACGTCTATTTCTGGTGAAATCTCGGTATCGAAGTTTTGGGTGGAATGCAATACGTTTTCTATAGACTATGTATATAGTACATGTAGAGAAAGTAAACATTGTTAATTATATTAGAGGCCTATTCAGAGTTGTGTTAGGAAGCAGGGTTGCATAGAAAGAATGCTGGGCATCTCCATGGCAATGGCTAGCTGTGACGTCAGACTTAAGGTGTCGCAGGACACGGAGAAAAGACCAAGAAGGCTACAGAACCGTCTCGATACTGACCTAAGAGTTAAAGCGACGTTAAATAAATAGAATTAATACACGCACACAATTTAAATATCTGAAAAGCTTAGAGAAAGGAAACATGGGCAGTTTAAGAGATGGTTTTATTATCTGAGATGAAGTATAGTCTGTCTTCTCAACCCTGCTGTCTCTCCCTTTCTCGTTTACCCCGAACAAAATAAAGACGTGCTAAAGCTCGGGTATCTCCGGAAATGCCAAAGAGTAGTTCTTTACTACAAAGTAAACTGCCAATTTTTCTTTGGAAAGGAAAAGTAAACTTTTTCCCTCTTTCGTCATTAGCCATTTTGTGCACAAATCACTCTCTCTTCAAACGTTACCCTCGTTAGTTGAATTGACCGAGTTCATTACACGAGGAAACGAAATTCAATATCAACATGCAGCCATTATGCTATTATTATAATATCTTATACATGCAACAAAGGGCAGAGTTTTTACCACATTATTTACAAATACTGCTGCCCATTAAAGAGATTGGCATTTGTTTGTATTTATTAAGCTAATGAGTTCGATATCAATTTTGCTTATGGCAAACTTATTTTCTTTGAATCATTACTTTGTTATTTAGTGTTTTCTACCTATACAGATAGTTAATAAATATAAGACGATACAGAAATGACACATATATACACTTACACACACACACACGATATTTTCTAAAAAAATTATTTTGGATTCAGGGCGTCTTAAAACATATATGTCCGGTGATATCTCGATATCGAATTTTTGGGTGCAATACAATACTTCTCTATAGACTATGTGCATATTACATGTAGAGAAAGTAAAATTCTGATGTGCTACAATCACAAGACTTTCTCTACATATCTGTAACAAATTTTTGTTAAAAAGCTTATTCCTCTATCCACATCATGCTAATCGAGATAAACATTAGCAGAAATTGTCCCTTGATGTCCTCTAGCTTTTCGGCAAATGCACCTGTTATTCAAAACATTAATCTGCTATTTAAATCATTCTAATCAAGAGAGAGAGCTCAAAAAATAGCAGCTAAATTTGTAGACAGAAGTAAACGATTCGAAAATCATACCAGCACAGATACTACCTAGAAAAACATAGGAGTCGAGCAAGGCTATGTGCAATTTTTAGAGCCTATAAGGGGGAACCTGCATGGAAAGACATATCCAAGCCATTATACTGTGGGAGGAATGATCACTCGGAAAAAATAAGAAAAGGGGAACAGAAAACAGACTCAGGTAAATTTTCCTTATCAAATAGAACAATAAACGAATGCAACAACATACCTGCAGATTTACTGGAGACTTTGCCTCAAAGAAGAGTGATTTATAGTCAGGATGGTAAAAAAAAATATTGCGTTATTATTGCTGTTGTTACAATTATGTATATATTGGTATACTATGATGTCATTGGCATTTTAACAGTGTATTATCCAAATTATTGTTATTTAATTCAATGGCATTGTGTTATTACATTGACAGCGCTGACACCGGGCACGCCCTGAGCAGTGAAATAATAGCTATCTGTCTATCTATCTATCTATCTATCTATCTATCTATCTATCTATCTATCTATCTATCTATCTATCTATCTATCTATCTATCTATCTATAAACATAAGCAGAATTAGTCTTGTTACTAGCTCCTTGTAAGTAGAAGAGAAATAAGAAAATGCGCAGGCTAAAGCGATAGTCTTGTCCTTTAAAAGCCGGTCGCTGCGTGATACAATTGAAATTCTAATGTCTTTGCTTTCATGAAGTAAAGTAAACAAACGAGAAACGAGAAGAAACATGTTAGGTTTTTACTGTTTTGATGTTGCGAAGGTAACTGCAAAGTGTTTGTCGCCTATAAAGATATATCCTGTAGATTACTTTATCATCATTCCTCCTGTAAATGCATGTGACGTCACAGTTGAGGATTCGCTGGGGGAGGGTGAAAATAATGTAAGACTGGAAAATTTGCCAAGCAGCCAATTGAGATCTGAAGCAGAAGTGGAGCTTTCCATTACCAGAATCAATTCTGGCAGAGTATAGGAAGACGAAGAGAGAATTTAGTGGAACACTGAGAAAATGAATCCACTAATTATACTTTCCATTCCAGTGAGAAGATAAAGAAGACGAACCTTTGGGAGGAACGTGATCATCTGGAATACAACAAAGTCTGACCTTAAAACGTGTTACAGATATAAACCCACTCCTTGCATTTTTGCAACACATTAATAAATGCATGTAATTCAGGAAATTTCTTTAGTTTGTTTTCACCTATTTGCTGATATTCTAAGAATTAAAAGACATGTGGTGTGTACAAATTGATACGGGAAGTATGCTTGTATTAATTAATATTTATTTATGAACAAAACCTGACTTTCTCTTATCTATTTTTACAAAAGTTATTCCATTATCCACATCGTGGTAATCGAGATAAACATTAACAGAAATTACTGTATTAGCTCCTTCTAAGTAGAAGGGAAATAAGGTAATACACTAGGCTAAAGAGATAGTCAAATCTTCAAAAAGATGGACCGTACGTGATATTGAAGTTCCGTTAAAATTTGCATAGTCAGGAGTAAAACAAATGAAATATGAAATGGATGATGACTTCCCTATTAAGTAAATTATAAGATTTTAAAATTAAAACCAATAACCTATATATATATATATATATATATATATATATATATATATATATAATTCATCGGCAAAACGTTAGTTCTAAAAAAGTAGTAAAAAAAAAAAGGCTCTAACATAGATTGTGGGGTTAAATGCATCTTTACTTTATTGTTGTAAGATTTTTTTACAAAAAACGTTTAATTTACTTAAACGTCAATTAATAAATTACAAATTGACTTACACCTTTTACTCACTTTTCGACAATAACTTCTAAATATATTTATCTCATCGTGATATCAGTTTCAACTTGTTCGTAGAAGTCCGTTTCCCTGGAGTATAGTCATCTGCGCACTGCTGATTTCACTTCCGCATCTGTTGCAAAGCGTGGGCCGGCCAAGCATTTCTTAATGGGACCAAACAGATGAAAGTCCGACGATGCATGGTCCGGACTGTATGGTAGATACTGGAGCATCTCCCAAACGAATTTGCTGATTTTCTGACAAACGGCAGCAGCAACATGGGGGCGAGCATTGCCATGAAGAAGTTTTACATCGTCAGCTTTAATGTTGTGGCGTTTGTCTCGAAGAGCACAACGCAACTTTACCAACGGTTTATTGTAGACTATAGCAAAGACCACCAATTAAACACTCTATACTAGCAGATTGAGTCACTTTGAATTTATTCTTTATTCGGTATCCAGCATGTTTACAATCCACACTTACCTACTTTGTTTCGGGCGTGTAGTGGCATGCCCACGAATCACTAGTGGCGGTTTCTTTCAAAAAGTCGTGCCCTTCTGCGGTGTAGCGCGTTAAGTGATCCAAGCTTTCATCATTCGCTGGCCTTGTGGTTGTCTTTCAGGTTCCTAGGCACCCAGCGAGCACTAACTGTACGATATTTCAACGTGTCATGAAAAATATCATACACTGCACCATATGAAATGCTGAACTGTAGCGACAAGGTTAGCAGTTGCACACGGCGGTCGTTCAAAATTACCGCCATGGAGATTATCATGATGGCATATGGAAAGGTCAAAACGAGCGTCGGCTGATAAGTCCCGGGCCTCACACAGATATGGCGCCACTAGGCCAGTTAGACGGTAGCATCGTATAATTTAACTCTAGACTAGCTTGTATCCATAGTTACAGGTCAATAGCGTGTTTAGTTTTCGAATGACAGCATTTTAAACAAGACAACTTTAGAGTTTTCACGAAAATGGAGGATTTGGAAAAACGAGCAGTGATTAAATAATTCCATTTGAAAGGTTTAATGCCCAAAGAAATCAAGGAGGAAATAGTCACTACATTGAAAAGCTTTGTCCCTTCATATACAATGATAAAAAGTTGGGTTGCAGAGTTTAAAATGCGACGTACGAGCCTAGCTCTGGACGCCCTGTAGAAGTGACAACTCCAGAGATCATTGAAAAATCATCGTTTAGTACTAGAAGACCGCAGATTAAAGTTGTTTGAAACAGCAGAGGCTGTAAGCATATCAAAAGAACGTGCAGGTAATGTTTTTAGTAATGTTTCTGAGCTTTCACAAGGTCTGTGCAAGATGGGTGCCGCGTTTGTTGACACCCGATCAAAAATTACAAAGAAACACCGTTTCTGTCAAGAATGTGTAGCTCTACCGTAAAAATCCAAGTGAATTTTTGAGAAGGCTTATTACCATGGATGAAATCTGTATACATCACTACACTCCAGAAAGTAAATCACAGTCAAAACAGTGGATTGCGCCAGGTGAACGCACTCCAAAAAAGACAAAGTCAATTTTATAAGCTAACAAGGTTCTAACAAGGTTATGGAGAGTGTTTTTCTGGGATGCACAGGGAATTATTTTTATTGGTTACTTGGAATAGAGTAAAAGTATCACTATTACGCAAGTTTACTGCAACGTTTGAATGATGAGGTGAAAAGAAAAGCATCTCATTTGGCAAAAAAAAAAAAGTCTTGTTTCATCACGACAATGCTCCGGCCCCAGTCATTGCAATGGGGGAAATATGCGAATTAAAGTTAGAATTGCTTGAACATTCACCCTATTCGCCAGATCTAGCACCCAGTGACTATCACCTGTTCCCAAACCTCAAAAAGTTTCTTGGAGGACGAAGATTTCACAGCAATGCGGAGATCATTGATGCGGTAAACAGCTATTTTGAGGTCCTTGATAAATTGCACTACATAGATGCTTTAATTAAATTAGAACACCGATATGGATATTATGTTGAGAAATAAAGCAAAAATAATTATTTGAATGCCGTTTTCATTGAGAGGCCTGGGACTTATCAGTCGGCCGTAGTATTCTTCACCCAACAGGAAATTGAATTGAGGTAAAGAAGCACATGTGCTTAACTTGTGAAGAAAGGGAGGGTCAGGAATATCTTAGTGTAGTTGGGGGTTTGGAAGACACAGAAAGTGGCTGACCATTCTAAATTCATTCTTTGATTTGGATGAAGGGCACATATGATATTGCCGGAATGTACACAGTGAGAGAAACAGCAACAATTAAACTTCAAGAAAAGTACTTCAGTCCTACTAAAAGGAGATGGGTATGTTGGGATCTACTGTCTGACCAGTGAAACTCGGTAAAAATGCGCAATTTCCTGGCGAAGGCTCTAGAAGACATAACAATTTGCTGTTAAGATCATTTATCTCTGTTTTATTTCTCTTCTACGTATATTAAGTATTGCATTCCAACTAATTTTCGATACTGCAATTTTACCAGATATGTTTATCTGAATTTAAAAAGATCATTTGTAGATACAGGTTCTTGTGTGTGTCTGTGAACAGAGTAATAAAAAAAACGAAAATCTCGGTTAAATACCAAACCTGGAATTTAAGTTCAGTATCTTACAGTGTAGCGACAGAAATATTTTTAAGAACAATGTCCAGACTACAAACTCCTTTACATGGAAGCTTTTTCCAAGTTTTCGTCTCTTTCAAAAATTTGCTATAGTCACTCTCTCTCTCTCTCTCTCTCTCTTTCTCTCTCTCTGTGTATATATATATATATATAGACACACACAAACAAGCCGTTTCAAAACGACACCAAAGAAGATAGCAGCCGATTAGTTTACACTTTGGCTTGTTCGAAACTTGATGTCGCAACCTTCAAACTCTTCTATTTAAAGTTTTACGTGTGTTCAAAAATCGCACACATTTGGGATTAGGCAGCGAAGAAACAAGGTTGTCACACGTCACGTAAACCACCTCGGAACGTGTTTTCGATACACATAACAAAACCCACATGCTACGATTTCCATTACTAGGGTGACCTGTGCCGCACCGGCGTGTTTATCAAACCACGCCTACACCACGTGATTGGGACCTTCGCTACCAACCGGCATCGCTCTATGGGTGGGCCAGGCACGTATAACTGCCTAATCCATGGCGATTTTATGACAGTTTTTGTATGTGCCGCATTTAGAGCTGAAAAGTATAATCACGTATCACGTACGGTATGACCAACAAGGTCCATATCTTCGTTTGGTGTCGTTTTGAAAAATCCTGTGTGTATATATATATATATATATATTTATTTATTTATTTATTTATATAGACACACACACACATACACAGGATGTCCTAGAATTCAACCGCAGAAATTGGCAGAATTGTAGAGGGATCCTAGAAGGACAGTTTGAGATAGAGAATCTATAGTCCACTTTACTAGTTCTAAAATTTATGGTGTGTGTTCTGGATCAAAGAACAATACAATTATTCATTCTCTCTTATAAGGAACTAAGTAATAAGGCAATTCTACTGATGTTTATGTTGGTTACCATAGGGTAGAAAAAGTCTTGTGTTTTCTATCCACAATCTATGTGACAAAATATTTTTAGAAAGGTTACACTTCTATCTACTTCAAGCTAATTGAGAAAAACATTAGCAGAAATTTTTTCTTGTAAGTAGAAGGGAAACAATGGCATAAATTTAGCTTAAAGGATAGTCAAATCTTCTAAAAGGTGGTTGTCATGTAGATGAAAATCATTTCTTTGCATGGTCAGGCATATAACAAATTCCCGTATGTGAAAAGTTTAAATATTTTAAAACTGAAACCAATAGTAAGGAGTATCTCAAAATGGTGAACTCCAGGAAAAAACATATATGACATAAATTGTGTGTTTTAACTAGATCCACATTTTTTGTAAAGTAAGTAATGCAAAATCCAACAGTATTCATCCAATATAGAGAGCTCCTCAGAGGCTATTCCCAGAAAAATCAAGAAATACATTTTATTTACCATGTAAATATCTTTAATGCACTATTTTAATTAAAACCATTAAACCATTTTTAGAGAAAATCAAAATTTTAGAAAATATTTCCATGTACAGGTTAGTTTGCTGTGTTGCGATGTCGTTCTTGGAAGATACTAGAATTAAACATCAAGTTTGGTATTTTACCGACTTTTTGTTTTTGAATTATGGGGTTCACAGACACACAGACCTTTTTCTGTGTGTATTTGCAGTGAAATTTCGGTATCCAATTTTGGGCGGAATGCAATACCTTCTCTATACAGTATGTACATAGTAGGTGTAGAGAAAGTAAGAACGCAATAAAGTATTACAAAGGAACACATTTACAAGTGAATTTTCCGCTCGTGCCATCTCTCTGTAAGGAACATTGAAATGAGAAAACCAGAGCAGGGAAAACGTTTTCCATAAAGATGACTGTGTAAGAAGGGTTGTAAAATAAAACGTTATCCAGGAAATGGAGGTAGTGGAGACAGGCTGATAGCGCTGAAGATTACAATCCCCAAACGTTTTGATGTTCCTGGCAAACTACCATAGAGATGTCAGAGATGAAACTGGAGAAAGAGATGACAAAAGCAGGTAGGAAGACTCCCAGAAATGAGGGCGCACATACTCGAGGGAAATGGTATAACTGCTTGTGGAAAACCCACACAAAGGAAGCCAGAATATGTCGACAATCTCAGTCCAAATTTACTGATATATGAAACAAACAGTCATCACAGCAGACGCTAATATTACATTGCGTACTAAGAACTGTAAGTTATTACTTATCAGGTCGAGAATGCATATTGGGAATACGAGATGCGCAGGGCCGAGTTTATCCAAGCATTCGAGAAATGAATTCTCGATGTGAACAAATGAAAAGCTATATCTAAATTATATGGACAATGTTCTTCTTGACTGCCTCTGTGATCAAGTGGTCAGCAAACTGACTTCCCACAAGGAGGTCCCGGGTTCGATTCCCGGCAGGGACAAGGAATTTTTCTTTAACCTGAAGTATTCCCTGTCCCCCACAGAGTCTGCAAGTATATATGTGAAAGTGAATGTGTGTCTCTTTGAGGAAAATAAAATGATTCAAACCAAACGTAAAAGAACCTGCAGACAACGAGATGTTTCAAGTGCAAAGCCCCCCCCCCCCAATATGACCTTAGATGTTAAAGAGGGCTATATAAATGAAACCATAATAAATATTTTGTTGTTGTTGTAGCTTAGCGTTCTTTAGCCTGGTGGGTCATAGGAGCTTAAAGTTACTCGACATTCGTCTTCTCAGAATAAGGGAAAACCCCGAAAAAAACCTTATCTGGATAACTCACCCTTAGCGAGATTCGAACTCACGACCTTTAGAATGTGAGGCAGACACGCTACTGCCACACTACCCAGGCGGGCAAATTATCTTTATTCACTCCTTTATTATATACAGCATTATATTAACAGATGCTTTACATGAAGTAGCACATGTCTTGAGTGTTACGTCATTTCCTGCAAGTATCAATGACCTCTCAAACTCTTACTGTAAGTACTTACAGTGCTCCATGACAACTAATAAATGAATTGTAAATTTAATTTACATTGCCAAATATGTGTTCAGAATGATTAATTTAGATACCAAGTATTTCAAAAAATGTATTATAGTTCCTTAAAGAGTATCTGTTACATGCACTTGACTTTCTCTACCAAACTTTCTTACAAAATACTATTAATTTTTACTTTATCCAGACGTAGTGTGTACATCGTGCAGAAGAGGTATTGCATTCCACCAAAAAATAATACAAATATTTCATCAGAAATAGACTGTATCAAAAAATCATTTTAGAAAAAGGTCCGTATGTATCCGTGTGTCTGTGAGCACAATAATCCAAAAACGAAGGGTCATTAAAATACCGAAATTTGAGTTTAGTTTAGTATCTTTAAAGGATGTGACACCACACCAAATTACTCTTTACATGGAAACATTTTCGAACATTTTTGTTTTTCTCAAAAATGACTGTAACATTTTAATTAATTGGATGTAATTACAAGAATATTTACATTGTAAATAAAATGTATATCTCTATTTTTCTGGGAATAGCCTCTGAAGACCTCTCTATTCTGGATGAATTTTGTTGGATTTTACATAACTTACTATACAAAAAAAAAAAAAAAACGCAGATCTAGTTGAAGCACATGATTTAAATCATATACATTTTTTCGTGGAGTTCACCTTATTATTGGTTTCAGTTTTAAACTATTTGAGGTTTTCACATACCTACGGGAATTTGTCAACTCCTGGCAATGCAAAGAAATGGATTTCATCCACATGGCAACCCCTTTTAGAAGATTTGACCATCTTTTTAGCTGAGTTTATTCCCTTATTTCCCTCCTACATACACGTAGTTTCTGCTAATGTTTATCTCGATTAGCATGAAGTAGATAGAAGAATAAGCTTTTTAACATTAATTTGTTATAGAGATGTGGAGAAGGTTATGTGAATGGAACATATCAGATGTTTTCTACTCTATGCTAACCGACATAAACATTAGTAGAATGATCTTATTACTTACTTCTTTATATGTAAATGAATAAGTATATTTATTGAAGTACCAGAATGCATACATTGATCTTCGTAAATCACACAGATTCACAGACCGTGAGTGCCTTTACAATAGACAAAGTATTCAGCAATATGAAAATAGTGAACACCCAGATAAAAGCACAAAGATATTCGACTACAGCATCTTAAATTTACAACACAGAATAAACTGTATATCGTAGACAAATTCACTTATACACCTAACACTAACATACAGCAAAACAAGGACCGGAAAGGATGAAATAAAAAATCTGATGTGTTCCATTCACATGCCTTTCTCTAAAAAATGTAAATGGCGTGTTATTTATGGACGCTCTTTAACTACTATGGTCCCATTCTAAATTGGGCGTGAAAGACCGCTGAATTTTGCTCAGAGGCCTCTCTGTCAGGCTTGAGGTTCTTTTACGTGCCGTAAATCTACGACACGGGACCAAAGTCTTTACTTCCCTTCCGAAGGAAGCCATGCTAAGGATTTTTTCATCCATCGTCCTCCGTCGGGTTTGAACCCGCGACTTTGGGTATATGAAATTTGCATGGTAACCATTACACCACGGAGGGCAACGGCCTTTCTCTATATCTCTACACTAAATTATTGTTAAAATGTTTATCCTTCTATTTACTTAATGCTAATCGAGAAAAAAATATCTGAAATAGCCTTTATACCTGCTTCCTTGCAAGTAGAAGGGAAATTAGGGAGTACTATAGGTAAAAGTGATAGTCAAATCTCTAAAAAGCTGGTTGCCATGTGGTTGAAATCCGTTTCTATGCATGACCAGGAGTTTACAAATTTCCGTGTCATTCCGTGTATTTTGAATCTGAAACAAATAACAAGGAATGTCTCAGAAAAGATAAATTCTACGAAAAAACCGTATATTACATAAATTGTGTGTTTTAACATGATCTATATTTTTTGTGCAGAAAGTTTTTGTCTGTCTCTTACGGTTTACCAGTTACGTAACATTCAGGAAGATTCATTCAGAATAAGAGGATATTCCCAGAAAATTCAAGATATGCATTTTATTTTCCATATAAATATCATTAATATACGGTATTTTAATCAAAATTGTAAGAGCAATTTTTGAAAAAAATCAAAATTTTGCGAAAGTTTTTTACATGTAAAAGATAGTTTGGTATGAGGGAATTTTTCTCAAAGTCTTGTGTCGCATCCCTAGGAGATACTAAACTTAAATACTAAGTATTTAAGTTGGTATTTTACCAACTTTTCGTTTCTGATCCATCGTGTTCACAGACACACAGACAGACGCGTGCGTACCTTTTTATAATTTTTTTTTTTTTTTTTTTGATACAGGGAACCTTAAAACGTGTGACATCTCGATGTCGAGTTTACCTTTTGTATACACTATGTACATAGCACGTCTAGAGAAATTAAAAAAAAACAACAACATAGGAACATAATAATATATCCTATGAAGAAGCCAGAAGGAGTGTAAGATTTCTATATTGCTATTTTCAAGGAAGCAACAAACTACGACAATTTCTGGTAATGTTTATCTCGATTATATAATTATATGATATATAATTTGTTACAGCGATGTAGAGAAAGCCATGTGAATGGAGTTCAGATATTTTAATTTATTAGCTTGAAATGATTTAATTTAAGCTTTACTCATTGGTGTAAAATGTGATAAACAGTAAACTGAAGTCATAATAAAATGAATACGTTTTATGTTTCAGGTTCGACCAGTTCCCCGAGAAGCTGGGTCTTCAAGAAGGGAAAGTTCGATAAAGCTCTCAAGTCAAACAAGCTGGCGCCGCAAACATATCAGAATGTAAGTTTGCCACTCTCTTGTGTATAATTTAACACTTTAACATATCCACAAGTGTATAGTTTATCCCTCTATTGCATGGTGCTGCCATTTAATTATAAGAATTATTAGTCCAAGCTGTAATATAATTGAGTGTTTTGTAGCTATTTTATGCCATAAATACAAGCATTTATATCATTATCATTATAATATTTTAAGAAGAAAAAGCAAACTCCACGAACTGCAGTGAAATGTAACCCAATCATCATCTACGCGATCCAGCATGGGCACTACCCACCCTTTACTGAGACAGTACGTTTCACAAAATATAATTACGTTTTATAGCTGTTTTATTTCATAAATATAACAGTTTATATCATTAAAATGTTTTAAGAAGAAAAAGGAAACTCTACGATAATTTAGTCTAATGTAACCCTGTCATCATTCACGCATTCCATTACATTGTTTGCTTTACGTGGGCCCTCCCCATCCTTTACTACAAGCTGAGACAATATGATTCACGTAATGTAATTTAGTGTTGATTTAGTTATTTTATTTCATAAAAATAACAATATACATCAGTATCACTGTATTGTTTTTAAACAGAAAAAGCAAACTCCACACAGCTTCAATCAAATGTAACCCCGTCAACATCCATGCGTTCCATCACACTAGTTATTTTACGTGGGCTCTCCCCATCTTTCATTACAGGCTGAGACAGTACGTTTGATATAATATAATTAGCTGTTTTATTTTATGAATGTAGCTATTTTACTTCATGAATGTAACAATTATATAGCATGTGATGTGTTAAATAGAAAAAACAAACTCAAGGCAACTTCAGTCAGATGTAACCCTTTCAGCATCCACGCGTTACATATCTCTAGTTACTTTAAATGGACCCTCCCCATCCTTTTCTACAGGCTGGCACAGTACGTTTTACATAACATTGTTATGTGTTTGTAGCTCTTTTATTTCATAACTATAACAATTTATATCGGTATTGATGTTTTAAGAATAGAAAGCAAATCCTATGCTACTTCAGTCTAATGTAGTCCTGTCAGCACTAAGCTGAGACAGTCACGTTTCATATAATATAATTAAATGCTTTGTAGCTATTTTATTTTATAAATATTACAATTTATATAAGTATACGATGTTTTAATTAGAAAAAGCACATTTCAAGCAACTTCAATCAAATGCAACTCCATCAGCATCCAGACGTTACATCACACTGGTTAGTTTACGTGGACCCTCCCCATAATATAATTAAGTGTTTTGTAGCTATTTTATTTTATAAATATAACAATTTATATTAATATGTGATGTTTAAAAAAAAAAAAAAAAAAAAAAAAGCAAACAGCGCGCAACTTCAGTCAAATGTATGAGCATCCACGCGTTCCATCACACTGATTAGTTTACGTGGATCCTCTCCATCCTTCACTACAGACTGAGTCAGTACGTTTCACATAATATAATTGTTTTGTAGCTGTTTTATTTAATAAATATAACAATTTATATCAGTATGATTAAAAAAAGAAAAACAAATTCCACGCAACTTCAGTAAGATTTAACCCCGTCATTACCCCTATTTCCATCACACTGGTTGTTTTACGTGGTCCCTTCCCATTCTTTGCTACAGGCTGATATAGTACGTTTCATATAATATAATTATTTTGTAATTTATTTCATAAATATAACAATTTATATCAGTATGTGATGCTTTTAAGAAGCAAAAGCAAACTCCACGCAAATTCAGTCAAAGGTAAGTCCGTCATCATCCAAGCGTTCCATATCACTGGTTACTTTACGTGGGCCCTCCCCATCATTTACTACAGGCTGAGAGAATGCGATTCACATAATACGTATAATTGTTTTGTAGCTATTTTATATGTATGTGAATTTCTAAGAAGAAAAAGCAAATTCAACGCAATTTCAGGCAAATATAACACTGTTCATCATGCACGATGATCCACTTCACTGGTTGCTTTACGTGGGCCCTCCCCATTCTTTATTACAGACTGAGACAGTACGTTTCACATAATATAATTGTTTTGTAACTATTTTATTTTCCAAATGTAACAATTTATATCAGTATTATTATGTTTTAAGAAAAAACAGTAACTTCAGTCAAATGTAACCTCACTTTCCACCCCACTGGTTATTTGCGTGGGGCCTCCCCATCCTTTACTACTGGTTGAGACAGCACGTTTTACATAATCCGTGTAATTAAGTGTTTTGTAGTAATTTTATTTCACAAATATAACAATTTATACGATCACTATGTGTAGTCTTTAAGAAGAGAAAGCAACCTCCACGCAACTTCAGTCAAATGTAACCCTGGCCGCATGCACATGTTTAATGACACTGGTTACTTCACGTGTGCCCTCTCCATCGTTTTCTACAGGCTGAGATAGTACGTTTCATATAATACGTATAATTAAGTATTTTGTAGCTATTTTATTTCATAGATATAACAATTCATATCAGTATCATTGTAATGTTTTAAGAAGAAAAACGCAACTTCTGATGTGTTCAATTCATACGACTTTCTCTACCTGTTCTACAAACACACTATTCCTAAAAATATTATTTTATCCACGTCATACTAATCTAGATGAACACTTTCAGAAGATTTCTTAGTACTCACTTCCTTGTAAGTAGAAGGGATATAAGGAAATAGATTAGGCTAAAGCGATAGTCACATCTTTTAAAAACAGTCGCTATGTGAAACAATTGAGCTTCGGTTCGCTTTGCATGGTCCCGTTTGAGAAAAATTAATTAGTTTAAATTGAAACCAATACGAACGAATATCTCAAAAACGATCAACCTTACAAAGAAAACGTGTATGATATAAATGATGTGCTTTAACAAGATCTACGTTTTTGTGCAGTCGGTTTTTGGCTATTCTTATGGTTTAACCGTAATAAACAGTTCTGGAAAACTCAATCAGAATAGAGAACTTTAGAGGCTATTCCCAGAAAATTCAAAATATTATATTTTATTTGTGATGTGAATATCTTTAATGGCGTGAGTGCCTCACATACAACAGATGGCGAGTTCGAATCTCGCTTAGTGTTGAGTTACTCGGATAAGGCTTTCCCTTATCTTGAGAAGACGAATGTCGATTAACTTTAAGCCCCATGGACCCCGAGATCGTATGAAGATCATTTCACCAATTTCATTTATCGTCCGATATGGCAACCAGGTTATATATCGTTAAGCTACATGAGAAAAAATTTATGTATTCCATTCACATGACTTTCTCTGCATCTCTGCAACAAATTATTGCTAAAAAGCTTATGATTATTTTTACTTAATGCAAATCGGCAAATAATCAGCAAAAATAGTCTTATTATTTGCTTCCTTGCAAGTAAAAAGGGAAATAAGGAAGTAGCATAGGCTAAAGTATTCGTCAAAAGATGGTTGCTCTGTGTCTGAAGTTCTTTTGTTTGTATGGACAGGAATTAACAGATTTCCGTATGAGAAAAGTATAACTTTTTTAAAGCTGAAATCAATAACAAGGAATATCTCAAATAGGATCCAATCCACGAAAAAAATGTATATAACATAAATTGTATGTTATAACGTGTTCAAACTTTTCTTTTAAGTTTTTGTCTCTGTTACACTTCGCCAATTATACAAATTTCCGTAAAATTCATCCAAAAATAGTCTTTAGAAGCTATTCCCAGAAAATTCGAGATATATATTTTATTTGTCAGATATATATATCTTTAATATATGATATTTTAATCGAAATCGTTAGCCATTTTTTAGAAAATCAATACTTTGGAACATTTTTCCATGTAAAGGCATGTGGGGGATTTTCTTCAAAATCTTCATGTCGCATTCTTGGAAGATACTGAACATAAATACCAAGTTTGGTATCTAAATGACTTTTTGTTTTTGAGCTATGCTGTCTACAGACACACACACACATACACAGATATACCGATAGACAGAGACACACACACACACACACACACACACACAAGCGGACATTTTTTAAAAAAAATGTCGATTCAGGGAGGCACAAAACATGTATTTCTGGTGAAATCTCGGTATCGAATTTTGGGTGGAATGCAATACCTTCTGTATCCACTATGTCCATTGTACATACGAGCTAGAGAAAGTAAAAATCTGATGTGTTGCATTCACATGACTTGATTTCTACCAGTTCTGCAGACAAACTATTCTTACAAAAGATAATGTTTCTATCTACATATTATAATCGAGATAAACATTAACAGAATAATAAAAAATTGCTCTTATTACTTGGTTTCTTATAAGCAGAAGAGAAATAAAGGAATATATCAGTCTAAAGATAGTCAAATAGCTCGGTTCGCTTTGCATTTTCAGAAAAACAAAAGAGATATGAACCAAAAGGTGGCCCCATTTGAGAAGATGCATAGTTTAAAATTGAAACCAATAACAAGGGATAGCTCGGAAACGGCCAACTCCACAAGCAAAACTGTATGACATAAATTATGTATTTTAACGAGGTCTTGTGGTTTACCAGTACGCAGAAAGTCATCCAGAAAGAAGAGGAGTTCAGAGGATATTCCCAGAAAAGTCATGATATACATTTTATTTTTACTTTCTCTATACGCACTATTTACATCGTGTATAGAGAAGGTATTGCACTCCACCCAAAAATTCGATACCGAGATTTCACCGGAAATATATGTTTTAAAAGGGCCCCAATAACCAAAAAAAATATTTTCACAAAAAGGTCCGTGTGTGTGTGTGTGTGTGTCAGTGTCAGTGTGTCCGTGTGTCAGTGTGAACACGATAACTCAAAAACGAAAAGTCGTTAAAATACCAAACTTGGTATTTAAGTTTAGTATCTTCCAGGAATGCGACAAGAAGATTTTGAGAAAAATCACCCCACCCCCAAGTACCCCTTACATGGAGCTTTTTTCGAAAATTTTGATTTTCTCAAAACTGGCTCTAACGATTTTGATGAAAATTTTGCATATTAAAGATATTTACCTGACAAAAAAAGGTATATCTTGAATTTTCTGGGAATAGCCTCTGAAGAGTAGTTTATTCTGGTTGAATTTTACTGAATTTTGAATAACTGCTAAACCGTAAGACATGGACAAAAACTTACTTCACAAAAAATGTAGAGCACGTTAAAACACACAATTTATGTTATATACATTTTTTCCTGAGTTCGTCGTTTTTGAGACATTCCTTATTTTTGGTTTCTGCTATGAAAAACTTATACTTTTCTCATAAAGGAACTTGTCAACTCCCATCCATATAAACAAAGGAACTTCATTGACATAGCAACCAGCTTTTGACTATCATTTTAACCTATGGTAGTCCCTTATTTCGCTTCTACTTACAAGGGAGCAAGTATTATGGCTATTTCTGCTCATTTTTTCTGATTAGCATAAGGTAAATAGAAGTATAAGCTTTTTAAAAATAATTTGTTGCAGGGATATAGAGAAATTCATGTGAATGGTACACATTAGATTTTTCAGGTAGGTATCCTTAACATACGGTATTTTAATCAAAATCGTTAGAACCATTCTTTAGAAAAACAAAATGTTCGAAAATGTTTCCATGTAAAGGGTAGTTTGAGGTGGGGGACATTCTTGAAAATGCTCGTATCACATTCCTGGAAGTGCTGTCCACACACACACACACACACACACACGCACACGCGCACGTGCAGACCTTTTCCCAAATTTGTTTGACTCAGGGGGACTCAAACATGTATTTCCGGTGAAATCTCGGTATCGAATTTTAGGATGGAATACAACGCCTTCTCTATACACTATGTACATAGTAGTGTAGAGAAAGTAAAAAAAATGTCGATTTCCATTTATACACACAGGCACACAAATTAACTTTTTCTAAATTTTTTTAAGACTCAGGGGACCACAAAATATATATTTCCGGTATCAAATTTTTGGGTGGAATACAATACCTGCCCTATTCACTATGTACATTGTACATACGGTCTAGAGATAGTAAAGAATATATTGATAATATCAAAATTACGGTAGCCCACCTGGGTAGTTTGTCTGCCTCATATTCAACATGTCGTGAGTTCTAATCTTGCTTAGGGTGAGTTACTCGGATGTTTTTTTTTCGCGGTTTTCCCATATCCTGAGAAGACGAATGTCGAGTAACTTTAAGCTCCATGGACTCCGAGATCATTTGAGCATCATTTCACCAATTTCATTCATCGTCCAATATGGCCAACCAGGTTAAAGGACGTTAAGCCACAAAAAAAAAAAATCTGATGTAATCCATTCACATGACTTTCTCTATACCTTTGCAACAAATTTTTGTTAAAAAGCTTATGCTTCTATTTACTTCATGTTGAGTTAGAAAAAATAGCAGAAATAGTCATATTACTTCCTTCCTTGTAAGTAGAAGCGAAATAAGGGAGTAACATAGGTTAAAGTGATAGCAAAAGATGGTTGCTATGTGACTGAAGTTGCTTTGTATGTATGGTCAGGAGTTGACAAATTCCTGTATGAGCTTTTTAAGGCTGAAACAAAAAGCAACGAATATCTAAATAACGATCAACTCCACGAAAAAAATGTGTATAACATAAATTATGTGTTTTAGTGTGCTCTACATTTGTGTGTGGTAAGTTTTTGTTTATCTCTTATGGTTAACCAGTTATACAAAATTCCGTAAAATTCATCCAGAATAAATTAGCCTTCAGAGGCTATTCCCAGAAAATTCAAGATATACCTATTATTTGTCAAGGATATATCTTTAATATATGATACTTTTATTAAAATCGTTAGAGCCATTTTTTAGAAAATCAAAATTTTCGAAAATTTTTCCATGTGAAGGGTAGTTGGGGATGGGGGGATTTCCTTGAAAATCTTCGTGTCGCATCCTTGGAAGATATGGAACTTAATTACCAAGTTTGCTATTTAACGGTATTTTCGTTTTTGAGCTATGCTGCACACAGACACACACACGCGGATATTTTTCTAAAAATGCTGTTTTTGGATTCAGCAGGTCTCAAAACATGTATTTCCGGTGAAATCTGGGTATCGAATTTTGGGTGCATAACAATACCTTCTCTATACACTATGTACATAGTACGTATAGAGAAAGTAAAAATCTGATGTGTTACACTCACATGACTTTCTCTAGCCGTTCCACAAACTTCTTACATAAGATTATTCTTCTTTCTGCACCTTGCTAATTGAGGTATTCAGCACAATGTTCTTATTCCTTAGTTCCTTACAAGTAGGAAGAAAATAAGTGAATATACTAGGCTTAATCGATAGTCAAATGTTTTAAAAGCTGTCGTTATGCGATTGTCATTACAAATCGCTGCTTTTCTTGGCCAGTAGTAGAACAAAGTAAAAAGGAGACTCCCGTCTGAGAAAAGTATAAGTACTTCACAACTGAAACTAATAACAATGAATACTTCGAAAATGGTAAGCTCCGCGAAAAAAATGTATAAGATGTAAATTGTGTATTTTAACAAGGCCTACATTTTTTGTATTGTAAGTTTTTGTCTATCTCTTATGGTTTACTAGTTTTGCTAAATTAAGCAAAATTCATTCAGAATAAAGTAGTCTTCAGAGGCTATTCCCAGAAAATTCAAGATATACATATTATTTTTCAAGTATATATCTTTAATATATGATATTTTTATCAAAATCGTTAGAGCCATTATTTAGAAAATCAACATTTTCGAAAATTTTTCCATGTGAAGGGTACTTTGGGGTGGGAGGATTTTTCTCAAAATCTTCGTGTCGAATCCCTGGAAGATACTGAACTTAAGTACTAAGTTTGGTATTTTAGCTACTTTTCGTTTTTGAGCTATGCTGCCCACAGACACACACATACACACAGACAGACAGACTGACAGACAGACACACACACGGATATTTTTCTAAAAATGCTATTTTTGGATTTAGTAGGTCTCAAAACATATACTCTGGTGAAATCTCCTCATTATTAGCCATTTATGAGTCCGATATTGAATAAACCTTAGGATGGTTCTGTTTGACCCATTCCCGCAGGATGAGTAGCGATTATTAATTTGCGCAACTATAATTCAGATAATGCCTTCTGAGGATTGGCACATTGGTCCCAATGCTCCATTTCTGACTAATACGAAATGTCACTATGTCAACTGTGGCCTAGCAGGGAATCGATCCAGAGCCCTGTACTGGAGAGCAGGTGTACCACTGCCGCGGTCATTAGCACCGATGCCACAGGTCACATATTTTTGTGTGGTAAACATATTGTACTACTTTACCCGAAGCGACCCCTGATGCTGACCGAACAAATTATTCCATTTGCCCTGCTGGTCCCACTCTATTTTCCGTTTCGAATGAGACGCATGTACGCACACTTCCCAAGGACAAATGATTCAACGACGGAAATGGTGCAATCCCAAGCTTGGGTCTGCAGAAAGTTCTCTGAGCGAATCCTCACGTAGCGTCCTATGTTCCTGTCTTTTGTGTATTTCCCTTCAGCTTTACTTAACTGATGTCGCTTTCTGAGAAAGATATTCATAACCAGAGCTAGTAACTTTGCTACATTTATTTCACATATATCTCCAGAATTAACTTCAAAATCTGAGGTGACTTTCTCTACATCTCTGCAACAAAATACTGCTAAAAAGCTTATGCTCCTATTTACTTCATGCTAATCGAGAAAAAACTAGCAGAAATAGTCTTATTACCTGCTTCCATGCAAGTAGAAGCGAAATAACTTTTTAGAAGGTCCGTGTGTGTCTGTGGACAGCATAGCTCAGAAACTAAAAGACCGTTAAATACCAAACTTTCTTTTTTTTTTTTTAATGGCAATGTATCCCCGTTTACATTTCCTCCCTAAGTTTACTGTATGATTACTGGTTTTAATCTTCCTTTTATATAAACATATACACATTGCACAAACATATAACACCCACACCCAAGGCGGGACTCGAACCCACGATCCCCTAAGCGAGACGCTTTAGCGAGTGTGGCCATTGGGACCGGCGGTTTGGTATCTTCCCACGAAGATTTTCAAGAAAATCCCCCCACTACCCTTTACATCGAAAAATTTTCGGAAATTTTGATTTTCTAATAAATTGCTGTAACAATTTTGATTAAAATTCCGTATATTAAAGATATTTACATCCCAAATAAAATTTATATCTAGAATTTTTGTGAATAGCCTCTGCAGATCTCTTTATTCTGGATGAACTTCGCCGAACTTTGCTTTACTGCTGAATCATAAGAAACACACAACTTGGAACACAGAAAATGTCACTATCATCAAAACACACAATTTATGTCCTTTACATTTTTGTTATGGTGGTAACCGTTTCCGAGATATTCCTTCCTATTGGTTTTAGTTGTGAGTTACATTTTTTTCAGACAGCAAGTGTCCGTTTAGCTTTTTTTTTTGTACTCCTGGCCAAGCAAAGAAGCGATTTGCAATGACAATCGCATAACAACAGCTTTTAAAGCATATGACTATCGATTTAGCGTTGTGTGTTTCCTAAGAGGACAAAAACTTACCACACAAAAATGTAAAGCACGTTAAAACACACAATTTATGTTCTATATATTTTTTTAGTGGAGTTGGTCGTTTTTGAGATATTCCTTGTTTTTTGTTTCAGCTTTAAAAACTTATATTTTTCTCATACCAGAATCTGTCAACTCCTGTCCATACAAACAAAGGAACTTCAGTCACATAGCAACCAGTTTTTGACTCTCACTTTAACCTATGGTACTCCCTTACTTCGCTTCTACTTACAAGGAAACAAGCAATAAGACAATTGCTGCTAATTTTTTCTCGATTAGCATGAAGAAAAGAGAAGCATTAGCTTTTTAACAATAATTTGTTGCAGATGTAGAGAAAGTCATGCGAATGGAACAGGTTATAATTACCAGATTCCTTGTAAGCACAAGAGAAATAAAAGAATGCATTAGGCTAAAGCGATGGTCAAATATTTTAAAAGCTTGTCGCTATGTGAAAGAAATGAGGTTTGAATTGCTTTGTAGGGTCCCGAATCATAAAAGTTAAGTGACTTAAAAGTGAAACCAATAATAAAGAATATCTAGAAAACGCACAGTTGTACAAGAAAAGCATATTTGGCATACATTTTGTGTCTTATCGAGATCTACTTTTCCTGTACAGTAATTTTTGTCTATCTCTTACGGTTTACCAGTTATGCAAAATTCTGCAAATGTTATCCAGAATAATGTCTTCAGGGCCTCTTCCAGAAAATTAAGAATACAAATTGTATTTGTGATATAAATACCGATAACTTACGTATTTAATAAAGAACGTTAGAGACATTTTTGAGAGAACACATATTTTAAAAAGTCTGACATGACTTTCTCTACATCTCTGCAACAAATTTTATTGTTTGAAAGCTTATGCTTTTATTTTTTCATGTCAATCAAGAAAAAATAGCAGAAATACCTTATTACTTGCTTCCTTGTTGTTAGAAGCGAAATAAGAGAGAACCATAGATTAAAGTGATAGTCAAAAGCTGGCTGCTATGTGAATGGATTTTCTTTGTTTGTATGGACGGGAAATGACAAATTCCTGTATGGGAAAAGTAAGCTTTTTAAAACTGAAACCAATAATAAGGAATACCTCAGAAAAGATCAACTCCACGAAAAAAAAAATGTATATAATATCAATTGTGTGTTTTAACGTGCTCTACATTTTCTATGTGCTAAGTTTTTGACAATCTCCTACAGTTTGGCAGTTATGCAAAATTCCGTAATATTCATCCAGAGTAAAGTAGTCTTTAGAGGCTATTTCCAGAAAAGTCAAGATATACATTATTTGTCATAAATATGCTTAATATACGATATTTTAACCAAAATCGTTAGAGCTATTTTTGAGAAAATGAAACTTTTCTAAAAAATGTTCCACAGGGTAGTTCTAAAGGGTAGTTGGGGGTAGGTGGAGTTTCTTGAAAATCTTCGTGTCGCTTCCTTGGAAGATACCAAACTTAAATACCAAGTTTGGTAGCTAACGGTCTTCTAGTTTTCGAACTATGCTGGCCACAGACAGACAGACAGACACACACACACAATCTACATAGTACGTATAGAGAAAGTTACCATGCTAACTTCATATACCCAAGGTCGCGGGTTCAAAGCCGGACGATGTAAAAAGCCGTAGCCTGGCTATGGAAGGGTCCCGTGGCGTAGATTTACGGCACGTAAAAGAACCTCAAGCCTGATAGAGAGACCTTTGAGGAAAATTAAGCGGTCTTTCATGCCCACTTTAGAATGGGACGCTGAGAACCATAGCAGTTAAAGAGCGTCCATAAATAATACGCCCTTTAAATTTTACATTTATAGAGAAAGTAAAACATTTTCTATATAAAGATTGGTTTGTGATGACGGAATTTTGTTAAGGTCTTAGTGTCACATCCTTGGAAGATGCTTAATATAAATAATACATTTGGTATTGAACGGTCTTTTTGTTCTTGAGCGATGACACGCAGATAGACAGACAGAAAGACAGACAGACCCACACGGACTCTTTTCTAAAATATATTTTTTCGGACTCGGAGGGCTGTATGAAATTATAATAAATATATTGTTAGTCAAGCCAATGTTTTGAAATACCCTTAAAATCAAATTTAGGAAAATTGAATTATTTTGGGAGGTAGACCTTTGTCCTTTTACCTATATTTATGTACACCTCTCACAACTGTATCCAACCAACCATGAAAATTATGGACAGGAATTTTGGTTGATGTATTTAAACTTCCCAGGCGACCGGAGAAACTCCCAACATTTCCGAAGGGTGAAGAAGGCCGGTCTCGGGAATCGAGCCTGCGATCTCTCGCATTATCGCAACGCTGAGTTACAAATGCCCCATTTTGCATATCTGCCTTTTACGGTTTAAACTCGTATTCGCGTAATGGTCTGCTTCAATAGCAACAGTTAGCCTTTTCAACTTTTATCGATGACAGGAGTCGACTCTATACATGACCGCTTAGAAATCAGGAAATGTTTTAAATTAAATCTGTATGGTCAATTAAATTTCTGCGAGATCCCATACTTCAGTGACTTTAATGCACTCTGTTTCATGTTTACTCATACAGGTTACCATTTCATGTTTATTCATTAAAATCGGAATCTAATCTACATGAAGAAGTAACCTCGTTTAAAAGGGATTTAAATTAACTGTATCAATGAAACAGGCATGCAAATAATAACGGTTCTTTTTTCAGACGATATTGCGGCGGCTGTTTGGAAATCAATGTGAATGCTTTTAGTTACGTTGACCTGCAGTTGTTTCGTTAAACTCCTTACTATTAAACTGAAATGGGCTTTGGAAAGTTTATCGATCCTAACCTCCATAGATATTTTATTTTTCAGCAATTCCAGTGTCGTTGGTCGGTCATACAGGGAATGGATAACATAACGGAAACATCTCTTAAACTGAATAAGCATTTGTATTTATTAAAAGTCCCGGGTTCGATTCTCTTTAACCAAAATCATTTCCTAACCTCCACAGAGTCTGGAAGTATTATGTCAGAGTGAATGTGCTTGTGTTTTAGGAAAATAAAATGATTAAAAATCCAACTTTAAAGAACCTACAGCCAACGAGTTGTTTCTAAAGAAAAGCCCCTGAAATGGCCACAGATATTAATGAGGTTTATATAAATAAAAAAGTCTGATGTGTTCCAATCACATGAGTTTCTCTACATGTCTGTAACAAATTATTGTTAAAAAGCTTATGCTTCTATTTACTTCATGCTAATCGGAGATAAAAAATAGCAGAAATAGTCTTATTACTTGCTTCCTTGTAAGTAGGAGGAAAATGAGGGAATACACTAGGCTAAAACAATAGTCAAATATTTTAAAAGCTGGTTGCCATGTAGTTGAAATTCGCGGGGCCAGAAGTTTACTACTTTCCATGTGAAAAAGGTTTAAGTCAATTTAATCTGAAACAAAAATCAAGGAATAACTCAGAAATAATCAACTCAACAAAAACAAAGAAAACTAACAGAAAAAAACTATATAAATTGTGTGCTTTAAAGTGGTCTACATATTTTGTGTAGTAAGTTTTTGTCTATCTCTTACGGCTTACCAGCAAAATTCATTCAGAATAAACAGGTCTTTAGAGGATATTCACAGAAAATTCAAGGCATACATTTTATTTGTAATATAAATATTTTAATATACAGTATTTTAATCAAAATCGTTAGAGCCATTTTTGGGGAAATAAAACATGATGACAATAGTTTAGGAACGACTTATGTATGCTTCAGTGAAATAAACAGTACAATATTGCTTGGACTTGGTGCTTCTTGCTAATAAAAATAAAAGCAACATGGACAGATCTGTTACTGCAAATGCAAGCAATACTTTGCTTACGGCGCGTTTTCTGTGGCAGACCAAATGTCGCCATTTCCTTGTCCTACACTGACCATGCGGTTTCTCACGTTTTCTTCCAGCGAAACAAAATGAATGTAGGGGGAGGGCAAGAAGGCTATGAATGGAACTATTATGCTGACCTCTTGAATACTCTTGTTTTCAAAACAAGCTTTGTTTTTGTTTGTGTGGCATTTACACATAGCTTTTTATAGCACAGATGATTGGCATTGTAAAAGATACGCCATTTCTTTGGTTTTGCACCTTTAAATGTCTGAAAATATCTGGTGTGTTCCATTTGCATGACTTTCGCTACAAATAAACTATTGTATAAAACATTATTTTATACTAGTCCATAGACCTCGTTTTTATTTCATTGTAAATTATTTGAACTCCTTTGACAGTTCCCCATTCTTTAATTAATGAAAATTCCTTGTCATATAAGGCCTTCGACTTCCCGGGTAAAAAACTAAGTGAAGCTTTTTTAGCATAATCTAAAACTTCTTCGGGAATATCTATTCTCATTCATTTATTGATTTATTCGGTGCAGTTTAAACAAACAGAATTGAAACTGTTTATTCCGGCCGGCTTACGCAGCAACGAAGAAACAAAGCATTACCTATGTCACGACTAAAATTCTATTCCTCGTAATGACGACTCTAATAATATTAATAATAATAAATACAAGAATATTTCAGTTAAGGTTAGGAAAGGATAAAGCGTTGTATATTACACGAGACTTGTTAGACTATTATTTGCTCATGAGAAATTAGAAGACTCGCAGTGACATGCTCGTGTACTAAACAATCCATTTGATAATAATAGTCTATATAAGCCATTTATAATATCAGACCTGGCTACGGACCGACCCTCGTAACAGGTTCTCCATTCTATGGATCCGTGTCGTTGGCTCCCCGACAGGCTTCTTACCAAATACACTATAGTTTAATACAGGACACTCTGTGATATTTCGCGCGACACGCGCTGCCAGCGCATTCTAGCGGGTCGGCCTTGAGCAGCGATAAGGGTGTTGCTGTAGCTTCGGTATAGCCTACGTAAGAGCAATAATGGTTAATTAAAATGTAATATGTCTCTTATAAGGATTATCAGACAGAATTATTGAACCATGTCTTGTAAGGTTTGTGCTGTGTTTGGCTGTTGAACTTCTGAAGCTTTCCAAATCCTTTTTCCGCTTTCCACGAAATAAAACAATGTACGTAGATTATATTATTGTGAAACGTTAATATACATAACCACTGCAGAGAAGCAATAATATGTAAATGAGATCATTGCTGAACATCTCTGAGGAAAATCCATTTATTGAAATTTATAACAGTTAAGTGTATGTTTTCCATGATGCTCCACACCTATTGAAATCATCGAGGAATAATTTGAAAAGGCATGATATATTCTGTGAAGATGGAAAGGTTTCTTGGGACCATATTTTAGAATTTTATAAAAAAGACAGAGCCATGAAACCTCGGTTAGCTCCAAGGTTGACCAGCCAATGTATTGAACTGCCACCATTTAGGCCAATGAGGTAATGTTTGGCTTTCGTGTTTTAAGACTTTCTGTCAGTTGTGGCATTAAAACGCATGTTGCGTTTAATTCTGTCTGATGAAACATTAGCTACCGCTAATTTCATTGGAAAAATGGACTGTCTATTTGACATTTTCAACTCGTCTCAAAATCATTGTGCTAAAGAGTTGCGCTATGCAATAAATGACGAACGTAAACATTTACTGTATTTGAATGAATTATCAAAATTCTTAGAATACACCATTGTAATGAATAGTCAGCGTAAGAAACCTGCTTATTTCAATGCACATATTGACATTAAAATTGTGGCAGGAGCTAAAACGTCAATATCGTTTCTCGTATTTACTTACAAGGCCAGTCACACAAGACTGTTTGGAAAATGTGTCTTCTGTTGTTAGGGGCAAGGGTGGGAACAATGTCACCCAGATTCCTCAAAATTCGACTTGCAATTACAACTCAGTTATTACAATCGTCTGAAGACATAAATTGTGCATGGGATATAAGTTTTTAGTTGTAAAGTCTGATTTATAGGAAAAATGTAAATAATTTATAATTCAGACTTCTGCACTAATTATACCAGAACAACAAAGAGATGATTTTCCAGTTAATGTTCATCAGCGTGCAGAGTCATATGCATGCAGCTGAATGTATAAACAAATTGGTAGACTTTGATGAGAGCAGAGGTAGTAAATTAAAAAGGTACATATTACTCCGAAGCGTTATGCAAATGCTAGATTCATATTTCACAACGAATCTGCTTAGACAATGTACAACAGCATCAATACTCTATTTAATGAAACATTTCTTCATTATCTTTCTGACAGTAAACTTAATGTTAAATTAGGTTAAAGATGTGTGTAGATGATGCATTATTCACTTGCATATGTGAAAGTTGTAAAGATGTGTTTATTGACAAAGCAATCAATCAAACAGGTAGAAACATTAAAGAAAAAATTGTCATGCATCTAAAATTAATTCCTGCACGGCAAATAGCTTTACATTGTTTCTCTGCATTGTTTTGTATTGTATTGACAAAATATTGTTTGAATAAATAAAAATTAACAATGCATAATACAATATCATTATTGGGTTTATTCTTTTCCTAACATTCAAAATTGATCGCTTGTTCCTTAAGGCCAGGCCGCTAGGAGCGCCACTGTCTACCTGTCTCTCAGCTTAACACAGGGGAAAATGGAAGTGTCCAGTATTATGCTATAGTGTATTTGTTCTTACCCCTAGGCATAGGCTTGTAAGTCCTAGGAGATGTCAGCCCTACAAATACGGGGAGGGTAAGCCGATTACGAAGCGAAACGATAATATAAATATTTATCTACTTCACCTCAATCAAGATAAACATTAGCAGAAAGTGTCTTATTACTTATTTCCTTGTAAGTAGAAGGGAAATAAGGAAGTACGCTAGGCCAAGCTAACCAAGGAAATTCAAAATATAGATTCTATTTGTCTTCTAAATATCTTTAATATACGGCATTTCAACCAAAATCGTTAAGAGACATCTTTGAGAGAATCAAATTTGCCGAACATTTTTGCAAGTAAAAGGTATAGGGGATTCCCTTCAAAGTTTTGGCTCCATTTTTGGAAGAAAGCTGAACCTAAATATCAGCTTTGGTTTTTAACTACATTTTCGTTTTTGAGTTAAGCTGCTCACATATACAGAGACAGTGACGCGCACAAGGACCTTTTTTTTCCCTAGTAAATATGCCTATATTGGATTCAGGGAATCCTAAAACATGTATTTCCAGTAAATATCGGCATCGACAATTTTTGGATAAAATTACATTTGTATGCTTTGCTAGTTCCTCTGGTGAGCTAGTACATCCCAAAATGCCGATCATTTTCTACCAGGATTGAATATTTTTACTTTCTATGCACGTACTATGTACATAGTGTATAAAGAAGTTATTGCATTCCACCCAAAAATTCGATACCGAGATTTCACCGAAAATACATACTTTGAGACTCCCTAAATCCAAAAAAGGTATTTTTACAAAAAGGTCCGTGTGTGTGCGTGTGTCTGTATGTGTGTGTCTGTGAGTGTGCCTGTGGACAGCATAGCTCAAAAACGAAAAGACCGTTGAATACCAAACTTAGTATTTAAGTTTGGTTTCTTCCAAGGATGCGACACGAAGATTTTCAAGAAAATTTCCCCACTCCCAACTACCCTTTACATGGACATTTTTTCGAAGTTTTTGATTTTCTTAAAAATGGCTCTAAGGGTTTTGATTAAAATGTCGTATATTAAAGATATTTACCTGACAAATAAAATGTATATCTTGAATTTTCTGGGAATAGCCTCTTATGACTACTTTATTCTGGATGAATTTTACGGAATTTTGCATAACTGTTAAACCGCAAGAGATGGATAGAAACCTACTACACAAAAATGTAGAGCATATTAAAACCACAATTTATGTTATATAATTGTTTTTCGTGGAGTTGATCGTTTTTTAGATATTCCTTGTTTTTGGTTTCAGCTTAGAAAAAACATACTTTTCTCATACAGGAATGTGTCAACTCCTGTCCACACAAAGGAACTTCAGTCACATAGCAACCAGCTTTTGACTGTCACTTTAACCTATGGTACCCCCTTATTTCGCTTCTACTAACAAGGAAGCAAGTAATAAAGCTATTTCTGCTTTTTCTCAATTAGCATGAAGTAAATAGAAGCACAGCTTTTTAATAATAATTTGTTGCACAGTTTTAGAGAAAGTCATGTGAATGGAACACATCAGATTATTTTTCTATTAGTTTAATTGTTCGCCGGTTCTCCCACTGTACACATTTTGCCAAAATATGCATTACTTTTCTTCCAAACCATACAATGGGCAGTTTCTTCAACCAGCGCTGTCTGTAATTATCTATGTGCTCCAACTTCCTAGCCTAAACCATGCCATTCCTGGTCTTTCCTCGTTATCCCAATTTATTACTTTCTCTATACGTATTATGTACCTAGTGTATAGAGAAAGTGTTGTATTGCACCCAAAACTTCGATACCAAGATTTCACCGGAAATATATGTTTCGAGTCCACTGAATCCAAAGAAAGCATTTTTAGAAAAAATGTCCGTGTGTGTTTCTGTCTGTCTGTCTGTGTGTATGTGTGTGTGTCTATGGGCAGCATAACTCAAAAACGAACAGGCCGTTAAATACTAAAATTGGTATTTCAGTTTGGTATTTTTCAAGGATGCGACACGAAGATTTTCAAGAGAATCCCCCTACCCCCAATTACCCTTTACATAGAACTTTTTTCAAAATTTTTTATTTTCTCAAACGATTTTCATTAAAATCTCTTATACTTAAGATATTTACTTGCCAAATAAAATGTATATCTTGAATTTTCTGAGAATAGCCTCTAAAGACTGACTTTATTCTGGATGAATTTTACGGAATTTTGCATAACTGCTAACCCGTAAAAGGTGGATAAAAACTTTCACACAAAAAATGTAGAGCACCTACAATTTATCCTATGTACATTTTTTCAAAAGCTTGTTACTCTGTGACTGAAGTTTCTTTATTTTGATGGACAGGAGTTGGCAAATTCCTGTATGAGAAAAGTATAAGTTTGTCAAAGCTGAAACCAATAACAAGGAATATCTCAAAAACGATCAATTCCACACAAAAACTATATAGGGAACATAAACTGTGTGTTTTAATGTGCTCTACATTTTTTGTATGTTAAGTTTTTGTCTATCTCTTATGGATTACCGGTTATACAAAATTCCCTAAAATTGATCCAGAATAAAGTAGTCTTCAAAGGCTATTCCCAGGAAATTCAAGATATACATTTTATTTGTCAGGTAAATGTCTTAAACATAAGATTTTAATAGATGTCTTTAGAACTATTTTTGAGAAAATCAAAATTTTTGAAAAATGTTCCATGTAAAGTGGTTGGGGGTGGGGATATTTTTTGAAAAGCTTCGTGTCGCATCCTTGGAAGATACCAAAATTAAATACCAAGTAGAGGTAAGAGCTTTAATCATTTTTGGGCTGTGCTGTCCACCGACACACAGGCACACCTGAACCTTATTTTAAAAAATGCTTTTTCTTTTTTTGGATTCAGGGGGACCCAAAACATGTATTTCCAGTGAAATCTCCGTATCGAATTTTTGGGTGTACATAGTATGTATAGAGAAAGTAAAAATAGATAATCACCATTTAAGTGTATTTTACATTTTGTTGAACCTCTACTTTATGAATTGATAACATGTTTTTTATTTTGCTATTCTTTAAAGTATAAGTTTAATTGCCTATTAACTGTGGACTAAACCATCGCTGATTATTATAATAGCGTTTCGTAGTCCCGTATTTAGGACTGACACCGGATGCCTAGGGGTTAGAAGCCTGTTGGGGAGCCAACGAAAGGAGAATCTGAAACGAGTGGTTAGCCTTAGCCTGGCATGAGCGTGAGAAATGGATGATATTAACACATTGAAGTCCAATCCCGAGTATAGCTCGGGCCAGGCGAAATGTTCATGCAGCCCACGCCCAAACATAGCTCTGGCAGGTATTTCTAACGCTTTTAATGCAATTCCACGATCTTACTCGGTCTTGGGTTATGCGGCAAATTTATCGTTTAGTTGCCTGGTTTGTGCTGCCATCTGTCCTCGCTTTAGTCAACTATTAGAACATTTAGTAATATTGGCTACTCTCGGGTAGTCTCGCCATTTTCCTTGAATGTGGTGATCTGTTAGTTACGTTTGTGCTCTTAAATATTAAAACCCTGCATTTACCTCTATTTCTGTGAAGTAAAGCTGAAATTCAAGATCAAATGAAGCTGTGAAAAATTCAAATTCCGAGGGAGAGTTTTTTGAACTTTGAATAAATGGAGTGTAAGGAGCTTTACGCGTTTGTTTTTTAAACTCATATTTGATATTTGTTGTAAATTTAAAATAAAATATTAATACAGAAATTATGGCTATTTTCTTACTTGTTGAGAAATCACTAAATGCCATATTTCTAGATGGTCTCTATACTTTTCGGCAGGTTTAATTGATGTATTGTAAATAATAACTCAAAGTAGGCTAAAAATCCTGGATTTCTTGGCACTTTAACTACTGAAACGCCCGGGCTTTAATGTGTTGAATGCAAGCGAAATGGATGGTAGGAAAGGTGATGAAGCAATTGTTTGAATGAGAGGTGGGCAAACCGGAGGACCCAGAGAACACCCGCTTCGTCTACCACAAGTCTCACTTGCGGGCGCTTGGGAGCGAACCCGTGCCGGGAGAGGCGAGCGGTCTACCCAGTCAACCACAATAGCGTAGAAATGACATTTGAAACTGCCTTAAAATGCAATTGATTAGGAGTAATGGAGTTGATAGCAGTTATAAGTCATCAAGGCACCGTGGAACCTGGATGTCCTAAACACCACATGTTGGCAGTAGTGGTGGGAAAAGTTGTTCTTTTTGCGAAACAGTTTAGTCTGTTTCTGTTGCAACCACGAAACAGTTTCGAAATAACAGTTTCCTGCAACAGAAACTTCCTTAACTGTTGCAGACATGTCTAGTACCAAATACTATTGTTGTTTTTTTGAGAGAGAATGAGTTTGTTTGGTACATTCAAATTTCACGATAATATAAGACAGCGCGCTACAAAGGCGCACCTTGCGGTAAACTTTGCAAGCAATGACAAAATGTTTACGTTATGGAACACAACGTAGTAACTGTTGCAATAACAACTATCCAGGCGTTGGTGTTATTGTTGTGGGGAAGCGATACATGAAACAAAAAAACACAATGTCCAGAAGTGTTTCATGAAACAGTTTTAGCGTTGAGGCTGTTTTAAATAGTTGTGTTGATGAAAGTGTTTCAAAATAGCTCTTGTGTTAGTTTTGTCCCATCACTAGTTGTTTTATGAAACAGTTTGTGTTGAAACTGTTTCAAATAGTTGTTATGTTGATGAAACTGTATCAAAATAGCTGTTGTGCTATTTTTGTCCCATCACTAGTTGTTTTATGAAAAAGTTTTAATGTTGAAACTGTTTCAAATAGTTGTTGTGTTGATGTAACTGTTTCAAAGTAACTGTTGCGTTATTTTAGTCCCATCACTAGTTGTTTTATGAAAAAATTTTAATGTTGAAACTGTTTCAAATAGTTGTTGTGTTGATGTAACTGTTTCAAAGTAACTGTTGTGTTATTTTAGTCCCATCACTAGTTGTTTTATGAAACAGTTTTAGTGGTGAAACTGTTTCAAATAGTTGTGTTGATGTAACTGTTTCAAATTAACTGTTGTGTTATTTTAGTCCCATCACTAGTTGTTTTATGAAACAGTTTTAGTGGTGAAACTGTTTCAAATAGTTATTGTGTTGATGTAACTGTTTCAAAGTAACTGTTGTGTTATTTTAGTCCCATCACTAGTTGTTTTATGAAACAGTTTTAGTGGTGAAACTGTTTCAAATAGTTGTGTTGATGTAACTGTTTCAAATTAACTGTTGTGTTATTTTAGTCCCATTACTAGTTGTTTTATGAAACAGTTTTAGTGGTGAAACTGTTTCAAATAGTTGTGTTGATGTAACTGTTTCAAAGTAACTGTGTGTTATTTTAGTGCCATCACTAGTTGGCAGCTTCGAGATGTCGCCGTCGGTCAACCAGAAGCGACCCCAACACTCCCTCCCCATACACGAACACGATCCCTCCTTTTTTGTGTTAGTGAATAGTGCAGTGCAAGATGTATTGAAGACATCGATTCGCAGGCAGCTCGCAGCATCAATGAGTAAATCAGAGATAGAACTACAGTAGAGTTGAAGCTGGTGAATATAGAAATCTGATTGCTCCATTCACATGACTTTCTCTACATCTCTGCAACAAATTATTGTTAAAAACCTTATGCTTCTATTTACTTCATGCTAATAAAAAAATCTGATGTGTTCCATTCACATGACATTCTCTATATCTCTGTAAATTATTATTGTTAATAAGCTTATCTTTTATTTATTTCATGCTAATCGATCAAAATTAGCAGAAATAGTCTTATTTCTTGCTTTATTGTAAGTAGAAGCGAAATAAGGGAGTACCATAGTTTAAAGTGAAAGCCAAAAGCTGGTTGCTATGTGACTGATGTTCCTTTGTTTGTATGGACAGGAGTTGACAATTTCCTGTATGAGAAAAGTATAAGTTTTTGAAAGCTGAAACCAAGAAAAAGGAATATCTCAAAAACGATCAACTCAACGAAAAAAATTTATATAACATAAATTGTGTGTTTTAACGTGCTCTACATTTTTTGTGGGTTAAGTTTTTGTCCATCTCTTACGGTTTAGTAGTTATGAAAAATTCATTCAGAATAAAGTGGTCTTCAGAGTCTATTCCCAGAAAATTCAAAATATACATTTTATTTGTCAGGTAAATAACTTTAATATACGATATCTTAATCAAAATCGTTAGAGCCATTTTTAGATAATCAACATTTTCGAAAAATGTTCCATGTTAAGGGTAGTTTGGGGTGGGAGGATTTTTCTCAAAATCTTCGTGTCGCTTCCCTGGAAGATACTAAACTTAAATTGCAAGTTTGGTACTTTACTGACCTTTCGTTTTTGAGTTATCGTGTTCACAGACACACGGACACACGGACACACACACACACAGACACACGGACGTTTTTCTGAAAATACTTTTTATGGATACATATATTTCCAGTGAAATCTCGGTATCGAATTTTTTGGTGAAGTGCAATACATTCTCTATACACTATGTACATAGTGCGCATAGAGAAAGTAAAAATCTGATGTGTACCATTCACATGACTTTCTCCGTATCCCTGCAACAAATAATTCTTAAAAAGCTTATACTTCTATTTAATTTATGCTAATCAGAAAAAAATAGCAGAAATAGTCTTATTACTCGCATCCTTGTAAGTAGAAGCGAAATAAGAGACAACCGTAGGTTAAAGTGATAGTCAAAAGCTGGTTGCTATGTCAATGAAATTCCTTTGTTTATATGGATAGGAGTTGACAAGTTCCAGAATGAGAAAAGTATACGTTTTTCATAGCAGAAACCAAAAATAAGGAATGTCACAAAAACGACGAACTCCACGAAAACAATTTATATAACATAAATTGTGTGTTTTAATGTGCTCTACATTTTTTGTGCAGTTAGTTTTTGTCCATCTCTTACGGTTTAGCAGTTATTCAAAATTTAGTAAAATTCATCCAGAATAAACTACTCTTCAGAGGCTATTCCCAGAAAATTAAAGATATACATTTCATTTGTCAGGTAAATATGTTTAATATCCGAAATTTTAATCAAAATCGTTAGAGCCATTTTTGAGAAAATCAAAATTTTCGAAAAAATTTCCATGTAAAGGGTAGTTAGGGGTGGGGGGATTTTTCTCAAAATCTTCGTGTCGCATCCCTGGAAGATATTAAACTTAAATACCAAGTTTGGTATTTAACCGACTTTTCGTTTTTGAGTTATCGTGTTCAAAGACACACGGACACACGGACTCACGGACACACACACACACACACACACACACACACACACACACACACATACACGGACCTTTTTGTGAAAATGCTTTTTTTGGATATTGGTGACCCTAAAACATATATTTCCGGTGAAATCTCGGTATCGAATTTTTGGGTGGAGTGCAATACTTTCTCTATACACTATGTACATAGTGCGTATGGAGAAAGTAAAAATGATAGAAATAGTCTTATTACTTGCTTCCTTTTAAGTAGAAGTGAAATAAGGGAGTACTATAGGTTAAAATGACAGTCTAAGGCTGGTTGCTATGTGACTGAAGTTCCTTTGTTTGAATGGACAGGAGTTGACAAATTCCTGTATTAGAAAAAGTAAGTTTTTGAAAGGTGAAATCAAAAACAATGAAATACTCAAAAACTATGAACTCAATGAAAAAAAATTATGTAACATGAATTGTGTGTTTTAAGGTGCTCTACATTTTCTGTGCAGTAAGTTTTTGTCTATCTCTTACCGTTTAGCATTTCAGAAAAATTCGTCAAAATTCTTCCAAAATAAAGAGGCATTCAGAGGCTATTCCCAGAAAATTCAAGATATACATTTTATTTGGTATATAAATATCTGTAATACACGGGATTTAAATCAAAATCGTTAGAGCCATTTCTTAGAAAATCAAAATTTTCGAAAAAAGTTCCATGTAAAAGGAGTTTGGGGTGGGGGTATTATCTTGAAAATCTTCGTGTCGCATCCTTGGAATATACCAAACTAAATATCAAGTTTGGTTTTTAACAGTTTCTTCGTTTTTGAGCTATGCTACCCACAGGCACACACATACACACAGACAGACAGACACACACACACACACATGCGCGCGCGCGGACATGTTTCTAAAAATGCTTTGGTTGGATTCAGGGTCTCAAAACATATATTTCCGGTGAAATCTCGGTATCGAATTTTTGGGTACAATACAATATCCTCTCTATATGCTGTGTAAATAGTACGTATAGAGAAAGTAAAAATGTTCCCACTCCCAGAACATAAAGTCGACAGCTGCAAAATACACATAATCTGCGACATTCGAGAGTAAAAATCTGATGTTCCATTCACATGACCTTCTCTACCTGTTCTCCAAACGATCATTCTTTTATCTATTTCATGCTAATCAACATAAACATATTACTTAGTCCCTTATAAGCAGAAGGGATACAAGAAACTATACACTATGCTAATGTGACAGTCACTTTTTTTAAAAGTTAGTCGTATGTGATGAATTGAAATTTCGTTCTCTTTGTACGGCAAAGGTAAAACAAAAGAGACGTGAAGTAAATTACTCTTCTCGTTTAGTTTTTTTAAAAATGAAGCAAATAAAAAATGAATATGTAATATATATAGCGTTTGAACGAAAAATATTGTTTTTTTGTGAAGTAATCTTTTGTGTATTTCTTATAGTTTACCATTTATGCAAAGTCTTCCAAATAAAGAGATGTTTTGAGGTTATTTCCAGAAAACTCAAAATATAACTGCATTTCTTTTGTCATGAAAATATCATAAAGATTCGCTATTATTTTTCAAAATCTTTAAAGCTATGTTTGAGAAAATTTAAATTTTCGAAAAAATGTCTCATATAAAGGTTATTTTAAGATGTATTTAATTTGTTTTATTTTTATTTTCTTAGCTCTATCCTCTTTGTAAAAAATTGAACTTGAATATCAAGTCTGGTAGTTAATCAAATACACGTTTTTGAGCTATGCTGTTGACATATAAACATACTGGTATATAGAACCTTTTCTAAAAGTGCTCTTTTTGAAACGTGTTCTTTTCGGTGTAATCTCAGTATCGAATTTTTGGGTAGAATTCAATAAATGTTCTATGTACGAAGCAGGAAAGGTAAAAAACATTATAAAGACTAAAAGCATCGGCACTATTTTTTGCTCTCGAGTGTACGTGGCAGAGAATATATTAAGATGAGCGGATGTTAACAAGGGACCTAATTCATTGCTCCACTTTTAGCATTTCATCGAACGTTGTAATTTTCAGGGACACTGTGAATGAAATTTCAAACTTCTATAATTCTAAATAGATTTTCTGAAAATTACTGTGATTACAGAATAATAAATGTAATTGAAATTGGATAAACATTTTTAAAACATAAGTTATTTTCTAAATTTTATTATATAAATATATTACAATATCAAAATGTTCCAGGAGCTTCAAAATTTGAGAAGAGTGGTTGACAGTTTCTGAATAGAAGCTTTAAAACATAAACAAAAACTTTAAATGGTGATATTTCATTAATTTTGATTAATGAATTATTATAATTTTTAAATAAAGCTATATATTGTAATCTTTAAGAATTTTAGAGTTAATAATGTATTAATTAAAATATTTGTTGTGAAAAATTACCATTATTGTTAGGATAATTGTCTTTTGTACAGGGTGATTTATATAGAGCTGACACATTTCTTTCATTATTGTTTCAAAACGTGTTATGCTAGCGACAACTTATTATACCTAAATTGTAGAGGAATTTTGGGAGATTATTTACCTCTATAGCAAATGTTGAAAATGTCCTCCATCCTGCATAAGGTACAACCCAACACGTCGTTCCATGTTACTGGCCACTCGTTGGAGGACTCTGTTGTCAATAGCTTGAATCTCTTTTGTAATGTTGTGCTTCAGATCGTCCAATGTCTGGGGACGTGTGGCGTAAACCCTGTCTTTTAAGTAACCCCATAGAAAGAAGTCCGGCGATGTCAAATCCGAAGTCCGATGTCAAAGAAACTTGCAATTAGGTTCATGGATTCATTTGATGTATGGTATGTCGCATCATCTTGCTGAAAATATCCTTGACTCAGCTCTACATCGCTCAGTGGCTCAACAAACTCCATGAAAATCAGTCCGTACTCTGCAGTGTTCACAGTCTGGTTAAACATTGCGCATCTAGTGACAAGGAATCGAAACTCAAAATTAGGTCATTGAACGAATTTGCAACGGAATAATTAAAGAAAGAAATGTGTCAGTTCTATATAAATCACTCTGTATTGTTTTTAATTAGGCGACTTACCCTCCCCCTATTTTGGAGTGACATCCGTTATAAGCGGATGCCTAGAGGGTCAGAGGTCTGTAGGGAATCCAACGGCACAAAAGCAGTGAATGGAGAATCTGGAACGAGTGGTCGGACCGTAGCCTGGCATGAGTGTAAGTGGATGATATGAAATACAAGGGAAATGAATGGTTGGAAAAATGATGGAGTAATTGTTGGAATGAGTGGCGGGGAAAACCGGAGAAAAACCGCCCATATGCCACTTCGTCCACCACAAGTTCCACATGCGGGCGCTTTGGATCGAACCCGGGCAAGCGGTCTAACCACTCGACCACGGTGCCATCCCTTTTGTATTATTCCAATACGTATTGATGCACGTTTTTTAGTTGCACTAATAATTAACAAAAGTGAGTATAGTAATTTGTTTCAAAATTTACAAAACAGGTCTCCTATTGGGTGCTTCTACCAGTCCAGGCATGCCGTACCACCGATTATTTAACCTGGGCCCTCCCCATCCTACAACACAGGTGAGATAGCGGGCCTCCCCACACACCACCAACAACAGCTTATTTCTGGCCGTGAAATAGAGACTCGGACCAAATGACTTCGCTTTATATAATACTCGGAATTTGTGTAAACAGTGAGAGTAGACAGATATTCATGATTTAAAATTTTCTGCAGGAGATTATGATATTCTAAGACTTACAGTGTTAAATTGTATGTTAAACCTTAAAACAGGTTTTCTCGTGTTTTTATTTTTCAGCGTTTTCAAAACTTTAAAATGTTACACACGGATGCAATGTTTTATTCAAGCTGTCTTAAATTTTAGGATAGGTTCTTAACAAGCAGAAAGGATTTCTGTCATATGATTTTTTAAAATTCCTAATATTGTTTTAGATATTGATTTTAAAGTCAAGTGTATTATAAAATTTCTTAAATTTTAGTCGGTTTCTTGCTTTATTTTTTTTACCTCTAAAACTAATTGTAGTATAATAAATTCATATAACAGTTCTGTTCCTGATACTTAAATACATATTTTCAAAGATAAAAAAATAATTTTTTCATCATTTTTGTCGTGTGGAGTGATTTGAATTTGGCGCCACATTTTTAATTAAAGAACTAATAACTCAAAAACTACTTATGATATATAAATTAAATTTTAAAGCAAGTAACTATTGTACAACATAAATGCATGTTAAAAATGTCAGCCTGATTAATTGAAAACTGTTGGATTTAGGATTTTGGGAGATGCATCCCCTTAAGAGATACAGGAATGAAGTGTGAATTGAAGCCACACCAAGGCCGCGCCGTGGCCAAGTGATTAGACGACTCGTCTCTCACCACGGGTTCGATTCCAAGGGACTCCATTTGGGGTTTCTCTTGGACAAACCGGTACAGGGGCATGCGCCATCACATCTTCATTCCATTTATCATCAATTCACCAGTGTCATCGTCTGTGGTGCCACAGTAGTAAAAGTGGGCGTTAAACACTGTATAAAAAACTCCACACCATAAAGTAACTTAAATCGTGAAGACCTTGTTGAATTAAAATTTGAAAGTCATCTTCTGATCAAATTCTGCAATTATGTTGTTAGCTCCACCATAAACAGAGAAGTATGTCTGTCAAAACAAAACAAAACAAAAATACCCAATAGTATTAATATGTTACCCGCGGTAAGGTGTACCATTCACATGACTTTCCCTATATCCCTGCAACAAATTATTCTTAAAAAGCTTATGCTTCTATTTACTTCATGCTAAGCTAGAAAAATTAGCAGAAATAGTCTTATTACTTTCTTGCTTGTAAGTAGAAAGCAAATAAGAGACTAGCATAGGTTAAAGAGATAGTCAAAAGCTGGTTACTATGTGACTGAAGTTCCTTTGTTTGTATGGACATGAGTCGACAAATTCTTGTATGAGGAAAGTTAAGATTTTCGACCCTGAAAACAAAAGCAAGGAATATCTCAAAAACGATCAACTCCAAGAAAATAATGTATACAACACAAATTGTGTGTTTTAATGTGCTCTACATTTTTTATGTGGTAAGTTTTTGTCTATCTCTTACGGTTTAGTAGTTATACAAATTTCCGGAAAATTCACCCACAATAAAGTAGTCTTCAGAGGCTATTGCCAGAAAATTCAAATTATACATTTTAATTGTCAGGTAAATATCTTTAATATACAATATTTTAATCAAAATCGTTAATTTTCGAAAAAATTTCCAGGTAAAGGGTAGTTTGGGGTGGGGGGATATTTCTCAAAATCTTCGTGTCGCATCCCTGGAAGATTCTAAACTTAAATACCAAGTTTGGTATTTTACCAACTTTTCGTTTTTGAGTTATCGTGTTCACAGACACACGGACACACTGACACACGGACACACGGACCTTTTCCTGAAAATACTTTTTTTAGATAAAGGGGACCCTAAAACATATATTTCCGGTGAAATCTCGGTTTCGAATTTTTTGGTGGAGTGCAAAACTTTCTCTATTCACTATGTACATAGTACGTATAGAGAAAGTAAAAATAACAAAACAGGACCCATTGCTTGTCTAATATGTGACCTCTTGACATTTTACTTTCTCTATACGTACTATGTACATAGTGTATAGAGGAAGTGTTGTATTCCACCCAAAAATCCGATACCGAGATTTCGCCTGAAATACATGTTTTAAGACTCCCTGAATCCAAAAATGAATTTTCAGAAAAAGGCCCATGCGTGTGTCTGTGGACAGCATAGTTCAAAAAAGAAAAGACCGTTAAATAATAAACTTGGTATTTAGGTTTGGTATCTTCCAAGGATATGACACGAGGATTTTCAAGAAAATCCCCCCACCACATTTACCCTTTACATGGAAAATTTTGATTTTCTAAAAAATGGCTCTAAATTTTGCTTAACTACTAAACGGTAAGAGATAGACAAAAACTTACAACACATAAAATGTAGATCTGATCAAAACACACAATTTATAGGCTTTACATTTTTGTTGTGGAGGTAACCGTTTCCGAAAAATTCCTTGTTTTTGTTTTCACTTGTCAGTACTTATACTTTTCTGGGACAAAGTGTCCGTTGTTCTTTTGATCTACTCCTAGACAAGCAAAGAAGCAATTTGCAATGACAATCGAATAACGACAGGTTTTAAAACATTTGACTATCGGTTTAACATAGTATTCTCTTATTTTCTTTCTACTTATAAGGAACTAAGTAATAAGAACATTCTGCTAATGATTATATCATTAGCAACGTGCAGAAAGAAGAATATTCTTATGTGAGAAGTTTGTAGAAGAGCTAGAGAAAGTCACGTGAGTGTAACACATCAGATTTTTATCTTTAGTACGAGAGCCAATTAGAAAGCGTCATCAGACGATTTGATGTAAGTAAACAATAACGAAAGATATCAACACAAAACTTCATTTACAGAGTTACAGTACCTTAGCCTATTTTTCAAGTAACCCTAATTGCTATCAAGGTATTTCTTGGTACCAGTTTTTGAATGAAGTTATTATATCTTCGTTAAGGTGTCACTTTGAGCTCTTCATCGGTAGGGAAATCTTTTCCACCCAAAAAGTCATGTATGGTGTCCAAAGTGAAACCCCGATTTTTCATTTGCTTTCAACTCCTCCATAACGGTTGATGGACTTCCATTCTGGTCTTTATCGTACACACTGCTTCTTCCTTGATTACTCGTAAATTATGTGCCATTTCCTCACTGAAGACTCCTTCATTGCATTATCACAATACACTTGCGTTATTTGCCTATAAAATTCGATTGGCCGAACATTTTGTGCATTCAAAAAAACAAATAAGTTACCTGTTCGTGGAAAACTATAACAGCTACATTGAAAAATCTGATGTGCACCATTCACATGACTTTCTCTATATTTCTGCAACAAATTATTCTTAAAAAGCCAATACTTCTATTTACTTTATGCTAATCAGAAAAAAATAGCAGAAATAGCCTTATTACTTGCTTCCTTGTAAGTAGAAGCGAAATAAGGGACTACCATAGGTTAAAGTGAAAGTCCAAAGCAGGTTGTTATGTCAATGAAGTTCCTTTGTTTATATGGATCGGAGTTGACAAGTTCCTGTATGAGAAAAATATGTTTTTCATAGCAGAAACCAAAAATAAGGAATGTCTCAAAAATGACGAACTCCACGAAAAACATTTATATAACATAAATTGTGTTCTTTAATGTGCTCTACATTTTTTGTGTGTTAATATTTTTTCCATCTCTTACGGTTTAGCAGTTATTCAAAATTCCGTAAAATTCATCCAGAATAAACTACTCTTCAGAGGCTATTCCTAGAAAATTCCAGATATACATTTTATTTGTCAGGTAAATATGTTTAACATACGAACTTTTAATCAAAATCGTTAGAGCCATTTTTGAGAAAATAAAAAATTTTGAAAAAAGTTTCATGTAAAGGGTATTTGGGGGTGGGGGGATTTTTCTCAAAATCTTCGTGTCGCATCCCTGGAAGATACTAAACTTAAATACCAATTTTGGTATTTTACCGACTTTTCGTTTTTGAGTTATCGTGTTCACAGACACACGGACACACTGACACACGAACACACACACACACGGACCTTTTTGTGAAAATGCTTTTTTTGGATATTGGAGACCCTAAAACGTATATTTCCGGTGAAATCTCGATATCGAATTTTTGGGTGGAGTGCAATACCTTCTCTATACACTATGTACATAGTGCGTATAGAGAAAGTAAAAAGTGATACTACATGACAATAAATGTCTTGACAGAATGGACATTACGTTGAGAAATAAGGGTTTTATAACTTTGTAAATAAAGTTTTGTGTTGATAACTTGAGTTATTCATTTAGTAATGGCAAATCCTCTATGACTTTATAGATAGCTCTCGTATTAAATGTAATATTGGTGGTTGAAATTTTGAATTGAATTTTGAAATGCCCTATATATTGGCAACAGGAAGTCCAAATAGCGAGCAATAACAAAACGAGAGGTTGGACGAAGATTTCTTGGAATTCAATTGAAGTAAACAACATATTCGCTGATTCAGTTAATTTTATATTGTTTACCTTGCTATTAGTGCTGCAATGTCTGGAATTCAGCCCGTTCCAGCCTACCTGGTCAAACTTTCCATTACAAGATGATCCAAATAATGTTATAATGATAAAAATAATAACGGTAAACGACTTTGATACTACCTCCCATATAATACCAGTTCTGTTTAGCTTGTAGTCTACCAGAATGCGTTCACATGACATGGTCTTGTAACTTGCTTCTTGTAAGTAGAAGGGAAATAATGCCATACTCTGTGCTAAAACAATAGTCAAATTTAAAAGTCTTTGCATTGACAAATTCTGGTATGCGAATTTTAAAACTGCAATAAGGAATATCTCAAAAATAGTCAACTCTACGAAGAAAATCCACATGACATAAATTGTGTGCTTTAAAGAGATCTACGTTTTTGCTTTCTCTATACGTACTATGTACATAGTGTATAGAGAAGGTATTGAATTGCACCCAAAAATTCGATACCGAGATTTCACCGGAAATATATGTTTTGAGACCCCCTGAACCCAAAAAAGCATGTTTAGAAAAATATCCGTGTGTGTGTGTGTGTCTGTCTGTGTATGTGTGTGTGTCTGTGCCTGTGTGTTGTGTGTGTGGGCAGCATAGCACAAAAATGAAAAGACCGTTAAAAACCAAACTTGGTCTTTAGGTTTGGTATCGTCCAAGGATATGACACGAAAATTTTAAAGAAAATTCGCCCACTCCCGACTAGCCTTTACATGGAAAAAAAATCGAAAATTTTGTTTTTAAAAAAAATGGCTCTAACGATTTTGATTAAAATTTCTTGAATTTTCTGGGATAGCCTCTGAAGACTACTTTATTCCGGATGAATTTTACGGATTTTATATAACTGCTAAACCGTAAGAGATGGACAAAAACTTACCACACAGTAAATGTAGAGCACATTAAAACACACAATTTATGTTATATACATTTTTTTCGTCGAGTTGATCGTTTCTAAGATATCCCTTGTTTTTGTTTTCAGCTATGAAAAGCTTATACTTTTCTCATACAGAAATTTATCAACTTCAGTCACATAGCAACCAGCTTTTGACAATCACTTTAACTAATGGTACTCCTTTATTTCACTTCTGCTTACAAGGAAACAAGTAATAAGACTATTTCTGCTATTTTTTTTAATTAAAATGAAGTAATTAGAAGTAACAGCTTTTTAAAATAATTTGTTGCAGAGATGTAGAGAAAGTCATGTGAATGGAACATATCAGATTTTTTGTATAGTAAGTTATTGCTAATCTCTTAAGGTTTACTAGATATATAACATTCAGAAAATATTCGTCCAGAACAAAGTGGTCTTCAGAGGCTATTTCCTGAAAACTCAAGATATACAATTAATTTTCCATGTAAATATCTTAAATATAACAAATGTTAATAAAAAGCGTTAGAGCCCTTTTTGAGAAAACCAACATTTTCGATATTTTTCCATATAAAGGGTATTTGGGGTGAGGAGAGTTTTTTTTTTAAATCATCCTGTCGCAAACTTGGAAGCTACTAACACGCTTTTGGATTTTGAGTTATCGTGTTTTCAGATACACCCACACGGAACCTTTTTCTGAAACATTTTTTTGATACAAGGGTTCCTAAAACGTGTATTTCCAGTGAAATCTCGGCATTGAATTTTTTGGTGGAATGCAATATGTTCTCTACGTACATGATGTACATAGAGGAATATGAAGTTTTATTGCTTTTCTTTTGAAGCATAGGTCATGCAATATCTATGTTTAGTTTAAGTTTCACTTTCAACTTTTTCTCTCTGTTTCTATGCTGTTTTCTCATTATTCTCCTCATAAGCCCTTAGTTTCCGTCTCGTTTATTCTCTCTCAATCTCTCTCTTACCTATTTAATTACATCACATTTTAAAATTCCTTTTTTTGGGGGGGGGCGGCGTTAATAAAAAAATCTTATGTGTTCCAATCACATGACTATCTCTACATCTCTGCAAAAAATATTAATTATTAAAATACTTAACCTCTATTTACTTCATGCTAATTGAGAAAAAATAGCAGAAATAGTCTCATTACTTGCTTCCTTGTAAGTAGGAGTGAAATAAGGGAGTACCATAGGTTAAAGTGATAGTCAAAAGCGGGTTGCTCTGTGACTGATGTTCCTTTGTTTGTATAGACACGAGTTCACAAGTTCCTGTATGAGAAAAGTAAGTTTCTGAAAGCTAAAACCAATACCAAGGAATATCTCAAAAATGATAAATACCTGTATAACGTAAATTGTGTGTTTTAATATGCTCTACATTTTTGTGTGGTAAGCTTTTGTCAACCTCTTACGGTTTAGCAGTTATACAAAATTCCGTAAAATTCATCCTGAGGCTATTCCCAGAAAATTCAAGATATACCTACATTTTATTTTTCAGGTAAATATCTTTAATATAGGATATTTTAATCAAAATCGTTAAGAGCCATTTTTAAGAAAATCAAAATTTTCGAAAAAAGTTCCATGTATAGGGTAGTTGGGGTGGGGGATTTTCTTGCAAGTCTTCGTGTCGCAACCTGGAAGATACCAAACCTAAATACCAAATTTGGTTTTTAACGGACTTTTTGTTTTGGAGCTATGCTGCCCACAGGCGCACGCACACACACACGAACATTTTTCTAAAAATGCTTTTTTGGATTCAGGAGGTCTCAAAACCTGTATTTTTAGTGAAGTCTCGGTATCGAATTTTTGGGTGCATTACAATACCTTCTCTATACACTATGTACAAAGTACGTATTGAGAAAGTAAACATTGGCGTACTTTATTCATATGACTTTCTCTACTTATTCCACAATTAATCTGTTCCTACAAAAGATTATACTTCTATCTACTTTATGCTTTCTCTGTGTAAACTACCCTTTACTGGACTTTCTTTAATTTTGTATTCTTTAAAAAAAGGCTCCAATATTTTGAAAAATACCATATGTTTTAGATATTTTCGTTACAGCGACTTGCTATATCTTAAATTTTTCGGAAAAAGCCTCTGAGCTCCTCTTCATTCTGGGTGAAATTTTGCATAACTGAAAAACCGCAAGAAACAAACATAATCCTACTGCATAAAAATGTACATATCGTTAAAACACACAGTTCATTCCAAATATCTTTTTTGTAATGTTTATCCATTTCTGAAGTATTCCTTTTAGTTGGTTAAAAGTTCAATTATTATACTTTTCGGAAATGGGAAGCCGTCATTTTTCTACTCTTAACCATGCAGAGAGAACAACATTTTAATACCATAACGTAGCGACCAGCTCTTAAAAATTAACCTTTAGTTTTACCTAGTTTATTCCATTATTTTCAATATAAAAGAAATATACAACATCAGCTTTCTTTTAATCAGGTGACAAAAAATGAAATGGCATGCTGTTTATGGACGCTGTTTAATGATGTATTCACAATGAAATGCAAACGCAGACGCAATGTAAGTGCAAGAGTTTGGATCATATTATTTAATGTAAGCATTCACATAGAAGCATGCAAGACGCAACGCAAGAGTTTGCAAACTCCAAACTTTATCCTTGCGTTGCATGCAAAGAGGAAGAATTCTGCTTCTTTTCTCTATGCATTGCCGATGAATTCAAAAACAAATGATCGCACTGCAAGATTTTACAGGACCTGTTGTACATGCATGCTCTTCTACATGGCCGTGCCGCGCCATCTCTAATCTCCCTCAAGAGGTTATGACAGTCTCCTTGGGAATCCTTTGATTTAATGGATGTACCTATCATCGTGTATGAATTTATTAGTTCTCATATATCGAAGACGCAGAGAGATAATTCTTAGTTCATTAAATGTGTAACTTCATCACTTTCTGCAGTCTCTATGCTTGTACTATTTTCAATAATTTTGAATGAGCAGTTATTGTGACGTCACTGCCGCGAGCAACAATTGTTAGTATGTAATGTATTTATTTTGTAAAAGATTGAACTAATTTTCTTATGTGATATTGTTGGTTGTGTTATTCAGTTTGTAACTTGCGGATGAAACTTGCGGATCTAGAAACCCGTGCCAACTTCTTGCGTTGCGCTTACGATTGCATTGTGAATGGCGTTTCCTTGTGTCTGCGTTTATGCTACGTTATGTCTGCGCTTGCATCTCATTGTGAATGTAACACAACTGCTGTCGTTCTAAGAGTCCCATTCTATACTGGTAATTTTTGGACGGAATGCAATACTTCTACTGCATACAACAGTAGTAGAGAAAGAAACACTATGAATTGATCTATTTGTTTTAATTTGTTCAATAGTTTTTTGTTTTCTTTCAGACATATGTATTGCGTAAACTTGATAAAGGGTGGAGCTACTCGATGTCCACGCGGTATTCTAAATTGAGTTTGGACTGGATTCTTGAAGAGTTAAATATTGCTTTCTTAACAATAAAACAATAGTATTATACTTTCTCTTCACGTACTATGTACATATTGTATAGAGAAAGTATTGTATTACACCAAAAAATTTGATACCAAAATGTCACCGGAAATTCATGTGTGTGTGTATGCGTGTGTGTGTGTGTGTGTGTGTGTTTGTGTGTCTTTCAGCGGCATAGCTCAAAATCGAAAAGTCCATTAAGTACCAAACTTGATATTTAAGTTCAGTATCTTCCAAGGATGCAACACGAATATTTTCAAGAAAATCCCCCACTCCAATTACTCTTTACATTGAAAAAATGTTGATTTATCAAAAATGGCTTTTACAATTTTGATTAAAATCTCTTATATTTAAGATATTTATACGACAAATAAAGCGTATATTTTGAATTTTCTGGGAATTGCCTGTGAAGACATATTTATTCCAGATGAATTTTGTGGAATTTTGCATAACTGATAAGCCGTAAGAGATAGAAACGTATTTAACGAAAAATGTAGATTCCGTTAAAACACATAATTTATGTTTTATACACTTTTTTCTTGATGTTTAGCATTTTTGAGACATTCCTTGTTATTCGTTTCAGCTTTAAATTCTTATACTTTTCTCATTCGAGAATGTGTACTCCTGCCGATACAAACAAAGGTACTTCAATCACATAGCAACCAGCTTTTAAAAGATTTGACTATCGATTTAACCTATGGTAGTCCCTTATTACCGTTCTACTTACAAGGAAGCAAGTAATAAGACTACATAACTTTTTCTCGATTAGCAAGTGGAAAATAGAAGAATAAGCTTTTAACAATAATTTGTTGCAGAGACGTAGAGAAAGTAATGTGAATGGAACACATCAGATTCTTTTTTAGAATTGTTGCAATAGTTTTTTTTCAGACAAAGTAAACAGATATAGTATTGTGTAAAGTTGATAAAGGGTGGAGCATTTCGATGTCCACGCGGCAATCTCAACTATTAAACAATAATGTTTTTTCTTTCTCTACACGTACCTGGTTCATGGTGCATAGAGAGGGTATTGTATTGCAGCCAACGTTTTGATACCGGAAATACATTTTTGGGACACCCTGAATCCAAGAAAAAAACATTTCTAGAAAAACGTTCATGTGTGTGTGCGTGTGTGTGTGTGTGTGTGTGTGTGTGTGTGTGTGTGTGTGTGTGGCATAGCTCAAAAAGGAAAAGACTGTTAAAAAACAAAACATGATATTTTGGTTCAGTATCTTCCAGGGATACGATACAAAGATTTTGAAGAAAATCCCCCCACTACCAACTTACATGGAATATATTTCCAAAATTTTGATTTTCTGAAAAATGGCGCTAACAGTTTGATTAAAATATCTTGTATTTAAGATATTTACATGACAAATAAAATGTCATTATTAATTTTCTGGGAATAGCCTCCTAATGTCTTTTTCTGGATGAATAAAGTCCATGTTAGTAGATAGACAAAAGCTTACTTTAATAGAAAAATGAACCCAGGTTAAAAGACAATTTATGTTTCGATGAGTTGACCATTTGAGATATTTGTTGCTAAGGAGTTTTTCAATATCTTTCTTTCCAGACAGAATGAACAAATATAGTGTTGTGTAAAATTGATAAAGGGTGGAGCTTTTCGATGTTCACTAAATTGAGTTTGGACTGGATTCTTGAAGAATTGAACATTGTTTTCTTAACAATAAAACAATAGTATTTTTGTTTCTTGATAGCCGTAGCTAGTGGCGTGATATTGTATGTCATTATTCAACCAGGTTGTATGGGCGTTCCCAAATGATAAATTCAACAAGGACAGCAGAATAGTCAGGTGATGTAACGGATTCTGAATGAAGCATGTGCTTCAAGTCACGATGAACAGCTTCCCATTTCCTGCCACACGCAGGATTTAGTTATTTGAGACCATTCCTCAAGAAGGAAGTACACAAACTTTTTGAATGGACATCATTCACCGAATTTCATAAGTAGATTATCCAGCAGTTTTTTGCAAGATGCTAATGGCTCTGAAAACTTCCGTCGTTCCAGCAAACACAAAGGTCATGGCATGGCACATCTGTTTTCCGGGCACGGGAAATGCAGTACTAAAACAAACAAAAGAAGCCTTCTTAGCATTGCCAATTTTGCACACAAAAGCAAAGATTTGTCTACGGATGCAAAACATCGAGCTAAAAATAGAGCTACGGTTCACATACTAAAAGAAACATGGGAACGTGTAGCTCTGCAAAGAGTTTGTGTGGGAAAAGTGTAATGGAAACCAGAGATCTGCACCTAAAGTGGAACTTATTTCGATTCCTTTTTGTGAATGTGCTTAGGAAATCCAATGGTATCGCTTTGTTTATTACTTCGCTTCTTGCAGTTTGAAGAGGTGCGAAGGAAACCGTTTATTAGCAGCACAGTATGACGTATTTGGATTTGTTACTACCCTTTAATTGAACAAACCACAATTGCTTGCCAAGCGGGAGACCTAGGTTCGATTGCCGGACCGGCGTGCGGATTTTTTCCCGCTGGGATAAAATATATAAATAATAAAAATAAAATGAAAACTGTATATTAAACTCTAATAACTAGTTACTTAAACCAGGATAAAATATACCAAACTTTATACATTTATTACTACTTATACAAATTACACATTTAAATTTACAGATATAAACTTAACCTAACTTAGCCTAAAATTTGAATAAATACCAATTTAAATCATAATTATTATCAATTAAACTGTGTTAATATTTAATTTAATATAATTTTCAATTTTATTAATATTAATATTAATATTATTTCGTATCTTAACATATATTAACAGCTTTTATTTCATTTTAGTATAGAGTTTAATTATTGTTATATTTATTACAATTTTATATTATTTATTTATATTATACACATTGTATCATTTTAATAACTGTTCTATTAAGTAATTTAATTATATTACTCTTACTATTATTATATTATTAGTTACAATTTTATACCTACCGCTGGGATACCTGAACGGAGTGCACTCAGCCTCGTGAGGTTCCTGGTAGTGGTAGTGTTTAACACCCACTTTTATTACTTGTGGCACCACAGGCAATGACACTGGTGATGCATGAATGACGATGGAGCACCGGTGGAATGCAATGGCGGGGGAAAACGGAGAACCCGGAGAAAACTCACCCCTGCGCCGCTTTGTCCACCACAAATCTCACATGCGGTCGCTTGGGATCGAACCGGGCCGTCTAGGTGAGAGGCCACGGCGCGGTTCCGTGAGGTTCCTGGGGGGCCATTTGAGGAGTTACTTGATGGAGAAGTAGCGTCTTCAGGTCATGAGGTCCGCGTTAACCGGCCGGGAGGGATTGCGGCGCTGACCACGTCTTACCCTCCATTACTGCACCCCATCCATAACGTCTGTCCTGGACCGAGATGGCGGACGCAGCGGTCAGACGAAGGCTAAGGTTCCTTGTGGGCTATCGTGCCGTGGAGTTAAGCTAAGTTAAGCTGCACAACATGAAGTATTTAGATTTGTCACTGTCTTTTATTTGAACAAAATCTGATGTTTTCCATTCATTTAGCTTTCTATTTTTGTTCTGTAAACGAATTATTCTTGAAAAGATTATTTTACCTACAACATGCTTAACCTTAGGAGAAATTGTTTTATTACTTGCTTCCTTTTAAGCAGAAGGAAAATAAGGGGATACACTAGGCTAAAGTGACAATCAAATCTTTTAAAATCTTGTCGCTATGTGCACAACTGAAGTTACGGCTCCCTTTCCATGGATAGAAGTAAAACAAAGGACGAATCGAAAGATGACTTCCCGTTTGAGCAAAGTTTAAGTAGTTTAAAACTGAAATCAATAATAAGGAATATCTCTGAATCGATTAATTCTACAAATTGTGTGTTTTAACGAGATTTACATTTTATTTTTGGCGTGACTATTTCTCTATCTCTAAGGGTTAACAAATTAAGCAAAATTCATCCAGATTGAAGAGGTCTTCGAGGCTATTTCCAGAAAATTTAAGTTATAATTTTATTTGTCGTGTAAATAGCTGCAACTCAAGGTATTATAATCAAAACTGTTAGAGCAATTTTTGAGAAAAGCAACTTTAAAAAATTTTACCATCTTAAGGGTAGTTTGGGGTAAGAGGATTTTCTTGAAAATCGTCGTGTCGCATCCTTGAAAGATATTAAACACAAATACCAAGTTTGGTACTTAACGTACTTTTTGTTTTTGAGCTATGCTGCTCACAGACACGGACGTTTTTTAAAAATGCCTTTTTGGTCTCGGGGGACCTCAAAACATACAAGATGATTCAAAAATGCTTTTTCAACATTTGGAAATAAATTCCTGGCAACAAAACAAGGAAATAGGTTCATATAACCATATGCTCTAAAACACTTCTTATTCGCGTTATCATGTATTAATGAAAGTCACCTTCAACGGCTTTTCGGGTCCAACCTAATAACTGCATTTATATATGCACTCATTCACAGAAGGCTTTGACATCGTCAGGGGTGCCATGGTAACAAACAGAAGTCTTTGACCCATTTTATCCTGTTGAGTTGGCCCAGTGTTGCCATGGCTACTTGTTAACATTTATCAGATGTGTAATACATTCCCCAGCACGCCTTACAGGTGTTGTCTACAGGGACTTCATTCAGAACACTCTCCCAGACTTAATACAAAATGTGCCTCTGCAAATAATAAGAAACATCTGGTTTATGCACATTTTATTCTCATTGTTCGAGAAGCATTGGCTGGCATCTAGCACGACAAATGGATAGGTAGACGGGGACCATTTCTGTGGCCTGCACGTTCCCCAACCTCAATCCTTTGGATTTTTATGCTTAAATCATTGGTTTATGCATCAAATATCCTAGATGAAGAAACTCTTAATCTACGTGTCATGGAAACCTGCGAAATCATACGGCACCAACTGAGAGTGTTTGATATTCGACGAGTGCGTGCATGTCTAGACTTAAGAGGAGGAAGACATCTGAATCATTTGCTATAAGTGGTGTTTGTGTGTAACACCTCATAACAAGCTGACAAACTTAAAAGTATACCATGTGACTTTAAAATGTTTCGATTCAGGCCGGTCCCCATGGCCGCGCTCGCCAAGGCGGGACGCTTTGGTGCTTCGTAGCGCTGGAGATCAGGGATTCGAGTCCCGCCTTGGGCATGGGTGTTATATGTTTGTGTTTATGTGTGTGTTGTAAAAGTAAGAAAACAGCAATCCAGTAATAATACAGAAAAACAGGGTAAAAAAAAAAACAAAAAAAAGGTAAATTAAAGTAGGGTATACAGTGCCGGAGTCCTGATCAGATTCCGGTACCGTATTAAAAAAAATACATTTTGAAGCTCAATAAATCGAGAACGAAAGATTTTGAAGCATATATTTATAAGCACATTTTTCTTGTTTTGATGTCAGGAACCTATCCCCAAACTTAATATCCTATAATGCTATTGGGATACCAGAGGTAAGTTTCGACGCGAGCGAAATAAGTATATGAGAGTTGCATCCATAATTACTTTCTCTATACGTACTATGTACATAGTGTATAGAGAAGGTATTGTAATGCACCCAAAAAGTCGATACCGAGATTTCACCGGAAATACATGTTTTGAGACCTCCTGAATCCAAAAAAAATCCTTTTTAGAAAAATGTTATTGTGTGTCTGTCTGCCTGTCTGTGTTTCTGTGTATATGTGTGTGTGCGCTGTGGGCAGTATAGCTCAAAACGAAAAGTCCGTTAAAAACCAAACTTGGTATTTAGGTTTGATGTCTTCCAAGGATGCCACACGAAGATTTTCAAGAAAATCCCCCTACTCCTAACTATCCTTTACATGGAAATTTTTTCGAAAATTTTGATTTTCTAAAAAATAGCTCTAAAGATTTTGATTAAAATATGTATATTAGAGATATTTACATCACAAATAAAATTTATATCTTGAATTTGCTGGGAATATCCTCTGGAGACTACTTTTTTCTGGATGAATTTTGCATAACTACTAAACCGTAAGAGATGAAAAAAAAACTTGAAACACAAAAAATTTAGAGCACGTTAAAACACACGATTTATGTTATATACATTTTTTTCGTGGAGTTGGTCGTTTTTGAGATATTCCTTGTTTTTGGTTTCAGCTTTGAAAAGCTTATACTCTTCTCATAAAGGAATTTGCCAATTCGTGTCCATACAAACAAAGGAACTTCAGTCACATAGCAACCAGCTTTAAGCTATGGTACTCCCTTATTTCGATTCTACTTACAATAAAGCAAGAAATAAGACTATTTCTGCTAATTTTTCTCGATTAGAATGAAATAAATAAAAGAATAAGCTCATTAATAATAATTTGTTACAGAGATATAGAGAAGGTCATGTGAATGGAACACATCAGATTTTTTTGATTTTTTCTATGACATGTAGATATATGTATACTAAATATGTCATATTTACATATCCTACAAACGAAAGATGAACTCCGCTAACCGCTATGCGTATTGTACGTATGCATTGATAACAAATGAAATTCGATTTATGGTGATAGATGACTTGCAAGATGGAGACTGAAGTATTTTGGCCTAGTAGTAATGATATATAATTTAGTTCCAGGCCTCCTGATATATCAGAGGAGGCAAGTAAGGTTGCTAACAACTGACTTCAACAGAAATCAAAATAGATCTACGAAAAGTTATATAATAAATTCATGGCATGGTGAATAACAAAAAATGTAACTTCATTCTCGGAAAATATCCTCAAATGTCAAAATCAATGAAATCCTCAACCTTGTGGAAAACCTCTCAGTATTGAAAACTACTCTGAATTTGAAATATGGAATTGATATATTCCAATTTAAGAAGGTGTACTCCTTGTTAAATCAGAAATCGGTAGGGTACAGTGGGACAAAAGCGAAAATATTATCCACAGATGAAATTAAAACCTTCATTGATGAAGCAACTGACAATACTGATGAAGATATGTAAATATAACTGTTCTCGTAAAAATAAATATTTTGGTTGGCAGTAGAGCTAGCATGGATTATTGATTTTCTCGTCTCTGTGATGCCAATGTCATGGCCTACTTTGCGTTGCTTATGTAATATTATGAAAAAATATATATTCGTATAATTCTTATATATAATTAAATATTCTTGGAGGTTATTGTACAAGTAAGATATTTCTGTAATTTTATGCAGATTAATAAGTAGTGAACAGCCATTAGTAGAGCAGCGAACAAGAGTGAAAATTCACGAGGGTCAGCTGATAAGTCCCGAGCCTCACACAGATATGGTGCCACTAGACCAGTTAGATGGCAGCATCGTATAACTTATTCTAGACTAGCTTGAATCCATAATTAGAGATCAATAGCTTGTTTAGTTTTCGAATGACAGCATTTTAAACAAGACAACTTTAGAATTTTCACGAAAATAGGTGATATGGAAAAACGAGCAGAGATTAAATACTTCCATTTGAAAGGCATAACGTCTAAAGAAATCAAAAAGGAAATGGACGCTACATTGAAAGACTCTGCCCTTCATATTCAATTATTAAAGGGTTGGTTGCAGAGTTTAAAATGGGACATACGAACATTAGTGATGAGCCTCGCTCTGGACGCCCTGTAGAAGTGACAACTCCAGAGACATTGAAAAAGTTCATCGTTTAGTACTGGAAGAAGGCAGTTTAAAGTTGTTTGAGACAGCAGAGGCTGTAAACGTGCAGGTAATATTTTAAGTAATGCTTTGGGCTTTCACAATTTCTGTGCAATGGGTGCCGCGTTTGTTGACACCTGATCAAAAGTTGAAAAGAAAAACTGTTTCTGTTTAGAATGTGGAGCTCTACCGTGTAAATCCCAGTGGAGTTTTGAGACGGCTTATTACCATGGATGAAATTTGGATACATCACTACACTCCAGAAAGTAAATCACAGTCAAAACAGTGGATTGCGCCAGGCGAACCGACTCCCAAAAAGGCAGAGTCAATTTTGTCAGCTAACAAGGTTATGGCAAGTGTTTTCTGGGATGCACAGGGAATTACTTTTATTAATTATTTGGAAAAGGGTAAAAGGATCACTAGTGACTACTACACAACCTTAGTGCAACGTTTGAGGGATGAAGTGAAAAGAAAAATACATCATTTGCCAAACAAAAAAAAAGGTCTTGTTTCATCACGACAATGCTCCGGCCCATCGTTCAGTCAATGCAATGGGAAAAATCTAATGTGTTCCATTCACATGACTTTCTCTATAGCTCTGTAACAAATTATTGTTACTAAGATTATCTTTTATTTACTTCATGCTAATCGAGTATAATTAGCAGAAATAGTCTTATTTGTTGCTTTATTGTAAGTAGAAGCGAAATAAGGGAGTACCATAGGTTAAAGTGAAAGCCAAAAGCTGGTTGCTATGTGACTGATGTGCGTTTGTTTGTATGGACAGGAGTTGACAAATTCCTGTATAAGACAAGTATAAGTTTTTGAAAGCTGAAACCAAGAAAAAGGAACATCTCAAAAACGATCAACTTCACGAAAAAAATGTATATAACATAAATTGTGTGTTTTAACATGCTCTACATTTTTTGTGTGTTAAGTTTTTGTCCATCTCTCACGGTTTAGTAGTTATGCAAAATTCATCCAGATTAAAGTAGTCTTCAGAGGCTATTTCCAGAAGAATCATAATGTACATTTTATTTGTCAGGTAAATGTCTTTAATATATGATATTTTAATCAAAATCGTTAGAGCCATTTTTTAGAAATTCAAAATTTTCGAAAAAAGTTCCATGTAAACGGTAGTTTGGGATGGGGGGATTTTTCTCAAAATATTCGTGTCGCATTCCTGGAAGATACTTAACTTCAATACCAAGTTTGGTATTTTACCGACTTTTCATTTTTGAGTTATCGTGTTCACAGACACACGGACACTCGGACACACGGACACTTGGACACACTGACACACGGACACACTGACACACACTGACCTTTTTCTGAAAATACTTTATTTGGATACAGGGGACCCTAAAACATATATTTCCGGTGAAATCTCGGTATCGAATTTTTTGGTGGAATGCAATACCTTCTCTATACACTATGTCCATAGTACGTACAAAGAAAGTAAAAATGTGCAAATTAAAGTTGGAATTTCTTGAACATGCAGATCTAGCACCCTGTGATTACTATCTGTTCCAAAACCTCCAAAAAAGTCTTGGAGGACGAAGATTTCAATCAACGAGGAGGTAATTGATACGGTAATCAGCTATATTGAGGAGCTTGATAAATCGCACTACAGAGATGGTTTAAATAAATTAGAACACCGATATGAAAATTGAAGATTAAGTTGAGAAATAAAGCAAAAAAAAAAAAAAATCGAAATGTTGTTTTCATTGAGAAACCTAGGACTTATCAGCCGTTCCTATTATTTCGAAATGAAAATCAGTATGGAAATGGTTTTCATTTCGATACAGATGTTTAACAGTAAATGAACACATTTCAGAATATGAGTATAAAAAAGTATTTTGAATCATCTGACGAAATGTCAACATCAAATTTTTGGGGGAATAGTTACTATATACATTATTTGTACATACGGTCTGGTGGAAGTAATTTAGTAAGTCGTCGCTGTGAAACAAAACGCATAATTTGAGAGCTACACCTCCATCAACAGGTGATTCACAACTTCTGCTATTTAACATTCATGACGAATTACTGGAGAGCACACAATGCTGGGAGATGAGGCGGATAATGCAGCAAAGGTACACTGTAGTTACACGTTAATTGGGTGCTTTGACGATACCTATCAGGAGTTGAGCGAATGTTAACACACTCTCTAAGCGAAAGTTCAAAGCATGTAAATATACAAACAGTTCCATGTAGTACAGTCCCCAGATTTGTCAAACAGCTGAAGATCCACGTACTTGATGGTGGTACTTGATTGAGCTACGGTTTATTTAAGTTCTTAATACAATTTTTATTATCTCTACAGTACTATTGCATTCCACCCAAAAATTCGATATCAAGATTTCACTGGAAATACATATTTTGGGTCCCTCTGAGACGGATTATATCCCCATTATTTGTAATTGATTAAATTGTTTAGGTTAATTAGTAAGATGCCATGTATTTATTGTATATTGGATGTTCAGAGAGAAGGTTCCTGGGAAGCGTTTCTAACTTCAAACCGAGAGTTCTCAAGCGACGAATTCAGTTGTTTACGGTATTTCTTTTGTATATTGCAAGAGAGGAAAGACGCTATTGTGTGGTCACGTCTCCGCAAGAGAAAGTGAAGGTGACATATAAACCGGGGAACAACGAGGAAATTTAGGTCAAGAAGCACGTGAAAGACACATTGACCAATTACAATTAATCACGTCACGGCAGAAGCGCACCCCAAGCTTCTTTCGGTGCCAAAAATGGGCCAATGAGATCACAAGTTGAGGGTTTTGCACGTGGGTTGAATTTGCTATAAATATAGAGTATTCGCCACAGTTTTCAGGCAGTGGACATGTAACTCCAAGGGGAAATCTGCGACACCCAAAACAAGAGAACGCACGAATTAGCCGAGTTATTATAGTGATTGAGGCCGTTGAGATGTAACTCAAAGGGAAACCTGCGAAGTCCAAAACAAGAAGTATGCGCTAATTAGCAGAGTTATTATAATGATTGAGGCAGTTGGAATGTAACTACACGTAGAATCTGTGATGCTCGAAACAAGAATTCTCGTAAATATAGTAAAGTTATTACAGTGATTCACACAGTTGAAATAAATGTCACGCGTAACATGCGACGCCGGAAACAAAGGAGCCACGGTGGAAATTTGAAGTGTCTACAATTATTCTGCACGTAACCGTTGCACTCGTCGCCGCGTAAAGTTTAGTTACCTTCATGCGCGTTACGCCCATGTTTGAAGGAAGTTATCGGAACTCAATCGCGCCAGGAACATTCTCAGGAACGCTTCTAAAAGAGAAATAAACCCTGACTGAACGAAAAGTGCCGACGTTATTTTAAGTTAATTTCCGTACCACTCCCTGGAGATCACCGTAGCTAAATACCAGAGCTAGATATTAATAGGTCTCAATTGCTCGTTGCTGAGTTCACCAATAGCCGAGGAGCATCGAGAATCGACTTTAGCAGCTACAATGCCGGAGAGAGGACTTGTCGTCGCTGCGCAGCCCAGCACCACAGGTACGTCACCAGTTCTCGCCCCACCCCTGAATCCAAAAAAAGCATTTTCAGAAAAAGGTCCGTGTATGTGCGTGAGTTTGTCTGTGTGTGTCTGTGGACAGCAGAGCTCAAAAACGAAAAGACCGTTGAATACCAAACTTGATATTTAAGTTTGGTATCTTTCAAGGATGTGACACGAAGATTTTCAAGAAAATCCCTCCATTCCCCAACTACCCTTTACATGGAAATTTTTACGAAAATTTTGGTTTTCTTAAAAATGACTTTAACGATGCTGATTAAAATATCCTATATTAAGGATATTTACCCAACAAATAAAATGTATATCTTGAAATTTCTGGGAATAGCCTCTGAAGACTACTTTTATCTGGAGCAATTTTACGGAATTTTGCATGACTGCTAAACCGTAAGAGGTGGACAAAAGCTTAAAACACAAAAAATGCAGAGCACGTTAAAATTCAAAATTTATATAATACACATTTTTTCGTGCAGTTGGTCGTTTTTTCTATAACCCTTGTCTTTGGTTTCAGCTTTGAAAAGCTTTTCTCGTACAGGAATTTGTCAACTCCTGCCCATACAAACAAAGGAACTTCAGTCACATAGCAACAAGCTTTTGAGTATCACTTTAGCCTTTAGTATTCTCTTATTTCCGTTCTACTTACATGAAAGCAAGTAATAAAACTATTTCTGCTATTTTTTTCTCAATTAGCATGAAGTAATACGCTTTTTAACAGTAATTTGTTGCAGAGAGAAAATCATGTGAGTGGAACCATCAGATTTTTTTAATACTGGTTACCCTGGTGAAATCTCAGTATAAATTTTTGGGTGGAATGCAATGCCTTCTCTATCTATGTATCATACTCTATGTAGAGAGGAAATGGATTTATATTTATGGATTTTCTTTAACTACTATTGTTCTCAGGATCCTATTCTATGTTGGGTGTGAAAGACCATTTAATTTTGCTCAGAGGCCTCTTAGTCAGTCCTGAAGCTCTTTTTCGTGCTGTAAATCTACGATCCAGCGTCCTGTGCCAGGTTTGAACCAGCGAACTTGTATGTAGAGAGAGTAAAAATGTTTTTTTAGATTCAGTGGTCTCAAAGCTTATATTTCCGATAAAATCTCGGTATCAAAATGTTACTAAAATATAATATCTTCACTATCTGCAATATATATTCTACATACGTGTTAGAGAAAATAATTACTTTTTAAACAAATATTAAAGCTAAAGATGAGAAAACCACTATTGTTATAGCAGTAGTATCATACATAAATTTCAACATATTATGGATTTTCAAATGTCATAGATGAATTACCATAAATAAGCAGAATAAGAAGCCTTTGCTTCCTGTTTACACAAAGTACAAGTAGTTGACTTTCTATTGTTCGGCGCTGTAGTCGCCTGGGTGATATAGTATCCGCGCCATGTTGCACAACAAGGCATACAAACAGACAGTAATCTACGGTAAAGCCTGAACGTAAATTCTCGAGCATAGTCGCCCTTCATATACTGCGAGTGCTTTATCCTCTCATTTGTAAGGTCAGAGTTGTGCAGTTTCCCCATTTTGTTGCAATGACATAGCCTGGGACACGCCCAAACTCTCCACCTACAATGTACACAGTGTATAGAGAAAATATTGTATTCCAACCAAAATTTCTATACCGAGATTTCACTGAAAATACATATGTGGGACCCCCTGAATCCAGAAAATCTTATGTGTTCCATTCACATGACTTTCTCACATCTCTGTAACAAACTATTCTGAATAAGCTCATAAGATATTTTTATGGCAAAGGAAATGTATATCTTGAATTTTCTGGGAATAGCCTCTGAAGACTTCCTCATTCTGGATGAATTGTGTCTAACTGTTATAACCGTAAGCAATAGACCAAAATTTGGTATACAAAAATGTAGATCCCATCAAAACATACAATTTATGTCATACGCATTTTTTGTGGGTTGACAATTTCAGAGATATTCCTTGTTATTCCACTATTGTATTCTACCCAAAAATTCGATACCGAAAATTACCGGAAACATATGCTTGAGGACACAAGAACCCACACAAGGCATTTTAGAAAAAGTGTGAGTGTGTGTGTGTGAACCACATAATTCAAAAACGAAACCTGGTTTATATACCGAACCTACTCCTTAATTTCAGCAGCTGCTAAGGCTTTTAAGATCCCCCCCACTCCAAACTACCCTTATATGAAAAGAAAAATCAAAAATGTTTATTTCTCAAAAATGGCTCAAGCGGTTAATACACACAACCTGTAAATCTGCTTAAATCACACAATTTATATTATGCACTTTTTGTGGAGTTGAACATGTTTTTGGTAGTGTTTAACGCCCGCATTAACTGCTTATAGCACCTCAGGTGGTGACACTGATGATACATAGAATGATGATGGAGCACCGGTGGAATGTGATGGCGGGGGAAACCGGAAAACCCGCCCCAGGGCCGCTTTCCTTGTAATTGGTTTAAATTTTCCAATACTATTTTTTTTTTTAAATTGGTAATCGTTATTAATTGTTTTGTTGGTATTTTTACTTAATCTACACGTACGATTTACATAGCATTTCACCCAAAAATTCAAAGTCGAGATTTCACCAGAAATACACGTTTAGGCATTTTTAGAAAAAGTGCATGTGTGTGTGTCCGTGTGTCTGTGAACACGATAACTCAAAAACTAAAAGTCTGTAAAATACCATACTGGAGTTTAGAATCATATAAGCATACGACACAAAGATTTTGAGGAAAATTCTCCACCTGTAACTACCCTTTTCTTGGAAAAATTTTCGAAAATTTTTGATTTCCTCAAAAATGTCTCTAAAAGGTTTGATTAAAATGCCTTATATTAAAGATATTTATACCACAATTAAAATGTAATTGGGAATGGCCTCTTAACACCAATTTATTCTGCGTGAATTTTGTTGAACTTTGCGTAATTGGTAAACCGTAAGAGACAGACAAAATCTTACTGCACAAAAAATGTAGATCTCGTTAAACCACACAATTTATGTCATATGTATTTTTTGTGGAGTTTTCATTTTTTGGAATATTTCTTGTTATTGGTTTCAGTTATAAAACACTTAAATTTTCTCATATGGGAATTTTTCCTTTCTCTATACGTACCATTTACATAGTATATAGAGAAGGTATTAAACTCCAACCAAAAATTCGATACCGAGATTTTATCGGAAATATATGTTTTAGGGTCCCCTGTATCCCAAAAAAGTATTTTCAGAAAAAGGTCTGTGTGTATGTCCGTGTGTCAGTGTGTCCGTGTGCCTGTGATCAGGATAACTCAAAAACGAAAAGTCGGTAAAATACCAAATTTGGTATTTAAGTTAAGTAGCTTCGAGGGATGCGGCACCAAAATTTTGAGAAAAATCCCCACACCCCAAACTATCCTTTAAATGGAACTTTTTTCGAAAACTTTGATTTTCTCAAAAATGGCTCTAACGATTTTAATTAAAATTTCATATATTAAAGATATTTACCTAGCAAATAAAATGTATATTTTGAATTTTCTGGCAATAGCCTCTGAAGATTACTTTAATCTGGGTCAATTTCACGGAATTTTGCATAACTGCTAAATGGTAAGAGACGAATAAAAACTTACCACACGACAAATGCAGAGCACTTTAAAACACACAATTTATGCTATATACTTTTTTTTCGTGGAGTTGATTGTTTTTTAGATATACCTTGTTTTTGATTTCAGCTTTTAAAAATATACTTTTCTCATACAGGAGCTTCTCAATTCCTATCTATACAAACAAAGGAACTTCAGTCACATAGCAACCATCTTTTGACTTCACTTTAACCTATGCCAATTTCTGTCTACAAGGAAGTATTAAGACAATGTCTGCTAATGTTTATCTAGATTAGCTTGAAGTAGATATACGAAAAAGCTTATGCAACAATATTTTTTGCGGAACAGGTAGCGAAAGTCATTAGAATGTTTTCTAATGCAATGGCGGCTCTGCAGAGGTCACTGGAGATGAAGGTCGGCAAGACGCATGATGCGGTTCTGTATTTATTTAGCATAGAATTTATCGCTTCGAGATACGTAGATAATAAGAATATTTGCATAGAGAACTCGCAAGAAACATTTGCCGGCTATTTCATAACCTGAAAGAAGGCAAATGTGGAATTAATTGACGGAGCAGAATGAAATATACTCCGATAAGGAAAAATGTTGTTTTCGTAATGAACCAAAAGTGTTAGCAGTTTTAAATCACTTGCAGAACACACAACGGTTTTGCGGAGGCCATAAATTCGCCAAGTTAGTTAAGGAGTTAACAGCTGGCATTTCTGTCAGCTAACTAAACAACTCTGAAGTGTTACATTCACATGGCATTCTCTACCTAATATGCAACAAGCTATTCTTACAAATACCCATTCATCTACTTCAAGCTAATCGAGATAAACGTTAGCATAAATGGTCTTATTACTTACTTCCTTATAAGAAGAACAGAAGTAAAGGCTAAAGCGGTGATCAACTCTTCTAAAAGCTAGTTGCTGTGTGATTGTAATTCACTACTGTTTGTATGACCACGAGTTAAATAAAGAAAAAACGAATATCGACTTTCCGTTTAAGAAAATAAGTATTTTAAAATTGAAGCGCATGACAAGGAATACCTTGGAAACTGTTAACTTCACAAGAAATGAATTCGGCATACATTGACGATATCTAAGGTTTTTTTTACTTTCTCTACACGTAATATGTACATAATGAATAGAGAAGGTATTGCATTACACACAAAATTCAATACCGAAATTTTACCGGAATACACGTTTTAGGGTACCTGTGTCCAATTAAAGCACTTTTAAAAAATTAAATGTGTGTCCGTGTGTCTGTGAACACGATAACTTGTATTTAATTTCATATCTTCCAAGGATGCGACACCAATATTGTGAGAAAAACCCCCCAACCCAAATTTTCTTTACACGACAAATAAAATGCATATCTTGAAATTTCTGGGAGTAGTGCCTGAAGACCTCTTTCTAGATGTATTTTGCTGAAGTTTGCATAACTGATAAACCGTAAGAGATACACAAACATGTAAATGTCGTTAAAACACGTTATTTGTGTAGCATGCACTTTTACTTTCTATATACGCACTAGGTACATATTGTATAGAGAAGATATTGCATCCCACCCACAAATTCGATACCGAGATTTCACCGGAAATATATGTTTCAGGTTCCCCTGTATTCAAAAAAAAGCATTTTCTCAAAAAGGTCCGTGTGTGTGTGTGGGTGTGTGTGTGTGTGTCCGTGTGTCTGTGAACACGATAACTCAAAAACGAAAAGTCGGTAAAATACCAAACTTGGTATTTAAGTTCAGTATCTTCCAGAGATGCAACACGAAGATTTTGAGAAAAATTCCCCACCCCAAACTAACCTTTACATAGAACTTTTTTCGAAAATTTTGATTTTCTAAAAAATGGCTCTAACGATTTTGATTAAAATATCTATATTAAAGATATTTACCTGACAAATAAAATGTATATTTTGAATTTTCTGGAAATAGCCTCTGAAGACTACTTTATTCTGGGTCAATTTTACGGAATTTTCCATATCTGCTAAACCGTAAGAGATGGTAAAAAACTTACCACACAAAAAATGTAGAGCACTTTAAAACACACAATTTATGTTGCATACATTTATTTTGTGGAGTTGATTGTTTTTAAGATATTCCTTGTTTTAGGTTTCAGCTATAAAAAACATACTTTTCTCATATAGGACTTTGTGAACTCGTGTCCATACAAACAAAGGAACTTCAGTCACATAGCAGTCACTTTAACCTATGGTGTTTCCTTATTTCACTTCTACTTACAAGGAAGCAAGTAATACGACCATTTCTGCTAATTTTTTCTCCATTAGCAGGAAGTAAATAGAAGTATAAGCTTTTTAAAAATAATTTATTATAGAAATGTAGAGAAAGTCATGTGAATGGAACACATCAGATATTTTATTTTCTTATGTCTTTTGCAGCAAGATTTTTAGATTTTTATGTAAAACTCACTCAGAATGATGTCTTTTGAGGACATTATCAGTAAATTAAAAATTTCCATTCAATTTGTGTCATGTAAATAATTTTATAATCGGTATGTTAATCAAATTCGTTAAGAGTCGATTTTGAAAAAATCAAAATTTTCGAAATATTTCCTTAAGTGGCGTGTTATTTATGGACGCTCTTTAACTACTGTTGTTCCCAGCGTCCCATTCTAAATTGGGCGTGAAAGACTTTAATTTTGCTCAGAGGCCTCTCTATCAGGCTTGAGGTTCTTTTACGTGCCGTAAATCTACGACACGGGACCAACGGCTTTACTTCCCTTCCGAAGGAAGCCATGCTAAGGATATTTACACCCGAAAAAATCCATCGTCCTCATCCGGGTTTGAACCCGCGACCTTGGGTATATGAAGCCAGTATGGTAACCATTACACCACGGAGGGCGATATATGTTATAGGTATATATTTTGTTTAAGGTTGACAGTTTTCGAGATATTCCTTGGTATTGGTTTTAATTTTAAACTACTTTACTTTTCTCAAATGGGAAATGAACTTTCGTTTTACCTCTCTGTTTCACTTCTGGGAATGCAAGAGAGAAGCGAATTTTAATTTTTACTTTCTCTACACGTACTATGTACATAGAGTATAGAGAAGGTATTGCACTCCACCAAAAATTCGATACCGAGATTTCACCGGAAATATATTTCTTAGGGTCCCCTGTGTCCAAAAAAAGTGTTTTCAGAAAAAGATCCGTGTGTCTGTGTTTGTCCGTGTGTCAGTGTGTCCGTGTGTCCATGTATGTGAACACGATAACTGAAAAACGAAAAGCCGGTAAAATACCAAACTTGATATTTAAGTTTAGTATTTCTCAGGGATGCGACACGAAGATTTTGAGAAAAATTCCCCCACCCTAAATTACCCTTTACATGGAACTTTTTTCGAAAATGTTGATTTTTTAAAAAATAACCTTAATGATTTTGATTAAAATATCGTATATTAAAGATATTTACCTCTCAAACAAAATGTATATTTTGAATTTTTTGGAAATAGCCTTTGAAGACTATTTTATTCTGAGTGAATTTTACGGAATTTTGCATAACTGCTAAACTGTAAAAGATAGACAAAAACTTACCACACAAAAACTGTAGAGTACATTAAAACACACAATTTATGTTGCATACACTTTTTTCGCCGAGTTGGTCGTTTTTGAGATATTCTTTGTTTTTGTTTTCAGGTTCGAAAAACTTTACTTTTCTCATACAGGACTTTGTGGACTCCTGTCCATACAAACAAAGGAATTTCAGTCACATAGCAACCAGCTTTTGACTATCGCTTTAACCTATACTACTCCCTTATTTCCCTTTTCTTACATGGAAGCAAGTGATAAGACTATTTCTGCTAATTTTTTGTCGATTAGCTTGAAGTAAATAGAAGCATGAGCTTTTTAAAACTAATTTGCTGCAGAGAATGACATATGAATGTAATACATCAGATTTTTCATATAGCGAGGTTTTAAAGCATTTGTTTATTTAGTGAATTCTCTTTTTTAAAAGGAAGCAAGTAAAAAGACAATTTTGTTAATGTTTATCTCGATTAGCATGACGAAGATAAAAGAATAATATTTTATAAAGAAAGTGAATGGAACACATCAGATATTTTGTTTTATTTCTGTTAAATACGGTTACTATAAAGGCCATCATGCATCCGCAAAGTCTCATAAATGTACTATCATGACTACAGGAGGGAAATTGAATGAGATTTCAATCTCGAGACGAACTTTCTTTATGAAGCGATTCAAATAGAATACCCCTACCTTTTCTTTCTTGTAATGTCGTTTGTATTGATTCCACCCAAGATTGTTGAAGATGCTTGAAGCAAGAAGAATGAAATCATTGCAAGATGCTGCAATTAGCTACGTTCAGAGAACAGCAAAATAAATTAAAAGGCAAGATCTAAATATACAGTTCAGAATCTTAATGAGAATTGTGAAGTTGTCGGCAACAGTGACAACAAAACTCTTATAACAGGAAGGCGCAAAATCATCGTTATCATCATCAGTAAACTTTTAAGATGATATATTTGTGAAATTTGGAATATCCATATTAGGTACGATATCAATGACATTTTTGTATTAATTAAAATACTAGTTTAAATAGTTACTAAAATAATAATGTTACATATTTAATTTAATTGATATATTAAAAATCCGATGTGTTCCATTCACATGATTTTCTCTATATCTCTGCAACAAATTATTGTTAAAAGGTGTATACTTCTATTTACATCATAGTAATCGAGAAAAACAGCAGAAATAGTCTTATTACTTGCTTCCATGCAAGTAGAAGCGAAATAAGGGAGTACCATAGGTTAAAGTGATAGTCAAAAGCTGGTTGCTATGTGACTGAAGTTCCTTTGTTTGTATGGATAGGAGTTGATAAATTCCTGTATGAGAAAAGTATAAGTCTTCCAAAGCTGAAACCAAAAACAAGGAATACCTCAAAATGGATCATCTCCACGAAAAAAAGTATATAACATAAATTATGTATTTTAATGTGATCTACAATTTTGTGTAGTAAGTTTTTGTCCATCCCTTATGGTTTAGCAGTTATGAAAATTCCGTAAAATTCATTCACAATAAAGTATTCTTCAGAGCTATTCCCAGAAAATTCAAGATATACATTTTATTTGTAAAGTAAATATCTTTAATATATTATATTTTAACCACTCGACCACGGAGGCTGTCTTATTTTTCTTAGTAAGCACTTCATTTAAATTTCACACATTGTGAGTTATTCAGCGGAAGACCGAAGCTTATCCAAATGCGTGTTGCAAGTGCTTCAAACACATATAACTCCTACATTTGTTATCTACAGTAATTAGAGTTTTGAGTAAACTTATTGCCAACTTATCCGTTAACCCTGTGCAGCAGGACGATCCCGCTTTTAATATCGATCGGCGACGCTCGGTTTTGTAAGATTAGATCGAAGCGCATTACAGATAAGATAGAGAAGTTGTAGATATATCAGGGGTTTTGACCAAAAATCTGATATACCAAATAATCTCTAAATTTACGTAACACATTTTTTTTTCTTCTTCTTTTTATAAAATACAGTTCCGGAGGCTTGTCCAGAGGCTTGTCAGGACTCTGGCGCTGAATTCCTTTTTCCTGTTTTTTCCAGTTTCCTTAGTTTACCTATTAATTCTTAACGTTTTCCTTTTATATATACACATTTACAAACACAGAAACACGCAAGGCGAGACTCGGACCCACGATCCGGTGCGCCACGAAGGGCCAAAGCATGCGCGGTCTCCGGGATCGGCATATTGTTGAAGCGGTGCCGAGGCCCAATGGTTAGACTCTAGCCTCTCACCTAGGTAGGATCTGTAGTGGACGAAGTGGCGCCTGGGTGAGCTTTCTTAGGACTCTCCAGTTTCCCCCGCCACTCATTCCACTGCATCATAACCTTTCCTCTCAACCATGACGCTTACATTTCATATCACGATCATGTCTGGCTACGGGCCGATTACTTGTTCGAGATATTCCATTCTGTGGTTTCGTGCCGTTGGCTCCCGACAATCTTCTGACCCCTAGGAATCCGTTTGTGAGCCCCAGGGGTGTGTCAGTCACATACGCGGAGGGTAAGTCGACTACGAAACAAATTGTTCAGTCCGTTGATTCGAAGCAGATGGGTGTCTGCCTAAAGACTAAGTCTGTCCTGTGTTTTTTTTTTACTTTCTCTATACGTACTATGTACATAGTGTATAGAGAAGGTATTGCACTCCACCCAAAAATTCGATATCGAGATTTCACCGGAAATATATGTTTTAGGGTCCCCAATATCCAAAAAAAGCATTTCACAAAAAGGTCCGTGTGTGTGTGTGTGTGTGTGGTGTGTGTGTCCGTGTGTCCTTGTGTCTGCGAACACGATAACTCAAAAACGAAAAGTCGGTAAAATACCAAAGGTGGTATTTAAGTTTAGTATCTTCCAGGGATGCGACACGAAGATTTTGAGAAAAATCCCCCCCCCAACTACCCTTTACATGGAACTTTTTCGAAAATTTTGATTTTCTCAAAAATGGCTGTAACGATTTTGATTAAAATTTCGTATATTAAACATATTTACCTGACAAATAAAATGTATATCTTGAATTTTCTGGGAATAGCCTCTGAAGAGTAGTTTATTCGGGATGAATTTTACTACATTATGAATAACTGCTAAACCGTAAGAGATGGACAAAAACTTACTACACAAAAAATGTAGAGCACATTAAAACACACAGTTTATGTTATATACATTTTTTTCGTGGAGTTCGTCGTTTTTGTGACATTACTTATTTTTGGTTTCTGCTATGAAAAACGTATACTTTTCTCATATAGGAACTTGTCAACTCCTATCCATATAAACAAAGGAACTTCATTGACATAGCAACCAGCTTTTGACTATCACTTTAACCTATCCATATAAACAAAGGAACTTCATTGACATAGCAACCAGCTTTTGACTATCACTTTAACCTACGGTTGTTCTTTATTTCGCTTCTACTTACAAGGATGCGAGTAATAAGACTATTTCTGCTATTTTTTTCTGATTAGCATAAAGTAAATAGAAGTATAAGCTTTGTAAGAATTATTTGATGCAGGGATATGGAGAAAGTCATGTGAATGGTACACATCAGATTTTTGTAGTGTTTAACGCCTGCTTTTAGCTGATGACACTGGTGATACATGGAATGAAGATGGAGCAGCGGCGTAAAGCAATGGCGGGGGAAACCGGAGAAAACCTACCCAACGCCGCTTTGTCCACTACAAATCTCATATGCGATTGCTTGGGATCGAAGCCGGGCCATCGCCCTCCATGGTGTAGTGGTTACCATGCTAGCTTCATGTACCCAAGGTCGCGGGTTCAAATCCGGCGGAGGACGATGGATTTTTTCGGGTGTAAAAATCCTTAGCATGGCTTCCTTCGGAAGGGAAGTAAAGCCATGGGCCCCGTGACGTAGATTTACGGCACGTAAAAGAACCTCAAGCCTGATAGAGAGGCCTCTGAGCAAAATTAAGCGGTCTTTCACGACCAATTTAGAATGGAACGCTGAGAACCTCAGCAGTTGAAGAGCGTCCATAAATAACACTTTTTATGAACCCGGGCAGTCTAACCATGAGTGGTCTAACCACTCGGCCAGGCGCGGCCCATCCGCGTGTGTGTGTATGTGTGTTTTTTCTTTCTTTGTTTTTTCTTTATGGGTAGCATAGCTATAAAACAAGATGTCGGTTAAATATTAAACTTTGTATTTAAGTTCAGTATTTTCCAAGGATGCGACACGAAGATTTTGAAGAAAATCTCCCCTCCCCAACTACCTATCATATGGAACATTTTTCTCAAAAATGGAACACTTAGTTCCTGAAGTATATCTTGAATTTCCTGAGAACAGCCTCTGTATACACTTCATTCTGGATGACGTATGTGTAACTTTTGTATAACTGGTAAATCGTATGAGATAGAAGCTTACTGCATAAGAAAGGCAGATCTAATCAAAGTACACAATGTGTGTCATATACATTTCTTCATTTATTTACTTTTTTTCTCTTCTTTTTTTTAGAGTTAGTCGTTTACGAGATATTTCACGTTATTGGTTTTAATGTTAAGCTACTTAAAACTATTTTCAAATGGAAAGGTTTCTATCCTTTCGTCACTCTTTTGCTTAATCCTGGCAAGCAAAAAGAACGAAATTTCAATTGTTTCACATAGCAACCGTCTTATACAAGATTTGATTATCGCTTTAGCCTAGTTGACTCTTTTATTTCCCTTTTAAGACCAATGCTATTAATGTTTACACCGATAAGCATGATGTAGATAAAAGAATAGTATTTTGTAAGAAAATTTTGTTTGTGGACCAGCTAGCGAAAGTTATGTGAATGTAGCACCTCAAATGTTTTATAAATGTTATTGGGTACCGGTATAAGAATAATGTATTATTTATGATACAAGTGGTAAAAATAATTTTATCACGTATGTCATACGCTATTTTTAGACATATTATAATTATAAATAGATTGTTTTACCTATTTCACTGAGGCGGTCTGCGATATTCAGTTGTTGCCTTGCTTATATACTCGCACAGGACGAAAACATTGTATGCACGGAGGCCGTGTAGCAGTGGCAATTTTGCTCTCTCAGCTACTTGCATGATATCGTTTAGTTCAGCAGATATGTTAATGACTTTGAAATCATCCGCCATTTTATGGATTGATACAGGCTTTCAGCTACATTGGATTTCATAACATTTGAGTGACAGAATTTTCTACTTTTAACTCTGACCTACTTTTAGTATCAATTGTCTAAAAAAGCTGATGTTCTCCATTCACAAGACTTTTTCTATATCTCTACAATAGATCATTGTTAAAAAGCTTATTGCTCTATTTACTTAATGTTGATCGAGAAAAAATTAGTACAAATGGTCTTATTACTTGCTTTCGTGTAAGTGGAAGAGAAATAAAAATGAAATGGCCTGTTATTTATGGACGCTCTTTAACTGCTTTTGCTTCTCAGCGTCCCATTCTATATTGGGCGTGAAAGATCGCTTATCAGACCTCTCTTATCAGGCATGAGGTTCTTCTACGTGCCGTAAATCTACGACACGGGACCCACAGCTTTACTTCCCTTCCGAAGGAAGCCATGCTAAGGATTTTTACGCCCGAAAAAATCCATCGTCCTCCGCCGGGTTTGAACCCGCGACCTTGGGTATATGAAGTTAGCATGGTAACCATTACACCACGGAGGGCGACGAAGGGAAATAAAGGGAATACACTAGACTAAATCGATAATTAAAGCTTTTAAATGCTGGTTGCTATGTGATTGAAGTCCCCTTGTTTGTATGGACAGAAGTTGACGAATTCCCGTATGAGAAAAGTTTTAAGTATCTTAAAGGTGAAATCAATAACAAGGAATATTTCGCAAACGTTCCATACTACGAAAAAATGCCTGTAACATAAATTGTGTGTTTTAACAAGCTTTACATTTTATGTTAAGTAAGTTTTTGTCTTTCGCTTACGGTTTACCCGGTATGTAAAATTCAGTAAAATTCATCCAGAATAAAGTAGTCTTCAGAAGCTATTCCTAGAAAATTCAAGATATACATTTTATTTGTCAGGTAAATATCTTTAATATACAATATTTAATCATAATCGTTAGAGCCATTTTTAAAGAAATCAGAATTTTCGAATTTTTTTCCACGTAAATGGTAGTTTGGGAGAGGGGGATTTTTTTTTTTTTTTTTTGAAAATCTTTGTGCCGCATCCTTGGAAGATACGAAACCTAAATACCAAGTTTGGTGTTCAACGGTCTTTTCGTTTTTGAGCTATGCCGTCCACAGACGCACACACAGACAGAGAGACAGACAGACAGACAGACACACACACACACACACACACACACACACACACACGGACCTTTCTGTAAAAATGCTTTTTTTTTATTTCAGGAGGTCCTAAAACATATATTTCCGGTGAAATCTCGACATCGAATTTTTGGGTGGAACACAATACTTCTCTATCCCTATGTACATTCTACATAAGGGGCCAGAGAAAGTAAAAAAGTAATAAGAAATTATAGGCGCCGTCGAGTAAAGCGTAAAAAAATTTAGGAGGAATGCGTGTGTGTTCGACGGCAGAAAAGGCTGAACAAGATGAATAAATGAGTTGAATAATAATCTGGAACTCAAGAAAATCACTGGTGTCTTACCACACCTGAGAAAGATTCCTTGCCAACAAAATCCTGAGCTGGAACACCCACATCTCCACACCATTCCTTATCAGCCAAGACCTGGACGCGGGATACGAACCTGGTAACCATAGATACTGCCGCACAGTATAGACAGTACAAATGCATTTAATAAATTCCAGCACATATGCACTTTAATTTGAAACAGACTGTACTTTCTTTATCAGCTCTCAAGTTTCCTTACTGAGTTCAGAAAACGTACACAGCTATTAATGCTGCTACCTTGCATGAATTATTAAACAGTTGTGTCACGATGTCAGCTGCAGTATGCTTCTTGATTTGCGAACGCTTTCAGAAATTACTCGACAAGTTTTCAACAATATTGACCACAGTTTTGTTTTATATACCTCTGTTCTAATATTGGAAGGAAAAATGTGAAGTATCCCATTCACATGGCTTTCTCTACTACTTCATTACTTTTTCGTTATAAGTAGAGGAAACAAGCAATACACAAGGCTAAAGCGATAGTCAAAACTTAACGACTTTTCCTTTGAGAAAATCTAAGTATCGGATATTTTGAAATCATAATAAGGAATATCTCGGAAATGATTAGCTCTACAAAACATGTATATGACATTAATTGTGTGTTTTCACCAGATAAACATTTTAGTATCTTATGGCTTATTCGTTATTCAAAGTTATTCAGAACGAAGAGGACATCAGAGGTTATTCCCAACAAATTTAGAATATACCGTTATTTGTTACGTAAATATCATTAAATAAAATCGTTAGAGCCGTTTCTAAGAGAATCAACAATTTCGAGTCCATCTGCGTGATGTAGTATTGCCAGCGCAAAATGTCTGGAATCGTGGCCTTCACGGCCAACACAGCTACCGAGCCTAGCTTATCGGAGTTTGTCATATGATACTTTGCTTACTCAAAGTCACAGCGAGCAAACTTTTTACAGTCTGTATCGAAAGTGTTTTGCATATGTTTGTGTTGAAAGTGGGCAGCAAATAGTGTTCATTTTATTTATTCTATTTTTTTAACTATGACTCCTATTTTTCAAAGTCCTTGACTTCATGAAACAAGAGGCAGAGATGAAGGAAGAACATTTATGTTCCCCGAGTTCTCCAAAAGCCTATAGAAAGTGAATGAAAGAGTAGCCAAGGTAACTGATATTTCACTGAGTTCCATTTCCAGGGTTCTCAAAGATAAGAAAGAAAGAAAAATGAAACTTAATATAGCACGTTTAAATTAAAAGATGTGGAACAGTTGTGTCGCCAGGGAATTACAGAAATTGACAGGCCAGAATGGGAAAATGTACGTCGACATGTTGAGAACATTGAAAAGTCATTAGAAAGAATTGTAAAAAGTAAAAAATCTGATGTGTTCCATTCACATGACTTTCTCTACATCTGTGCAACAAATTATTGTAAATAAGCTTATTCTTCTATTTACTTTAATTTAATCGAGAAAAAATTAGCAGAAATAGTATTATTGTTTGCTTCCTTGTAAGTAGAAGCGAAATATGGGAGTATCATTGGTTAAAGTGAAGTCAAAAGCTGGTTACTAGGTGACTGAAGTTCCTTCGTTTGTATGGACACGAATTGTCAAATTCCTGTATGAGTTTTTCAAAGCTGAAACCAAAAACAAGGAATATCTCAAAAACGATCAACTCCTCGAAAAAAATCGTATAGCATAAAATGTGTGTTTTAATGTGCTCTACATTTTTTGTGTGGTAAGCTTTTGTCCATTTCTTACGGTTTAGCAAAATTCCTCCGGAATAAAGTAGTCTTCAGAGACTATTCCCAGAAAATTGAAGATATACATATTATTTGTCAGGTAAATATCTTTAATATACGAATCGTTAGAGCCATTTTTGAGAAAATCAAAATTTTCGAAGAAAGTTTCATGTAAAGGGTAGTTGGGGGTGGGGGGATTTTCTTGCAAATCTTCGTGTCGCATCCTTGGAAGATACCAAACTTAAATACCAAGTTTGGTATTTAACGGTCTTTTCGTTTTTGAGCTATGCTGTCCATAGACACACAAACACACAGGCACACATACACATACGCACGCACACACTCGGACCTTTTTCCAAAAGTGCTTTTTTTGATTCAGGTGGACCCAAAACGTGTATTTCCGGTGAAATTTCGGTATCGAATTTTTTAGTGGAATACAATACCTTCTCTATACACTATGTACATAGTACGTGTAGAGAAAGTAAAAAGTATTCTAATCCAGGATAATGGTGCAGAAAGTAGCAATAACGTTGATGATGACTAACGTGAGCGAAGACGAAGGACTGTCAGGTGTGGAAGAATTTGAGGCAGACGATTGACACTGTTTATATACATAGTAGTCCATTTGTGTAGATGTTTTGTAGATATGAATATACATATGAAAACACACGTTTATCAGTGAAGCGCCGCACCAGAGGTGACAGATATTTGACATTGACTGTGGCAGGCATGAATCGACTGGTGAACTGCTTAGCTGGAAGTACAACTCGCTTCCTAGCTCCCATTACGATTTTCACGTGTCCAGATTTGTTGCGCCAGTATAGTCACTGTGTTAATACCCAAGATCGCGGAGGATGAAGATTTTTCAGGGGTAAAAATCCTTATCATGATATCCTTATGAAGGGGTAAAGCCCCATGCCGTACATTTACGGCACGTAAAATAACCCCAAGTCTGATAAAAATACCTCTGAGTAAATTAAATAGTCTTTCACGTCTCATATATAATGGGACGCTGAGAACCAGAGCAATCAAAGAGGGACTATAAATAAAAAACTCAATCTCATTTAATTTCGATAAATCTTTCATGTAAAGAGTAGTTTGGAGTGGGGCGCTTTTCCTGAATATTTGTGTGTCACATCTTTGGTATTTAAGAGACTTTGAGTTATGATTTACACACACACACACACACACACACACTCACATTTTCACACATGGATGGACCTTTATCTGAAAAACGTAAATGTTTTTTTTTGTTTGTTTTTTTTTTAACCTTCTTTAACCAGGATGTAAACTGTACATACTGGATAGAGAAGGTATTGTATTCCTCCCAAATTTCGATACCGAGATTTCATCATAAATATATGTTTTGAGCTTCCCTGAGTTCAAAAAGACATTTTTTAGAGGAAGGTCCGTGTGTGTCTGTGGACAGCATAGCTCAAAAAGAAAGCACCGTTAAATACCAAACCTGGTATTTATCTTTATCTTTAGCTTCTTCCAAGGACGCGACACGAAGATTTTCAAGAAAATCCCCCTACAACAACTTCTCTTTGCTTGGAAAAAGTTATGAAACTTCTGTTTTTCTCAAAAATCGCTGGAACGATTTTGATTAAAATACCGTATATTAGAGATATTTACATCTAATAAAAAATATGTATTGTGAATTTTATCGGAATAGACTCTGAAGACCTCATTATTCTGGACGAGTTTTGCATAGTTTTGTATAACGATTAAACCATAAATGAGAGCCAAATTCTTACTGCACAAAAATGTAGATGTAAAAATACATAATTTATATCTTATACATTTTTTATGTAGAGTCGAGCGTTTCTGGGATATTCTTTGTTATTTGTTTTAATATTAGATTACCTAAAATATTTCTTAAACGATAAGTGACGTTTCGTTTTATCTCTCTTGTTTTACTGCAGGCCATGCAAAGCGAACCGAACTTCAATTGTTTCATATAGGACCAGCTTTTAAAAGAAGTAACTATCACTTAGGCTAACGTATTGCCTTAATTACCTTCTTCTTACAAGGAAGCAGATGATAAGACAATTTCTGTTTATGTTTATCTTAACATGTCATAGATAAAAGATTGATCTTATGTAAGGAGAGTTATTTGTGTAACAGTTAGAAAAAGTCGTGTGAATGGAACACATAAGATTTTTTATTTTTATTTCCGTTGTAATTTAGATATCGACCTTTGGGAACAAATTGATACTTTCTCTATCAACTATGTACCTACATAATGCATTATAATAAAAAGAGTTGGGAACTGTGAGAACGGAACAGTAAACCTTGTCTGGAAGAAGAAAAGGAAGGAAGATATTTTATTCGCAATACGCGAAAGATAATAATATATCATAGCGTGGTTATGTAAGCTGGAACCCCTGAATTTTCAGTAGGATTTGTAAAATCCACTTCCCTGCGTGCGTGTCTGTACGATATAAGACCAAGGAAATCTTAGATCTTGCTGAAATGTATACTACCAAAACATTACCTAACTGAAAATATTTCTGGCGAATAATCACACATATAGAATGCAAAGTAAACATTAATAGGAATAGTTTATATAATCGCTATGGAAATAAATGAAATAAATGTAGCTTGATGTTTTAGTACCTAGCTGCAGCATACCACTGTTACCAGTGGTATGCTGTATTAAAGATTTATCTCAGAGCATAATGCTACATTCATAATGAAATGCAAGCGCAGATTCAATGTAAGCGTAAGAGTTTGGACTCATATTATTTAATGTAAGCATTCACATAGAAACACGCAAAACGCAACGCAATGATAAGCAACGCAAGAGTTTGTAAACTCCAAACTTCATCCTTGCGTTGCATGCAAAGAGAAAGAATACTGCTTCTTTTCTCTATGCATTGCATATGAAATCAATACACTGCCTCCTAGAGTTAGCTGTAGGAGGCAGTGATTCAATAACAAACGATCGCACTGCAGGATTTTGCAGGGCCTGCTGTACATGCATGCTCTTCTATTTGGCCATGCCGCGCCATTTCTAATTTCCCTCGAGAGGTTATGACAGTCTCCTTGCGAATCCTTCTTTGATTTAATGGATGTAACTATCATCTGTGTCTAGCTTTCTTGGTTCTCATAAATCTAAGACGCAGAGAGATAATTCTTAGTTCATTAAATGTGTAGCTTTATCACTTTCTGCAGTCTCTATGCTTGTACTATTTTCAATAATTTGTGACGTCACTGCCGCGAGAGTCAGTTGTTAGTATGTAATGTATTTATTTGTAAAAGATTGAGTGAATTTTATGTGGTATTGTTGGTCATGTTATTCAGTTTGTAACTTGTGGAGCGCTTGGAAGATATTCGCATAACTTGCGGATCTAGAAACCCGTGACAACTTCTTGCGTTGCGCTTACGATTGCATTGTGAATGGTGTTTTCTTGCGTCTGCGTTTATGCTATGTTACGTCTGCGCTTGCATCTCATTGTGAATGTTACATAATGGTTCTTTAAACGCTAAACGGTACAATCAGTGGAACTGAATGAAATAAAAATGGAACAATTTGACGCAGTATTGAAAAAAAATTATGTTCCATTCACATGACATTTTCTTCATCTCTGCAACAAATTATTGTTAGAAAGCTTATGCTTCGTTTTACGGCATGCTAATGGAGAAAAAGTTAGCAGAAATAGTCTTATAACTTGCCTCCATGCAAGTAGAAGCGAATAAAGAAGTACCATAGGTTATAGTGATAGTCAAAAGCTGGTTGCTATGTGACTGAAGTTCCTTTGTTTGTGTGGACAGGAGTAGAAAAATTCCTGTATGAGAAAAGTGTAAGTTTTTTAAAGCTGAAACCAATAACAAGGAACATCACAAAAACAATCAACTCCACGAAAAAAAGTTATATAACATAATTTGTGTGTTTTAACGTGCTCTACATTTTTGTGTGTTGAGTTTTTGTCCATCTCTTACGGTTTAACAGTTATGCAAAATTCCGCAAAATTTATCCTGGATAAAGTAATCTTCAGGGGCTATTCCCAGACAATTCAAGACATACATTTTATTTGTCAGCAAAATATCTTTAATATTTGACATTTTAATCAAAATCGTTAGAGCCATTTTTGAGAAAATAAAAATTTTCTGAAAAAGTTCCATATAAAGTGTAGTGGGGGAGAGGGGATTTATCTCAAAATCTTTGTGTTGCATCCCTGTAAGATACTAAACTTAAATGCCAAGTTTGCTGTTTTACCGACTTTTCGTTTTTGAATTATCGTGTTCACAGACACACGGACACACACGAACCTTTTTCTGAAAATGTTTTTTTTTTTTGGATACAGGGAAACCTAAAACACATATTTCGGTGAAATCTCGGTATCGAATTTTTGGGTGGAGTGCAATACCTTCTCTATACACTATGTACATAATAGGTGTAGAGAAACTAATACATTAATACAAAAAATAAAATTGCAACTGTGAATGGCCTATTTATCGATATTCAATGTTTGATTTTATTGCATACGGAATAAAACACACATAATTTTAAAGAAACAAAGACGAAACCCACTGTCGCATATGGAAAGAAACTGAATATTTGTGGCAAGCAACAATGTTGAGAGAGAAGAATTATTTCCGGCAAGGTTAGTAAACTGCTGAGAAAGAAATACAGTAATCTAGTCAACATAATTTCCCCACAGCAACTGCAGAATAGTCCTAGTAATAAGTCCATTTCTATTAATGTTTAACTTGTTCAGCATGAAATTAATAGAATAATAAGATTTTAAAGGTATACAATGGCTGCATCATATGTAAGTACTTTTAGAAAGTGAAGCTAGTTTTATTATCCAAAGTGGGGCGTCTAAGAACCAATGGTTTAACCCACTATGTCATCCCTCTAAAGACATTTTCTTATATATCAAAATACGAAAATGTGTATGGTGTATAAGATATAGTAGTGGTTGTTATGCGGGAAACAACAGTTTCGGAGCCAGAAGCAATGAAATGTAGATGCTGGCAAGGTATAAACATTCCCAGAGAACAAACTAGTAGGGATTATTAGAAATTAAACACACGGTAATCAGTATATTGACACCCGCACTAGCCTACAATTAACATAGGGCATGCTCGCTTCGCTCGCATGCTTTCAAAATATTAGTGAAAATTATTATCACCTAATACAGAAATATCAGGTTATTTTCACACACCAACATGGACTAATAGGTCGCTCTCCGTAGCGTAATGGTTACCATACTATCTTCATAATCCAAGGTCGCGGGTTCAAACCTGGAGAACGAAGGATTTTTTTCAGACGTAAAACCCCTTAGCTTGGCTTCCTTCGGAAGGGAAGTAAACCCGTTGTTTCCGTGAATTAGATTTACGGACGTAAAAGAACCTCAAGCCTGATAAAGAGTCATCTGAGCAAAATTAATCGGTCTTTCACGCCCCTGTATGAAATGGCACGCTGAAAGCTACAGTAGTTAAAGAGCGTCCATAGAACATTATTCCAATCCCTAGAACTAACATGGCTATTCGTTTTGTATCTACAATCTCTAAACGGCTAGTGATAATTTATATTCAAATATAGTTGGTGATAATTTATATTCCAATATGGTTGGTGATAATTTATATTAAAATATAGTTGATGATAGTGTAGATTCAAATATAGTTGGTGATAGTTTGCAAATATAGTTGGTAATAATTTATATTCAAATATTGGTAGGTTTGAATTTTACGATGTGAGCACCAACTAATATGGAAGATTTGAACACCACCTATCTGATAGCTAATGAAACAAAGGAAATTATTTAAAAACCAAAGCAAACGAAGTAGTTTTGCTAAATTTCAATATAAAAAGGACTTGAGATATTCTTATAGCTTTATAATAGGATACTACGGTGAGTAAAAGTGAAGAACTAATACCTAGTTTTAGGGGTAATTTAAGAGTTGTAACCAACGTGTATTAACTATAGAGGTGATGTGAATGGAACAAGTTATATTTTTATTCAGTGAAACCCAGACGTTATTAGCTTTTAACATAATTTTCTTGAATTCAAATGTTAATGTTGTAGCGGGGTACCCTCTGCTGCTCGTTATCTCTGAATTATGTGAATATGTTTTTCATATATTATTCATATTTACTCCGGCTAGTTGGATTACTCGGTGAAGCAACCATCTGAACAATAAAATAGCTATTTCAGAGATAACACGTTTGTAATTTTTAGATTCAGTAATTTATTTAAACTGTTACCAAGGGACTTGATAATTTATGTACACGTTATATTTCTATACGATCATAGCTGAAACTGAATTACGCGCTCGCTTGCATAACTTCAGTTTCGCGTATCACATTTCTTACTAAGTAATGTGTAATATTGATAAGGGAGAACAAATAAATGCACTTCTACTAAAATGAACTGCATTGTACATCTTGTTCTGCTCAAGCTTTAAAACAGAGCTCTAATTGGCTTTGTTTCTCGCTCCCAGTAGCGTCTCTTTTCCTGAGCCAATAGAAACTATCCTCCTATTTAACTTAGGCTGCTAACTCTTAGTAATTATGCATTGGATTTCACAATCTCACCACCTCTTCTAAGACTTGCGTAGTCTTTTTAGCTCAAGGACGTTCTTCTAAACGCTACACCCCAGCTCCATGGCTATTGTCCACAAAAACCTTGCTTCTCTTATGTTCTATATTACATATATTTATTTACATGAAGTATGAAGTATAAGCATGCTAACGGCGGGGTACACCTCGGTAACTGCGACAAAGTGCTGATCTATTGCGGCCTATCGCCCGTCCCCCGGGGGAAGCGATGAGAAGAGGGGAAGCCACAGGCCAGCACACAGGAAACGACGGAAGTCCCTAAAATTCACTAGATACTAGTCCTGATGGGTCAGGTGCCGGAAGGCCGGAAGGAGGCCTCTACAACGGCACCTAGCCTCAACCAGCGGAACCAGGGGAAAGAGAGTTTCACTCGGAGCAAACAACCGTGCTATCTGCCTGCAAAGCCTCAAGCTATATCTGATGCCAACTTGAAAGATGGAAAAGGGACATTAAATAAAGGAATGAAACGGAAAGGAACCGTGATAGAGATACACCACTCCAGCATTCGCCTAAGCAGTCCCAGGAAAACCACGGAGTGCGCGGTCAACGGGGAGTGGAGCCGGACCTCCCGAATGCCTCCCAGACAAAAAGCCTGAGCCACCTAGCTCTGTAATTTATTTGCATTATCTTGCTTGCTAATTATTTACACCTTCTTTCATTAGCACTGCCTCACTGTTTGTGTGATCTTATAATGTTTTATTATAGAATAACCATCCCGAATGGAGAGTCCGAAGCATGTTGGATGCTACTGGCAGGCACGGAAGACGCGAACGGGCAAGGTACATTTATACTTAAGGTAACACGTCAGTGAAATTGATCAACAAGTGCAAAATTAAATAATGTAATGCTTGTAGTTTAATTTCCTGTCATTTCTTTTACTATGCGGCATTTCAAACCGTAACAAGTGACGATTTAAACGTATGACTGTAAGTGGGGATGGTGCTTTAACCTTTTCATTAAACTTCATATTTCAACAGAAAAATTAATAAAATGACAGTTAAATAATTTGTTTCTCCTAAACTAAAATTGAAGAAAACTGCTACAGAGGAGAGAAGAAGGAGGCAGGAGGGTCTAACTTATAAGTCTGAAGAGTTATAGACTGTTTGAAGGTATGCAACTTAGAGGGGTAATGTTTTGTACGTACTTTAAAACTTGATTTATTCGTTTGCAAATGTTTCAACATTTGTTTGTCATTAAAAATGTTCTATACGATGCAGTTTTTGTTCAAGCTCTCTTACATTTTTAGGATAGGTTCTTAACAAGCAAGAAAGAGTTTCTGTCATACGATTTTTTAAAATTCTTAATATTGTTTTAGATATTGATTTTTAAAGTAAATTGTATTTTTGTCTGTTTTCTGTTTTAATATTTTACCTCTAGAACTAATTGTGGTACAATACATTTATATCATAGTTCTGTTCCTGATATTTAAATGCATGTTTTGAAAAATAAAAAAAATTAATTTTTTCATCATTTTCATCGTGTCGAGTGATTTGAATTTGGCGCCAGATTGTTAATTTAAAAAGTAATAACTCAAAAACTACTTATGATACATAAACCAAATTTTAAAGCATGTAACTACTGTACAACATAAATGCATGCTCAACATTTCAGCCTGATTAGTTGAAAACTTTTGGATTTAGGAATATTTCACAGCTGCATTGCCTTAAGGCAAGACAGTTGAGATCTGAGAGAGCTGATAATAGGGAACAGGGGGAGGGAGCGATAAGAAGAATTAAAAAAGATCTGATGTGTACCATTCACATGACTTTCTCTACATCCAACAAATTGTAGTTAAAAAGCTTATGCTTCTATTTACTTCATGCTAATTGAGAAACATTAGCAGAAATAGTCTTATTATTTGCTTCCTTGTAAGTAGAAGCGAAATGAGACAGTACCATAGGTTAAACTGATAGCAAAAAGCTGGTTGCTATGTAACTGAAGTTCCTTTGTTTGTATGGGCAGGAGTTAACAAATTCCTGTATAAGAAAGGTATGTTTTTCAAAGCAGAAACTAAAAACTAAGTATATCTTAAAAATGATCAACTCCACGAAAAATGTATATAACATAAATTATGTGTTTTAACGTGATCTACATTTGTCATCTAGTAAGTTTTTGTCCATCTCTTAGGGTTTATCAGTTATGCTCAATTTCGGAAAATTCATCCAGAATAAAGTAGTCTTTAGAGGCCGTTCCCAGAAAATTCAAGATATACGTTTTATTTATCAGGTAAATATCTTTAATATACGACATTTTAATCAAAATCGTTAGGGCCATTATGAGAAAATCAAAATGTTCTAATTTTTTTTCCATGTAAAGGGTAGTTTGGGGTGGGGAGATTTTTCTGAAAATCTTCGTGTCGCATCCTTGACAGATACTAAACTTAAATACCAAGTTTGGTATTTTACCGACTTTTCGTTTTTGAGTTATCGTGTTCACAGACACACGGATACACAGACACACGGACACTCACACACGGACCTTTTTCTGAAAATGCTTTTTTTGGATACAGGGGACCCTAAAACATATTTCCGGTGAAATCTCGGTATCGATTTTTTTTGGTGGAGTGCAATACCTTCTCTATCCCTATGTACATTGTACATACGGGGCTAGAGAAAGTAAAAATAATTGTTATGTTTTACATATATTTTATGTCATACTTTTCAATCATTATTTTGCTATGGTGTTAGAATTGTATGTATATATTTTTCTTAAGTGCATTTGTCTACTATAATAGGGTACACTAATACTTCGGAATAGATTTATTTTGTGTTGTAGATTTAAGTTTCTGTATTTGAATATCTTCGTCCTTTTATTTTCGTGTTTACTCTATTAATGTTTTGCTTTTTAATATTGCTTACTGTTTTGTATATTGCAAAAGCAGATACGGTCTGTGGACCCGAGCGATTGATGAAGGGTCGCCCCCGTGGTGTAATGGTTATCTTGCTAACTTCATATACCTAAAGTCGCGGGTTCAAATCCTTTTCAGAGGACGATGGATTTTTTCTTGCGTAAAAATCCTTAGCAGGGGAAGGAAGGGAAGTAAAGCCGTTGGTCCCGTGTCGTAGATTTATGGCACCTAATGGAACCTCAAGCCTGATAAAGAGGCCTTTGAGCAAATTTAAACAGTCTTTCACGCCCAGTATAAAATGGGTCACTGAGAACCACAGCAGTTAAAGAGCGTCCACAAATAAAACTCCACTTCCATTTCCAATTGACGAAGATCAATGAATGCATACTGGCATTTCAATAAACGCACTTATTCATTCAAACCCAATACCGCCAGTGTAGGAAACTATTTACGCAGTGAGAAAATATTTATGCTAGCTTTATCCTTGTGTCCGCCCATGACATTGAAATATGCAGGTTTTTATAACGTTAACCTTACGAGAGAAGGCAGCTGTTAGCAATGTGCACACTGCCAGCGATATTTTTTGCTAAACGGATTCTTCCTCCAGTGTTGCCAATACATGATTATTTTTTCCGTCAGACCAACACCCAACAACCATCAAAATCCATACAAATTTGAAATATATGTATTTTGTTTCGGAAAATACGCATTAAATCAAAACTCAAGGTCAGCACTTCGGAAAAATTTCTTGGTTAGATTTGAAAGATGATTAAATGATCTAGTTGCACAGTAACTGCAAACAATGTAATGCTACATTCACAAAGAAATGCAAGCACAGACACAACTTAAGCGCAAGAGTTTGGACTCATATTATTTGATGTAAGCATTCACATAGAAACACACAAGACGCAACGCAATGCAATACAGCGCAAGATTTTGCAAACTCCAAACTTTATCCTTGCGTTGCATGCAAAGAGGAGGCATTCTGTTTCTTTTCTCTATGAATTCAATAGCAAACGATCGCACTGCAAGATTTGCACGGCCTGCTGTACATGCATGCTCTTCTATTTGGACTTGTCGCGCCATCTCTAATTTCCTTCAAGAGGTTATGACAGTCTCCTTGCGAATCCTTCTTTGATTTAATGGATGTAACTATCATCTGTGTCTAGATTTCTTGTTTCTCATAAATCGAAGACGCAGAGAGATAATTCTTAGTTCATTAAATGTGTAGCTTTATCACTTCCTGAAGTCTCTATGCTTGTACTATTTTCAATAATTTTGAATGAGCAACTATTGTGACGTCACAGCCGCGAGCGTCGGTTGTTAGTATGTAATTTTATTACATATTTATTTGTAAAAGATGGAGACATTTTTTTATGTGGTATTGTTGGTTATGTTATTCAGTTTGTAATTTGCAGAGCGCTTGGAAGACGTTTGCATGTAACTTGTGGATCTAGAAGCCCGTGCCAACTTCTTGCGTTGCGGTAACGATTGCATTTTGAATGGTGTTTCATTGCGTCTGCGTTATGAATGAATGAATGAATGAATAAGTGTATTTATTAACATAGCAATGTCATACATAGAATTTCAACAGTCGCACGGGTCCACAGGCCGTACGTGCTTTTGTAATACACATTACAAGCAATATTAAAACAACAACCACAACAAAGATACGTCTGCGCTTGGATCTCATTGTGAATGTAACATAAGAGGAGCTTCTGCAGCTGCACGTTCATACGTGTGTTTAACAGGCAGATTTGACTGTGAAATTGAAAAGGGTTCAGCTGCTTATGCTTCTATTTTTTCCATGAAGAAGTAAATCTGACAAGCGCACATTCATGTTGTATTGGCAATACTTACCTACACTGCACTACTAGGTTCCCCGGGCACTACACAATACAATATACATCAATTAATTGTTTGTCAAAGTTTTTGAAGTAAAAACAAAGGACAATGGAAGGAGAGAGATCTCTAGTTGAAGGACTATGTAATACAATCACATTTTTTGGCCTGTCAGAAGTTATTGTTGATAAATTGGTATTATTGCTACAAGGTCCTAGCTTAATTTTGTTCTAATTTCTTGATGTAAAACTACTGTTAATGTAACAAAAGACTGTACCATAGATTACATTGGTTTAAAACTTTAGTAGAATGTGTGATATTAATCAAGTATTTTGATTGAGGAATATTGCATTCCCAGTCCGATTAACACTCCCCCTTATTTTCACGGTTCTGGTATTATAAGCACATGGTTTGATAGTAATTATTTATCGCAATTGCTGCTAAATGGGCGAATTATAAAGACGTTTCTTATAACCTGGAAAAGGCTGCCAATTTGATTTGCGAATTGTCTTTGTCCAAACTTCTCAGCGGTCTTTCCGAGTTGGAAAGCTAAAATCTAACAAACAATGCAGCATCATTCTGTTGAAAATGTATAACATATTTTATTGAGCATTATACTGGTTAAAACATAGTCTAAATTTACTGCTTAATTGAACATTTAACACCACAAAATCTTATATTGGGGTGCACATTTAACCCACACAAAGTGTAGTGTCTAAAAATGGCGGCTTCAATAACCACAATGCATAAGGATAGGGCATTTCCGATCGAATCTTTCTCTATATCTGTGGTTTTACCATAGAATAACCCTAATGCGGCCAGCCTGGGAAATTATTTACGCAGTGAGGAAATATTTATGCTAGCTTTATCCTTGTGTCCGCCCATGACATTGAAATATGCAGGTTTTTATAACGTTAACCTTACGACAGAATGCAGCTGTATGCGCAGAGGCACCGCTATTTCTGCTGAACGGATCCTAAGCTAACCACTTCCCAATAAACAAACAAAGCATTTCCTGATGTAACAAACTGCAGCAGTGGGGACCGCAGATTGCATGTTTATTTTCATTATGCTGCAAAAAGTGATAGGTTGCGCAGTACAATAACATCTGCAGCACAGACCGCGTCCTTGCAATTACGCTAAACAATACCTTCCTTCATCGTAAAGTGCCTCAGGCAGTGAATTGAATGTTTATTGTGTCTCAGTATCTTATCGCGCGCGCTACAAGTGACATCGACACAAGTGTAGTATGTTCCAAAGATGCTGGGCCGAGCGTTTTACAGCTTGCAGAATTTGGCTGACCGCCGGGATGATAACGATATCTTCATGGAAATATCCATCCAGTGCCAAGTAAGTTGCAACCAGAAGGATTTAACCCAATGTTTACCCATGGCAGTTCAATCAGACATTTCCAAGTATTGGAACATTTAAACCAATAATAAGGAACATCCCACCAATGCTCAACAACATCTAAGTTCTTGTAGTGATGTTTTTCTTTAAATCGCTTATGATTTACCATTTATGCAAGAGTTCACCAGAATATAGTCGACTTTAAAGGTTATATTCATAAAACCCAAGATATACATTTATTTGCGTGTTCATTCATATTATATCCATTTACTTCACTTTCTACATCTCTGCAACAAATTGTTAAAAATCTTATTCTTTTATTTAATTCATGCCAATCGAGAGAAAAAAGCATAAATAGTGTTACTACTTGCTTCTATGTAGGAGAAGGGAAATAAAGTAGTTCCATAGGTTAAAGTGCTAGTCAAAAGCTGGTTGCTATGTGACTGAAGTTCCTTTGTTTGTAGTTTCCTGTATGAGACAGGTATACGTTTTTCGAAGCTGAAACCAAAAACAAGGAATATCTAAATATCTTATGTGTACCATTCACATGCCTTTCTCTACATCTCTGCAACAAATTATTCTTAAAAAAACTTATACTTCTATTTACTTCATGCTAATCAGAAAAAATAGCAGAAATAGTCTTAGTACTTGCTTCCTTGTAAGTAGAAGTGAAATAAAGGAGTACCATAGGTTAAAGTGATAGTCAAAAGCTGGTTTCTGTGTGACTGAAGTTCCTTTGTATGTATAGACAGGAGTTGACAAATTCCTGTATGAGACAACTATAGGTTTTTCAAAACTGAAACCAAAAACAAGGAATATCTAAAAACCGATCAACTCCACAAAAGAATGTATATATCTAACATAGATTGTGTGTTTTAACGTGCTCTAAATTTTTCGTGCAGTAAGTGTTTGTCCATCTCTTAGGGTTTAGCAGTTATTAAAAATTCAGTAAAATACATCCAGAATAAATTACTCTTCAGAGGCTATTCCCAGAAAATTCAAGATATACATTTTATTTGTCAGATAAATATTTTTAATATACGAAATTTTAATCATAATCGTTAGAGCCTTTTTTGAGAAAATCAAAGTCAAAAAAGTTCCACGTAAAGGGTAGTTGGGGTAGGGGGATTTTTTTCAAATCTTCATGTCGCATCCCTGGAAGATACTAAACTTAAATATCAAGTTTGGTATTTTACTGACTTTTCGTTTTTGGGTCATCGTGTTCACACACACACACACACACACACACACACGCACACAGACGAACACAATGGGACATTTTTCTAAAAATGCCTTTTTGGATTTAGGGGATCCCAAAATATGTATTTCCGGTGAAATTATGCTATCGAATTTTGGGAGCAATACAATACCTTCTACATAGTACGTGTAGAGAAAGTAAAAATCTGTTGTGTCCCATCCATATGAGCTCCTCTACCTTTTCTGCAACAAGCTCTTCTTAAGAAAGTTTATTCTTATAGTTACTTAATGCACAAATGGTCTTATTTTTTATAAGGGAAAGTAACAGTCCAGGATTAAAAAAAAAAAAAAAAAATACGTAATATTTTAAGTACATATTTGAAGTTTTCATTCTCCAAGAGGCATATTATAATTTTCAAGCGATTTTAAAAGGTTGTGCTGCTTAAATGGCTCTATATATCAAACTTTAAAGCCATTTTTCTCAAGTTAAAATACTTCTCTACACATCTAAGCTAACACCTCTGAAAACGTTTCTGAAGCACTGAAGAAAGTATAATAACATTTCAGACTTTAACTATGATATTGATGACAAATTAGTTTTTAAAACATATGTTCCGTTCACATTACTTTCTCTACATATCTGTAGCAGATTATTGCTAATAATCTTATTCTTTTATCGTGTTCATGCTAATCGAGATAAATATTAGCAGAATTGGTATTATTATATAGTTCCTAATAATTGGAAAGGATGTAAGGGAATATGTTGGGCCAGACAGACAGTCATGTTTTAAAATGTGGTTGCTATGGCATTGAAATACGTTTTTTGGCGTGGCCAGACGTTGACAAGTTTTCATATCAGAAACTAAATATTTTAAAACTGAAAGAAATGACAAACAATGCCTCTAAAACGGTCAGCTCCACGAAAAAATATGTATATGACATGAATTGTGTGTTTTAATGAGATTTGCGCTTTTTTGTTTAGTAAGCTTTGTCTATCTCTTACAATTTAGCAAATAAACAAAATTCGGCAAAGGCATCCAGAATAAAGAGGTTTTCAGAGTCTGTTCTTATAAAATTCAATATATACATCTTATTAGGGATGTAAATATCTTTAATATACAGTACTTTAATCAAAATCGCTGGAGCCATTTTGAGTATTTCAAAATTTTGGCAAATTTTTGCATGTAAAGGATAGTTTGTGGTAGAGGGATTTTCTTGAAAATCTTTATGCCGCAACCTTGGAAGATTCTAAACCTAAATACTAAGTTTTGTATTTACCTTTCTTTTCGTTTTGGAGCTATGCTGTCCACGGTCACAGACACACACGCACACACGGACTTTTTCCTAAAAAATGTCTTTTTTCTGACTTAGAGAGCCCCATAACATATATTTCCGGTGTAATCTCAACATCGAATTTTTGGGTTGAATACATACCTGCTCTAACCACTATGTGGGTACACTGTACATACGGGGCTATAGAATATAAAACTTTTCTTTAATGCAGGGACCCTAAAACGTGTATTTCCAGTGAAATCTCGACATCGATTTTTTGAGTAGAATACATTCCTTCTCTATCCACTATGTACACTGTACATACGTGGCTAGAGAATTTAAACATTCTTTTTGAATACTGGGAGGCTAAAACGTGTATTTCCGGTGAAATCTCGACATCGAATTTTTGGGTAGAATGCATACCTTCTCTATCCACTATGAACACTGTACATACGGGGATAGAGAATGTAATTTTTTATTATGGGACCCTAAAACGTGTATTTCTGGCAAAATCTCGGTACCTATTTAATTTTGGGTGGAGTATAATACCTTTTCTACACACTATGTAGGTACATAGTACGCATAGAGAACGTAATAACTACAAAAAGTCACGAGATTTAACACCTATTTTAATTGTCCATCTGTCTTGTTCACACGATCGTCTCCTTTGCGGTTTCCACAGACATATGATGAAGTTAATACCATGTTTAATAAAACTTGTGTGTAACTGGAATAATATGGTTGAGTATGAACAAGAAATGCAAACATAACCTACAAGTCGTAGTGTTTTGATGGTGCGAAACCACGTGATACGAATGATATATCACTGTGATCTCAAGGGTGACGCCATTACATACTGCGACAGGAAATATGAGAACTTAAGGAGCAGTATGATAACACTCAAAGGAAATGTGAGCTGTTTTATGATGCAGTCGAGTAACAACGTGATATGTGAGGTGAAATCATGAAGAACTGTGACCTAAAACGCTAGGAGCATGCTTAGCTCTAGCATCAGATGTCATACCAGAGTACAAAGCTGCAAAATACAGTTTTAAAGTACTTTAATTTTTACTTTCTCTACACGTACTAGGTACATAGTGTATAGGGAAGAAATGTAATGTACCCAAAGATTCGATACTGAGATTTCTCTGGAAATCTGTTTTGGGTTCCCCTGAATAAAAAAAAAAAATCTAAAAAGGTTCGTGTGTTTGCGTGTGTATGTGTTTGTGTGGGCCTAACCCAGAAACAAAAAGTCGGTAAAATACCAAACTTAATGTTTAAGCTTAGTATCTTTCAGGGATGCGACACGAAGATTTTGAGAAAAATCCCGTATATATATATCGTATATTAAAGATATTTACCTGGCAAATAAAATGTATATTTTGAATTTTCTAGGAATAGCCTCTGAAGACTACTTTATTCTGGGTCAATTTTACGGAATTTTGCATAACTGCTAAATGGTAAGAGATGGACAAAAACTTACCACACAACAAATGTAGAGCACTTTTAAGCACACAATTTATGTTACATTCATTTTTTTCGTGGAGTTGTTTGTTTTTGAGATATTCCTTGCTTTTGGTTTCAGCTATAAAAAACATGTTTTTCTCATACAGGAATTTGTCAACTAGTGTCCATACAAACAAAGGAAATTCAGTCACATAGCAACCAGCTTTTGACTATCACTTTAACCTATGCTACTCCCTTATTTCCCTTCTACTTACAAGGATGCAATCTCTGAAACCTTTTCTGCTAATGTTTATCGAGATTAGAAAAGTGGTTTATAGTACAGCTAAAAGCCATGTGAATGGAACCATCACATTTTCAGAATAATGCCAGTGTGTCTGTCTTTTTGATGTATGTGTTTGTGTGTGTCTATGTCTTTGAACAGAGTAACCCATAAACGATAAGTACCTAACTTGGTATTTAACTTCGGTATGTTTCAAGGATACAGTACGACGACTTTCATAAAAAAAATCGCCCACCCAAACTACTCTTTACATGGACCGTTTTTACTTCTCAAAAATGGTTATAATAATTTTTATTCAAACACGATATATATTTTAGTTTTTACGTGGGAAATAAAATGTATTTATTCAGTTTCTGAGAATAGTCTCTGAAGATCTCTTCATTTAAATAGTTACTCATTACTGGTAAACCATAAGAGATAAAGTCTTACTGCAAAAGAATGGCAGAGCTCGTTAAAGCGTATGATGTATTTCAAATATATTTGTGGTTCAAAGTATTAACAATACTTTTGGCTATATCTTCCTCTTCAACATTTCACATATAATAAGAATAATGTCAACATACTTATTTCTTTATGCCATTCGCGAGTGATATCGGTTTGAACTCCTCTTAAAATTTTAGAAAATGTCAGTTTCCGGAAAACTTACAACCTTGCTAGGCGAAATGTCTTATTTCTAATTTTACTGTTCGAAAACCAGCAAAAGTCTTTGAAAACTGGTACTTTTAATGCGGTATTAATTCTGAGATTCTTTACGTTTTCAAAGAAAACAATTGCTATAAAGTTGACGCAGTTTGAATATGCCAAGGCTGTATATAATAATCTCTACGTGGCTCAAGCCACTATAATTACGTCACAACATACGCAAGTTATGACCTTGGATGCATATAAGTCGCACAGGAATGTGTAGAAAATACTTCGACTGCTTGATCATAAATGTTCATGCTACTCTATCCATTTTTACTTTCTATGCACGTACTATCTACAAAGTGTATAGAGACTTTATTGTATTCTACTACCCAAAAATTCAATACAGAGATTTACTGGAAATACATGTTTTGAGGCCCCATGAATCCAAAAACGTACTTATAGAAACATTACCGTGTGTGCATCATAGCTCAAAAACGAGAGGTCCGTTAAATACAAAACTTGATAGGTATTTATAATCAGTATTTTCCAGAATGCGGTTTTGATTAAAATATACCAACGGCATAACAAATAAACTGTATGTTTTGAATTTTCTCTTTATTTTAGATACATTTTGCAGAATTTTACATAAAGGTTAAACCGTAAGAGATATAAAAAAGCTTACCACACAAAAAAAAATCTGATGTGTTACACTCACATGATTTTCTCTAACTCTTCTACAAACTTCTCACATAAAAACATTCTTCTTTCTGTTCTTATTACTTAGTTCCTTATAAGTAGAAAGAAAATAAGGGAATACACAATGTTAAACTGATAGTCAAATGTTTTAAAAGCTGTCGTTATTCAATTGTCATTGCAAATCGCTTCTTTGCTTGTCTAGAAGTAGATCAACGGACACTTTCCGTCCCAGAAAAGTATAAGTACTCACAAGTGAAACCAAAAACAAGGAATATCTCGGAAACGGTTACCTCACAATAAAAGTGTAACGGACATAAATTGTGTGTTTTGATCAGATCTACATTTTACGTGCAGTAAGTTTTTGTCTATCTCTTACCGTTTAGCAGTTAAGCAAAATTTAGCAAAATTCATCCAGAATAAAGGGATCTTCAGAGGCTATTCCCAGAAAATTCATTATATACAGTTTATTTGGTATGTAAATATCTTTAATATACGGGATTTTAATCAAAATCGTATAAGCCATTTTTTAGAAAATCAAAATTTTCGAACATTTTTCCATGTAAAGGGTAGTTGTGGGTGGGGGATTTTCTTAAATATCTTCGTGTCACATCCTTGGAAGATACCAAACCCAAATACCAAGTTTAGTAGTTAACGGTCTTTTCGTTTTTGAGCTATGCTGTCTACAGACACACACACAGACACACACACGGGCCTTTATCTGAAAATGCTTTTTTTGGACTCAGGGGGTCCTAAAACATGTATTTCCGGTGAAATATCGGTATGGAATTTTTGGGTGGAATACAATACTTCTATGCACTATGTACATAGTACGTGTAGCGAAAGTAAAATGTGGTTCTTGTTAAAGCACATAATTTATAATCGTTTTTCTTGTAGAGTTGACCGTTTGAGAGATATTCAATTGTTTATTGGTTTCAATTTTAAACTAACTCTTCTCAAACGGGACCATGAAAAGCGAACGAAACCTGAATTGCTTCACATAGCGACCAGATTTTATTAAATTTGATTATGTATGTCCATAGTTCCTTTCTAGTTAAAAGGAAGCAAGTAATGACACCAATAATGGTAATGTTTATCTCGATTAGATAAAATAATAATAGTGTGTATATGGAACTGCTAGGGAAAGTTATGTGAATGACACAATTCAATTTTTACTTCCTCTATACGTGCTATGTATATAGTGCATAGAGAAGGTATTGCACTCCACCAAAAAATTCGATACCAAGATTTCACCGGAAATATATGTTTTAGGGTCTCCTGTATCCAAAGAAAGTATTTTCAGAAAAAGGTCCGTGTGTGTGTCCGTGTGTCTGTGAACACGATAACTCAAAAACGAAAAGTCGGCAAAATACCAAACTTGGTATTTAAGTTTGGTATCTGCCAGGGATGCGACACGAAGATTTTGAGAAAAATTCCCCCACCCCAAACTACCCTTTACATGGAACTATTTCGAAAATTTTTATTTTCTAAAAAATGGCTCCAACGATTTTTATTAAAATATCGTATATTAAAGATATTTAGATGAAAAATAAAATGTATATTTTGAATTTTCTGGGAATAACCTCTGAAGACTACTGTATTCTTGGTCAATTTTTCGGAATTTTGCATAACTGCTAAACCATAAGCGATGGACAAAAACTTACCACACAACAGATGCAGAGCACCTTATAACACACACTTTATGTTATATACATTTTTTTCGTAGAGTTGATTGTTTTTGAGATATTCCTTTTTTTTTTTCAGTTATAAAAATTTATACTTTTCTCATACAGGACTTTGTCAACTCGTGTCCATACAAACAAAGGAGCAACCAGCAGTTGCAGAGCAACCAGCTTTTGACTATCACTTTAACCTATGGTACCCCCTTATTTCGCTCCTACTAACAAGGAAGCAAGTAATAACACTATTTCTGCTAATTTTTACTGCATTAGATGAAGTAAATAGAATAATTTGTTACAGTGATATAGAGAAACTCATGTGAATGGAACATATGAGATTTTTTTTATAATAGCAATAAGTTTAGTTCCTAAAATGAAGTGTGTAGTCCTAAAAGTCATATTATCCAATGTTAGTTCCTCTAGCGGGTATGTACAATTACGTAAGTGGTAGAGAAGGTATAATATTCCATCCAAAATTTCGATACCGAGGTTTCACCAGGAATATATGCTTTTGGAATTCTAAATAAAAAGAATTTTTAAGATAAGGTTCATTTTTGTGTGTGTGTGTGTGTGTGTGTGTGTATGTGTGTGTGTGTGTGTGTGTGTGTGTGTGTGTGTGTGTGTGTGTGTGTGTACAGCATGGCTCAAAAATGAAAAGTCATTAACTAAAATGCAAGACATTCAAGTTCAGTATTTTCCTATCACAATATTCATTTTCTCAAAAATATCTTCAAGGTTTTGATTAAAATACCGAAGAATAAAAAATTTTACATCTGGAATAAAATGTATATTTCCTGATAGTTGCTTCTGAAATCGTTTTCAATCTCAGTGATTTTTGCATGATTGGTAAACCATAACAGATAGACATACACAAACAGTATAAGAGCTCGTCAAAAATAACAATTTAAATCCTATATATTTTGCTTCCTCTAGCACGTATGTACATACAATGTAAATAGTAGCTAGAGAAGGTATTGTATTTCACCCAAAAATTCAATGTCGAGATTTTACTGGAAATACGTATATGGTTTGGGGTCCACTGATTCGGCAAAAAGCTTTTTCGAAAAAGGTCCGTGTGTGTGCTCAAAAGTGAAAATACAAACCCTAAAAAAATCCCCCCACCAAAAATTACCCTTTACATAGAACATTTTTTAAAACTATTGTTTTTCTCAAAAATACCGTATTTTTATCACAAATAAGATGTATATTTTCAACTTTCTATGAATAGCTTCTGAAGACCTATTTATTCTGGATGAATTTTGCAGAATTTTGCTAACATTTAAACCGTAAGAGATAGACAAATTATTATTAGTTTCAATTTTAAACTAAGTTACCTCAAACCGAACCATGCCATGCCAAGAATTATTTCACATAGCGACCAGCTTTTAAAAATGTTGACTATTGCTTTAGCCTAATGTATTCTTTTTTTTTTTTTTCCCTTTCTAATTACAAACATACAGTAATAATACTAATTCTGTTAATGTTTTATTAGATTAGCATGATGTAGAAAAAAGAATAATCGTTTGTATATGGAAAATCTAGAGAAAATGTGTGAATGTAACACATTAGATTTTTGTTGTAAAGTTAACCACGAAATGTTTCTTGTTAATAGTTTCAGTTTTAAAATACTTGCTTTTCTCATCGGGAGTTTGTCTTTTTCTTTTGTTTACTCCTGGCCAGACAAAAAGAACCGAATTTCATCAAATAGTTTTAAAAGATAAAATTCGCTTTAATGCAGTGCGTAACTCAAAGGCACAACAGTCCACAAGGAGCCTTGGCCTACTGCCCGGCTGCTGCATCACTCATCTCGGCCCGAAGTCGTCATGAATGAGGTGCAGTGCTGGAGGGTGAGACGTGATTAGCGTCTCAAGTCCCTCCCGGCCGGTTGATGCGGTCTTCCTGATCTGGAGCCACTACTTTAAGTAGCTCCTTAATTGGCCCTCCAGGGACCTCATGAGGCTGAGTGCACCCGGAAAATTCCCCGAGTCGGTACCGAGATTCCCACTTGGCGCACAGCCGCGCTACCACCGTGCTAAGGAGGCGAGCCGCTTTAATGATGTGCATTCAATTATTTCCAAAAGAATGCTTTTAAGGAACTAAGTAATAAAAATTTGATGTGTTCCATTCACATGACTTTCTATATACCTCTGCAACAAAATATTGTTAAAATGCTTATGCTTCTATTTCCTTCATGTTAACCGAGAAGAAATCAGCAGCAATAGTCTTATTACGTACTTCCTTGTAAGTAGAAGGGAAATAAGAGAGTACCATACGTTAAAGTGATAGTCAAAAGCTGGTTGCTATGTGACTGAAGCTCCTTTGTTTGTATGGACAGGAGTTAACAAATTCCTGTATGAGAAAATCATACTTTTTTTAAAGGTAAAAATTAAAAAAATTAAAAAAAAAATACAAACTCAAAAGCGATCAAGTCCACGAGAAAAACTGTATACAACAGAAATTGTGTATTTTAACGTGCTCTACACTTTTTGTGTGGTAAGTTTTTGTCTATCTCTTACGGTTTAGCAGTTATGCAAAATTCCGTAAAATTCATCCAGAATAAAACAGTCTTCAGGGGCTATTCCCAGAAAATTCAAGATATACATTTTATTTGTCAGGTAAATATCATTAATATACATATTTTTATCAAAATCGTTAGAGCAATGTTTTAGAAAATCAACATTTTCGAAAAAAGTTCCATGTAAAGGGTAGTTTGGGATGAGGGGATTTTTCTCAAAATCTTTGTGTCGTATCCCTGGCAGATACCAAACTTAAATACCAAGTTGGGTATTTTACCGACTTTTCGTTTTTGAGTTATCGTGTTCACAGTCACCTTTTTCTGAAAATGCTTTTTATGGATACAGGAGACCCTAAAACATATATTTCCAGTGAAATTTCGGTGTCGAATTTTTGGGTGGAGTGCAGTACCTTCTCTATACACTATGTACATAGTGCGTATAGAGAAAGTAAAAATGTTTCTGCTAATGTTTATCTCGATTAGCATGAAGTTGATAGAAGAATAAGCTTATTAACAATATTTGCTACAGAATATTTAAGGAAAGCCATGTGAATGACCCACATCGGATCTGTTTAAGTTATTGAACTATTCATTTCAGTGTTCGCCTTGTAAACGAGATTGGACTGTACTAGTGGTTTGGGCAAAAACTAACATATGTTGGCAGTCACGTAATGGACCATAACTCACAGTATCCAACAGCTGTTCTGCAGTAAAACTAACTCTCTACAATTCCACAAATCAGGGAGGAATTTGCCATGCAAAGCATCATCTCCATATCTGCTGTGTTGGTCACTTATTAACTGAACTAATGTGTAACCTATTTCTTTTTTTTATTATTAATTATTATTATTTTATTGTTTATTTTAGGACTTTGGGATCTCAAACATCGATTTCCGGAAATCTCTCTATGAAGAGTTTATAATAGGATAAGTGGCTTCTCTACCTACTGCGTACATTGTACATATTAGAGAAGGTAATCATATTTAGGTCGAAATTCAAGTTTTACAGTAAATTAATTTACTAATAAATCTATCACATATCTTATCAGCGCTGGCATAAGTGCATAGATGGGGGGATTACGTAGAAAAATAATCTGATGTGTTCCATTCACAAAACTTTCTCTACATCTCTGTAACAAATTATTGTTAAAAAGCGTATGCCTCTATTTACTTCATGATAATCGAGATAAACATTAACAGAAATTGCTTTTATTATTTGGTTCCTTGTAAGTAGAAGAGAAAAAATTCTAATGAGTTCTATTCACCTTATCTTCTCTAGCTGTTTGGTAACCAAACCTTTTATTCAAAACATTAATCTGTTTTCTATATCATGCTAATCAAGATAAACATAAGCAGAAGTAGTCTTATTACTAGCACCCTTGTAAGTAGAAGGGAAAAAAGAAAATGCACGGACTAAACGAATTGTATCGTATTTTAAAAGCCGGGCACTATGTGAAACAATTGAAATTTCAATCTCTATGCTTCCCAGGAATAAACAAACTAGAAATGAGAAAGAAGACGTCCTACCGTTTGAGATAAGTTTAAGTGGCTTAAAATTGAAACCAATAACCTGGAATATCTCGAAAACGGTTAAATATATATGACATAAATTGTGTGTCTTAATGAGATGTACATTTTTGTGTAGCAAGATTTTGTATACCTTTTACGGTTTGGCAGTTATATAAGTCATCCAGAATAAATAGGTCTTCAGAAGCTATTCCCAGAAAATTCAAGATATACATTTTATTTGTCAGGTAAATGTCTTTAATATACGATATTTTCGTCAAAATCGTTACAGCTAATTTTGAAAAAATCAAATTTTTCGAAAATATTTCCATGTAAAGGGTTTTTGGATTTGGGGGTATTTTCTTGAAAATCTTTGTGTCGCAACATCAAAAGATACTAAACTAAAATACCAAGTTTCAAATATTTTAGTTTTTGAGCTATGCTGCCCAAAGACACACATGCACACAGACACACACACATTGATACACTGACAGACACACACACTCATGGACATTTTACTAGGAGGGGGGGTTTCAGGGAGCCTCAAAACATATATTTCCGGTGACATTTTGGTATCGTAAAATTCATCCAGAATAAAGTAGTATTAAGAGGCTATTCCCAGAAAATTCGAGATATACATTTTGTTTATCGTGTAAATATCTTTAATATACGATATTTTAAAAAAAAATCTGTTGGTCCATTTTTGAGAAGATCAAAATTTTGGAAGAAATTCCATGTATAGGGTAGTCGGGGGTGGGGAGATTTTCGTGAAAATCTTCGTGTCGCATCCTTGGAAGCTAATAAATTTTTGTATTAAGTTAGGTATTTACCAACTTTTCGTTTTTGAGTATTCGTGTTCACAGACACACGGATACACACGGACCTTTTTCGCAAAATGTAACTTTTGGATTCAGGAGGTCTCAAAACATGTATTCCCGGTGAAATCTAAGTATCGCATTTTACAATTCTTGCATTACAATACCTTCGTAGTACGTGTAGAGAAAGTAAAAAATAAAACAAAATATTTCCGGTTTATTGAATAACTCTTGTGCAATTAGACCTCATAGGTGAACCACAGCATAGGAAAGTGGAATTTCTGCTTAAACACGTTAAATGTTGCTTTAATTGTTTGGGAACTAGTGCGGGCGGAAAATTGGGCGGTTAGCGATAGACTGCTTATTTGACCAAGCGTAACGAATTTGTTTGAAACAACTATTAAACATTTTAGTTTAATTAGGCTGACATAGTAGTCTATCTCAGTTATATAGTCATACTATTCTCCAAATATCTACTGATGAAATAGTTTATTCTATGACACCACTCAGTATTTTTACTTTCTCTACGCGTACTATGTACATAGTGTGTATTTCATCAAAAATTCGATACCGAGATTTCACCGGAAATACATGTTTTGGGTCCCCCTGAATCCAAAAAAAGCATTTTCGGAAAAAAAGTCCGTGTGTGTGTGTGTGTGTGTGTGTGTGTGTGTGCGGACAGCATAGCTCAAAAACGAAAAGTTCGTTAAAAAACCAAACTTGGTATTTAGGTTTGGTATCTTCCAAGGATGCGACACGAATATTTTCAAGAAAATCCCCCCAAGCCCAACTACCCTTTACATGGAACTTTTTCCGAAAATTTTGATTTTCTAAAAACTGGCTCTAACGATTTTGATTAACATATCCTATATTAAAGATATTTACCTGACAAATAAAATGTATATCTTGAATTTTCTGGGAATAGCCTCTGAAGAGTACTTTATTCTGGATGCATTTTGCATAACTACTAAAACGTAAGAGATGGACAAAAATTTACCGCACAAAAAATGTAGAGCAATTAAAATTCACAATTTATGTTATATACAGTTTTTTCGAGGAGTTGATCGTTTTTTTTTAGATATTCCTTGTTTCTGGTTTCTGCTTTGAAAAGCTTGTAGCTTTCTCATACAGGAATTTGTCAACTCGTATCCATACAAACAAAGGAGCTTCAGTCACATGGCAACCAGCTTTTGACTACCAGTTTCATCTATGCTACTCCCTCATTTCTCTTCCACTTACAAGGAAGCAAGTAACAAGTCTATTTCTGCTATTTTTTTCTCACTTAACATGAAGTAAATAGAAGTAAAGCTTTTTGCAATAATTTATTGCACAGATGTAGAGAAAGTCATGTGAATGCAACACATCAGATTTTTACTTTATCTACACGTACTATATACATAGTGTATAGAGAAGGTATTGTATTTTCGAAAATTTTTCCATGTAAAGAGTAGTTTGGGGTAGGGGGATTTTTCTCAAAATCTTCGTGTCGCATCCGTGGAAAATACTGAACTTACATATGAAGCTTGATATTTTACCCACGGACACACGCACGCACACACACACATGGACATTTTTCTGAAAATGCTTTTTTTTGGATACAGGGGACCCTAAAACATATATTTCTGACGAAACCTCGGTATCGAATTTTTTGATGGAGTGCATTACCTTGTCTTCTACCTAGGTATCATGTAGGTACTATGTACAGAAAATAATATGGGATTGAAGGTTACGGCCGCGCCCGGGTTCGATCCTAAACGACCGCATGTGAGATTTGTGGTGGACAAAGCGGCGTAGAGGCGCGTATTCTGCGGATTCTCGGGTTTCCCCCGCCATCGCATTCCACCGGTGCTCCATCTTCATTCCATGCATCATCAGTGTCATCGCCTGCGGTGCCACAAGTAGTAAAAGCGGTCGTTAAACACTATAAAAAATATTGAAGGTTGCGTAACAGACCCGTGGGGTTAATAATGCCCTTACTTGGTTTAAGATACTTGCTCGGTCAGGAGGAATTTGAACCACGGACCTTCCGTTCACAGTCCATACCGGAAAACTAATTCACACATTATGTTCACAACCTAATAATATACGCCCACAAATCTATCTCTATGATATTCACAAAAAGAAATACATAATCGGGAGCAAAACGATAAAGCCGCTTATACTAACGAATTATAACAAAACTAATGCTTCGCAACGGTGAATTCAGCGAGATATCAGCTTAAATAGAATTACTAATCCCTCACTGGCTAAATGTTAAAGTAATGAATATTTAAAAACTTTTTCTCCCAAAGCTAGGCACTAAGTTAAAAATCTGATGTGCTTTATTCACGTGACTTTGTCTACATCTCTGCCACAAAGTGATGTTAAACAGCTCATGCTCCTTTTTACTTCACGCTAATCGAGGAACAAATAACAGAAATAGCCTTATTACTTGCTTCCTTGCAAGTAGGAGGGAAATGAGGGAGAAGCACAGGCTAAAATATTAGTTAAATGCTGGTTGCTCTGTGACTGAAATTCCTTTGTTTCTGTGGGCAGAAGTTGACAAATTCCTGCATGAGAAAAGTAAGGGTTTTTAAAGCAGAAACCAATAACAATGAATATCTCAAAAACGATTAACTCCACGAAAAAAAATGTATCTAACATAAATTGTGTGTTTTAACGTGCTCTACATTTTTGTGGGGTAAGTTTTTGTCCATCTCTTACGGTTTAGCAGTTATGCAAAATTCCGTAAAATTGATCCAGAATAAAGTAGTCTTCAGAGGCTATTCCCAGAAAATTCAAGATATACATTTTATTTGTCAGGTAAATATCTTTAATATACGATATTTTAATCAAAAACGTTAGCGCAATTTCTGAGAAAATCAAAATTTTAGATTGTTTCTCCATGTAAAGGATAGTTTGGGTTAGGGGGATTTTCCTCAAAATCTTCGTCTCGCATCCCAGGAATATACAAGTTTGGTATTTAATGGTCTTTTAATTTTTTAGCTATGCTGTCCACAGACTCATATGGACCTTTTTATAAAAATGTTTTTGTTTTTTATTCAGGGTGTTCTAAAACATGTATTTCCGGTGAAATTTCTCTATCGAATTTTTGGGTGGAATACAATACCTCCTCTATACACTATGTATATACTATATATAGAGAAAGTAAAAAACTGAACGTTGCTTAAGACGTGCAAACCCGTGGGATCAATAGTGCCCTTACTTGGTTTAAGGTACTTCCTCGGTCAGGAGGAATTTGAACCACGGACCTTCCGTTCACAGTCCATACCGGAAAAGTAATTCACACATTATGTTCACAACCTAATGTACGTCTAAAAAACTAGCTCTATGATAGTCACAGAGAAATACATAACCGAGAGCAAAACGATAAAGCCGCTTATACTAGCGAATTATAATAAAACAACTGCCTCGCAGTAGTAAATTCGATGAGATATTAGCTTAAAATAGCATATACTAACCCTCACTAGCTATTACAATATTAAAGTAAGGAATATTTCAAAACGTTTTGTCCAAAGCTAGGCACTAAGTTAAAAAGCTGTGATTTGTTAACGTAAAACATGTTTCATTAAGCAAGCAAAATATGTACGCTCTATCTAATCTTATCTGGACCCCGAAGAGTTATATCTTATCGTCATGTAACACTAAGTGACACTTTTTTCCTTATCTTTATACCTCTGTACAGATTTATTATCGCCACATTTCGATCATTCCATTCATACGTTGGGTAAAACTTAACATTTGCGCATTTTAAATGCGTGTTATTGCATTCTCTACACTTACTAGGTATACAGTGTATAGAAAAAATATTGAGATCTAAACGAAACATATTTTGAAATCACCTGAATCCACAAAAATCATTTTTAGAAAAAGTTCTATGTGTGCGTGCCAACTAAAATGCAATTAAATACCAAACTTGGTATTTAAATTCATATCTTCCAAAGATACGACACGAAGGTTTTCAAATCCCGTCCATATCAAACTACTCTTTTCATGGACAAATTTCTAAAATTTTTATTTTCAAAAAAATGTCTCCAACAATTTTTATTAAAATCCCGTATATTAAATATATTTATATACCAAATAAAATGTATATCTTGAATTTTCTGGGAATAGCCCCTAAGGACCTCTTTATTCGGGATGCTTTTTATTGAATTTTGCATAACTGGTAAGCCGTAAGTGATAGACATAAACTTACAGAAAATGTGCTGCATTTCACCCAAAAGTTTGATACCGACATTTCACCGGAAATACATGTTTTGAGACCACTGATTTAAAATTCAGTATCTGCCAAATATGCGACACCAAACCGTTTACTAAACCTTTACAGGAATTCTAACCTAAATTTCGATTTTATCAAAAATGTCTGAATCGGTTTTATTAAAGTAACTTTATATAAAAAATAAAATGGAATTGTTTGGGGCCATTGAAGTCCTCTTCATTCTGGATGACTTTTGCATAACGTTAAAGAGATAGAAAAGTCTTACTGCACAAAAAATACACTTAATTAAAACACGAAATTTATGACAAATATTTTTTGGGGAATTAACTTTTACCCAAATATTTTTTGTTTTTGATTTAAACTTTTCAGTGGGTATACCTATTTCATTTGAGAAGTTGTCATTCGGTTTTCTTTTTCTCGTTTTTTTATTAACTCTAATTCCTTTACGGTACATAGGTAGAGAAGGTGTTGTATTCCACCTAAATTTCTGTACCCATATTTCACCGAAACTATATGTTTTACAGTCCCGCGAATAAAAACATTTTTACTTTCTCTACATAGTATATGGTACATAGGTAGAGAGCATATTGGTCTCCACCCAAAAAATGTGGTACCGAGATTTCACCGGAAATATCTTCACGTTTTAGGATTTCCTGTGTCCAAAAAATGCATGTTTAGAAAAAGGTCCGCATGTGCATGTGTGTCCATGATCAAGATGGCTCCAACGATTTTGATTAAAGTTTCGTATATTAAAGACATTTACCTGACAAATAAAATGTATATTTTGAATTTTCTGGGAATAGCCTCTGAAGACTGCTTTATTCTGGATGAATTTTACGGAATTTTGCATAACTCGTAAACCGTAAGAAATAGACAAAAACTTACCAAACAAGAAATGTAGAGCACATTAAAACACACAATTCATATTATGTACATTTTTTTTGTGGGGTTGATCATTTTTGTGATATTCCTTGATTTTGGTTTCAGCTTTAAAAAACTTATACTTTTCTCATATAGGAATTTGTCAACTCCTGTCCATACAAAGAAAGGAACTTCAGTCACATAGCTGCCAGCTTTTGACTATCACTTTAACCTATGGTGCTCCCTTATTTCGCTTCTGCTTACAAGGAAGCAAGTAATACGATTATTTCTGTTAATTTTTTCTTGATTAGCATGAAGTAAAAACAAGCATTAGCTTTTTAACAATAACAGAGATGTAGAGAATTCATGTGAATGGAACACTTCAGATTTTTTTTATTTAAATCTCCATGTGTATAGCTTCTCAATTGAGGAGTTTAATACCTTTTTTTTTTTTTTTTTTTTTTTTTTTAAATACAGTTCCGGAGCCTTATCGAGACTCCGGCGCTGTATTCCTTTTTCCATTTCCTTTTTTTCTTCCAGTTTCTCAACATCTCTTATTTACTGTATTTCTTTACTGTTTGCTTTTTTTTTCTCTTACAAACACATACACATATATACATTTACAAACACCCATGCACAAAGCGGGACTCGAATCCACGACCCCGAGCGCCACGAAGCAACAAAGCTAGGCACTTTAGCCTGCGTGGCCACGGGGACCGGCATATTACGTACATATACGTATATTACGTAGGGAAGGTGTTGTATTCTACCCAGATATTCAATATTCAGATTTCACCAGAACTGCAAGTTTTTTCAGACTCGCGAATAAAAATATATTTATTTTTTGTACAGAGTACACAGTACGTAGATAGAGGAGATATTTCACTCCACCCAAAAATGCTATGGCGGCATTGCACCGGAAATACACGTTTTAGGATCCCCTGTATCAGAAAAAAAGATCCTGTGTCTTTGAACACGATAACTCAAAAACAAAAACGCCAGTAAAACCCTAAACTTGGTATAAGTTTGTGTTATCTTTCAAGAATGCGACAAGAAGATTTTCAGGAAAATCCCCTCACCCCAAACTATCCCTTACATGGAAACATTTTCGAAAACTTGTGTGCCACCATAGCGCGTACTTCCCACACGCATGGGCAAATGGCGTTTTATTTATGGACGCTCTTTAACTGCTGTGGTTCTTAGCGTCCCATTCTAAATTGGGCGTGAAAGACTGCTTAATTTTGTTCACAGGACTCTCTATGAGGTTATTTTACGTTCCGTAAATCTACGACAGGGGACCAAGGAAGCCATGCTAAGGATATTTACGGCTGAAAAAATCCTTTGTCCTCCACCGGGTTTGAACTCGCGACCTTGGGTATATGAATTTAGCATGATAACCATTACACCACGGAGGGCGACTGGATAAGGTGAGAGAAGCACGTAGTAGCGTGGGTGGCACTCTCCCTTAAACCAGAAATAGATCAGCGCGTAAACAGGTTTCACTGATGCTTGTCTTTGTTTGGGTCGTGTGGAAAACAAAGTCGTTAATCCCTCACCTTCCAGTTAAGGTGTGCTATTTTGTTTACATCCTGTTCTTATACGGACCTATCTTACCTAATAACGTAGCCTATATCTCCAACCACATCACGTCTGCAAAACGGTGTTCGGAAAATATTAATTATTTCAGAAGGTCAGAAACAGGTTACTCCACCCATCATGAGAGTATCAAACTATTATCTTCAGACATCATTGTGAAATTCGTAAAAACAACTAAGGATAGACCAAAATACTATTATACGTTTTATACTTGTATATTGACAAGCAATAATAACACATTAGAAGGAAAGCAATAATGTCTCATCACCGTACATAAAGGCATCTCTACCTTAAGAACAAAGTCGCTCCAGTCCCAATATCGACCCGTCACAGATACTTTGGCATTGTCTACCCTTTTTAATGACGCCTTCAATAATGGTATCCTCATCATTTCCGTCTTAGAAAGTCGTAACCTTTTATTATACAAAAGAGAAAGGGAGGCTTTGTCAACGTGTGTTTGGGGTTGAAGGTCTTTATTACGTTTTCTTTTGTTTCTCTTTTCAGAAAATAGCTCTAAGCAGTTTGGCAGAGCGGTGCCCAATGCCTTTTGTGTAACCAAAGGCTTTTCATAAATATGGTATTTAATAAAAGACGTTGTAGCCATTTATGATTAAATAAAAAATCTTATGTGTTCCATTCATCTAACTTCTCTATCTGCTCCACAAATAAACTTTCCTTACAAAGCCGTATTCTTTTGTCTACGTTATACTAATTACGATAAAAATTGCGAGAATTGGTCTTATTTCTTCCTTCATTGTAAATAGAAGGGAAATAAGGGAATACACTTGACTAAAACCATAGTCAAATCTTTTAAAATACTGATAGTTAAGTGAAACAATTCAAATTAAATTCTCTTTGCTTACTAGAAGTAAACAAAAGACAAACGAACATAAAGATGTCCTCCGTCTCGCGTGTGAGAAAAGTTTAAGCACCTGAAAGTGAAACAAAAGCTCGGAATATCTCGAAAACGGTTAACTCTTGCTCCGTATGTGTGTGTGTGTGTGATACATACTTGACAAATAATATGTATATCTTGAATTTCTGGGAATAGCCTCTGAAGACTACTTTATTCTGAATGAATTTTACGGAATTTTGTGTAACTGGTAAACCGTAAGAGATAGACAAAAAGTTAACCCACAAAAATGTAGAGCACATTAAAACACACAAGTTATGTTATATACATTCTTTTCATGGAGTTGATCTTTTTTAGATACTCCTTGTTTTTTGTTTCAGCCTTAAAAACTGATACTTTTCTCACACAGGAATTTGTGAACTTCTGTCCATACAAACAAAGGAACTTCAGTCACCTAGCAACCATCTTTTGACTATCACTTTAACCTATGTTACTCACTTATTTCGCTTCTACTTACAGGGAAGCAAGTAATAAGACTGTTTCTACTAATTTTTTCTAACTTAGCATGAAGTAAATAGAAGCATAGCCTTTTTAACAAAAATTGTTACAGAGATATAGAGAAAGTCATGTGAATGGATTACATCAGATTTTTTGTCTTTCTCTTACGGTTAATCAGTTATGTAAAATTCAGAAAAAATCATCCAAAATAAGAGGTAAACATATGCTTCTCCCAGAAATTATAGGATATACATTTTATTACTTTCGCTACACTACTATGTACATAGTGTAAAGTAAAGGTATTGTATTCCAAAACTTTGATACCGAGATTTCACCGGAAATACATGTTTTGGGTCCCCCCCAAAAAAACATTTTTGGAAAAAGGTACGTGTATGTGTGCATGTCTATGTGTCTGTGGCCAGCATAGCTCAAAAACAAAACTTGGTATTTAGGTTTGGTATCTTCCAAAGATGCAACACGAACATTTTTAAGAAACCCCCACCAACACTACGCTTTACTTGGAAAAAAATTGACTTTCTCAAAGATGGCTCTAACACTTTTGATTAAAAGCTCTTTTATTTTAGATATTTACATGCCAAATAAAATGTATATCTTGAATTTTCTGGAAATAGCCGGTACATTTTTATTCTGAATGATTTTTATTGAATTTTGCATAACTAATAAACCGTAAGAGCTATACAAAAACTTGCACTACAAAAATGTAGATCAGGATAAAACACACAATTTATGTATACATTTTTTTCGTGGAGTTAATCGTTTTTTAGGTATTCCTTGTTATTGGTTTCAGCTATGAAAAGCTTATACTTTTCTCATATAGGAATTTGTCAACTACTGTCCACACACACACCAAGGAACTTAGTCACACAGCAACCCGCGTTTGACTATCACTTTAACCTATGGTACTTCATTATTTCGCTTATACGTACAAGGAAGCAAGTAATAAGACTATTTCTGCTATTTTTTCTCAATTAGCGTGAAGTAAATGGAAGCATAAGCTTTTTAACAACAATTTGTTGCAGAGATTTAGAGAAGATAATGTGAATGGAACACTTCAGATTTTTTATGTAAATATGTTTAACATACAGTATTTTAATCAAAATTGTTAGAGTCATTTATGAGAAATACATTTTTTCTAGGTAAAATTTAGATTGTAATAAAATCGTTTTTTAAATCTTCTTGTCGCATCCTTGGAAGATAGTAAACATAATACCAAATTTGGTATTTAACGGTCTTTTCGCTTTTGATCTATGCTGCCCACAGACAAAAACATGTTTTTTTTTGTTTTTTGTTTTTTTTTTTTTTGGACTGAGGGATGTCAAAATATATACAAGAGGAAAGGACAGAAAATAAAGCAGCAGAGGAGACGGAAAGTAAACTGTGGGTCCAATTTACAAATATTTTAATGTGAGCCATGCATTCAAATCATTCCTTGTTTTCTCACAATTGGTATTATTGATATAGAATGCTCCTTGCGGAACAGTTTTTTTGCTACACAAATTAAATTTGCTATATTTTTAAAGAGCTACATTGAACAAAAATTGTTCTCGGTGGTTCTGTCAGATGTATTTAAGCATATGTTTTAAATTTTCAAACGTAGAATTTATATTTTCATGACGAGAAAGCACATTAAAACCTTTTGGAGCCTAAACCAAAGGAGACACACAGAAACGTTAAGCAATTTCAAAAAACAGATGAATTGTAAGCTTAAGTTAGAATATTAGACCAACATTTTAATTTTTGGTCGCAAGGGACTTTTTAGTGACGTGACAGAACGTAAAGAAATTTGAACATAACCTCCAAATCATTGGAACAAAATTGATGAAATTTGCACTGAAACTTGTTTGCATTTTATTCCATCTGAGGTATAAATTTCAAAAGGCATTATTAGTTTGGAATTTCAGTTTTTCAGTCATAGGTGTCTTTAATGTTTTATAATATTTTAAAACTAAAAAAGAATCATATTTTGTGAGATCAGAGAAACAGTTGAACATACACAGATGAAGAGAGATGGCGAACTCTATGGCATTTTCTTAATTTTCATGACCACCAGCTTAAGGAAGCTCGTTTTCTGTGGTATTTGTTCTGATAAGCTTAAGGCATTTCTTTTCAGAGCACCTAATTCTCCACTAAGCCTTCTTTGTAACTTCCAGTTCTTAATTAAAAGGTAAGCTGAAGCAATGTAGAGTTTGCCTTGGAGATGAGAAAAGTACAACTTGGGCTGGTGTGAGCATAATCCCAGAGGCTATGGAGACTTCCCCGCTCTAGAAACTGTCAATAAAAGACTTGGCCAACAAATCCTGTTCCTAAGTTACGCTACAGTTACTTGCATGAAATTAGCCCCATCAGTCAGAACAGCCTCTTGGGAACACTTTCCATCAAAACCCGACTTCCCTTCTCCGTACACTCGACCCATTTCTCTAATGATGGTCATGATTAAACCGCAGAATTTTGAATAAGAAATACGTTACAGATTATTAAATTATGTTCTCGTCTTTCTTTCTCTACGCGTACTATGTACATAGTTATAGAGAAGGCATTGCAATGCACCCAAAAATTCGATAACGAGATTTCCCTTGAATCCAAAAAAAGCATTTCTGGAGAAAGGTCCGTGTGTATGCGTTCTGTGTGTGCGTGTGTGTGTGTGTCGTGTGTGTGGTATTTAAGTTTGGTATCTTGCAAGGACACGAAGATTTTCAAGAAAATCCCCCCACCCCCAATTACCCTTTACATGGAACTTTTTTCGAATTTTGATTTTATCAAAAGTGGCTCTAACAATTTTGATTAAAATATCGTATATTAAATATATTTACTTGACAAATAATATGCATATCTGGAACTTTCTGGGAATAGCCTCTGAAGACTACCTTATTCGGGATGAATTTTACTCCTGTCCGTACAAACAAAGGAACTTCAGTCACATAGCAACCAGCTTTTGTCTATCACTTTAACCTATGGTACTCCCTTATTCCGCTTCTACTTACAAGGAAGCAACTAATAGTAATATTTCTCCTAATTTTTTCTCAATTAGCATTAAGTAAATAAAAGCATTAGCTTTTTAAGAATAATTTGATGTAGAGAAAGTCTTGTGAATGGAATACATCAGATTTTTAACCTTTTCACTGCTAACATATTTTTAGGCGAGAAAAATCTCCTTGCTAGTTAAGACACCAATATGGTAAAAAATTACTAAAAATCCGAAATTTCTTTTGGACCAATAACATTTGGCCTAAAATGTGTAAATTTCAAGCTGAAAATACGAAAATATCTATAAAAAAGTGAGTATAGTAATATTTTTCAAAATTAACAAAACAGGTCTCGCACCGGGTGTATCTACCTACCCCGTCCTCATCCAGGCATGTCGTACTACCGATTATTTAACCTGGACCCTCCCCATCCTAAACCACAGGCGAGATAGAGCACCCGGCGGGCCTCCCTACCAACAGCATATTTCCAGCCGTGAAATAGAGACTGTTTTGGCGGTAGGGTGCCGCTTGTCACGGACCAAATGACTTCTGCTTTATATATTACTCGGAATTGGTATAAACCGTACGTGAGAGTTGTCATATATTATTGATTTAAAAATCACTGCAGGCGAATATGAAATTCTAAGAATTACAATCGCTCAAACTTACGGTCGACATAGACCGTAGCACTGAAAGCATTAATAATCATAAAAGAAAGATAAACTTTGATGTGTTGCATTCATGTAACAGTCTCTAGCTTTTCCAAATACAACCTACTCATACAATAGATTATTTTTTATGTAATTATTATAATCGAGAGAAACATTAGCAGAATTGGTGATATTACTTGCTTCCTTGTAAGTAGAAGGGAAATAAGAGTATACACTGGGCAAAAAAGATAGTCAATTCCTTTAAACTCCCGTCACTATGTGAAACAATTGAACTTCGCTTCCTTTTGCATCGTCCCGTTTGAAAAAGATCTGATGTGTTCCGTCTACATTACTTTCTCTACATCTCTACAATAAATTATTGTTAAAATATTATTCTTCAATTTGCTTAATGCTAATCGATAAACAAATTAGCAGAAAGGGTATTACTACCTGCTTCCTGGCAAGTAGAAGTGAAATAAACGAGGATAAGTATTTTAAAGCGTGAATCTAATTACACAGAATATCACGAAAAACTGTATATAACATAATTTGTGTGTGATAAGTTTTGTCTATAGCTTACGGTTTACCAGTTATGCAAAATGCAGGAAAATTGGCCCTGAATAAAGAGACCTTCAGACACTATTACCAACAAACTAAAGATTTACATTTTATTTGTTATGTAAATATCTTAAAATTAAGAAATATTAATCAAAATCGGAATATAGCACGTGTAGAGAAAGTAAAAATGTGTCTCAAAAGGCCAGTTAAATGAATTAACTTTGTACCGTGAATTATAAGGGGAGTAATTCTCTCTCTATCTGTGTCTCTCTCTCTCTCCCTCTCTCTGTATTTTGTCATTTTGCACGTGAATTTGTTTTCTGTTGCTAAATTCCCCAGTCGAAGAGCAACCTTGAGGGAGGTCGGCGAGCTGTAATACGATCGCATTCCGTTACGGCTACGTAGCGTTTCCCGGAGTGACTCAGTTTTTTTTTATGCAGCCATCACGTGGAATGAAATTGAGAGTGTGTGTTATCCATGCAATAGGGACAGAGTTTCATGTGGAATCAGAAGCCAATAACTTTTACAATGTCACAGAAAACAGTGAAGTAATTAGAATTGTCTTTATAGGAGACATTGATTCAGTAATATATAACATTTTCAAAATACTAATTAGTGTTGGACCACAAGAAGAAGGCTCCGGGGCATGAGATAGAAAGGGGGCTTTGGATTAGGATTAATGGCGGACGAGGCCCTAACTTCAATATCGTTTGTGTCCAATAGTTTTAAGTGTTAATGTTAGCTTAATGCTTTCATGAATTAAATAAAGAATTACAGGTCTCTAAGGCAGAGCACCTTGTGGTCCTTTGCCAAGGAGGGAGGGATGAGGTAAAAACCCTTAAGAGGATTCGAAGTGCGACGTTCATAATTTTTCGTTTAAATTGCATATTCATATCTAGAATCTTCTGCTCATTTTGGTATAACCTTCATAGAGGTATGCTAATTGTAAATAATTTAAAAATATTGTTAAAGTAATCATGAGTAGTAGTTTTTTTAGAACATTTTGCTACACTCACTTGATAAAACATTAATTAAACGTTGGTGTTAGAGAAGATACTTTCTTTTTTTATTTTGATCAAACTATGTTTTTTTTCAGCTATTCCCAGCATTGACATGCCGTTCATAGTATCCTCATGTGAGAGTTTCGAAGTATTGCGAAGTTGTGTTAGGAAAGATAGGTTCCATTGTTTTTTTTAAATTTTAAGTTTGAAAGCAATTTCTGAAGAAGTAAAATTGTTTATACAAATGCCCGATTAACTCAGAAACTAATTGGCACTAAGGATTTAAATTTTTACCAAACGTTTGCACCTAAATAGGCTTTATAAAAACGAAAATGCTTTTATGGATATGGATTAGTTATTTCTTTAAAAATTAAAAATCATCATTTTTCACTAAACGTTTAAGAGGTTTTTATTAAAAAAAAAAGTCATATCTTTCCTTCTAATCAACAAAACTAGGTTATTTTTCATCAGTCAACAGTTAAGGTATTGTTGAATATACCTTGAAAAATTTAGCACATTATCTTAAATAGTTGCTGAGATAATAGTTCAAACTTTAACATTGACAAGATGGGGCATTCCAATTCCACTTAAATATATGTTTGGATTTCTTGGCGCAGGGGATCATGGGTTCAAGCCTCACCTTGGACATGGGTGTTTGTAAATGTCTATATGTGTGTATTAGAAAAAAAAAAAGAAGAAAAGAAATACAGCTCCGGAGTCCCGACAAGACTCCTGGAAGTAGAAGAAAAAAAAAAAGCATTTAGCGCAAGCATGGATGGAGTTGACCGCTTCCGACACCCCCTGACTCTACCAGCGAGCCATCGGAGGGAACCCTGCAAATGTATGCATCCCGACCAAGTGTTCCAGACGAAATCACCAGAATGCGTAATTCACCAACGAGCCGCAACCCGCCGAACACCATCGCTAGTCCTTCAACCCTGAAACAAATGATTAGGTAATGATGGGAACCGCAAATAGTGGACTTTTTTTTGTAGTGTGTAACGCCCACTTTACTGCTTGATACATGGAATAAAGATGAGCACTGGTGGAATGCGATGGTGGGGGAAATCGGAGAACCCGGAGAAAACCCACTTCTGTCCTCCACAAATTTTACATACGTTGTCTTGAGATCGAACCTGGGCCGTCTAGGTGAGAGGCGAGTGGTCTATGGTCAATTGGTATTGGAATAATCACACAAACCGTGTGTAGGACAGGATAGGTAGAGTCAGACTGAAAAAGTCAATGCCATAGCCGGGATTGTAAGTCGCCATTGGGGTTGTCATCTCAAAATAATTTGAGAACACCTTGTGGTATACCGAGAAACATGCGAGTCAGTTGAGAAATTCAATGCTATGCCGGCATGTTGCCATGGTAGCTCAGTGGCAGAGCAATCGACTAGAGACCGGGAGATCCGTGGTTCATATCCCGGCTATGGCATTGAATTTTTCTACCTATCCAACTCCTGTCCTACACACGGCTTGTGTGAAAAAACAATTAATCCAGTTTTTTGTAGTGTTTAACGCCCGCTTTTACTACTTGTTGCACCGCAGGTGATGACACTGCTACTGCATGGAATGAAGATGGAGCACGGTGGAATGCGATGACGGGGGAACCGGAGAACCCGGAAAAACCAACCCCTGGCCGCTTTGTCCACCACAAATCTTAAATACAGTCGCTTGGGATCAAACCTGGGCCGTCTAGTTGAGAGGCGAGTGGTCTAACCATTCGGCCACGACGCGACCGATCAGATCCGGATGGCGACAGGCACAAGCATGGATGGAGTTCCTATCGGTTACAGTTGGAACGACACCACCCTAGGACTGCTCACGAACTACGACCCTCCCGGCGGGTCTCGGAGGGAGCCCTGAAAACGTACGGGTATTCTGAAACAATACCCGTCGACTCCAGGATAACCTTTTACAATGAGTAAATTACTTAAAGCTTATTCTTTCTTCTACTTCATGCTAATAGAGATAAACATTAATAGAAATGGTCTTATTACTTGCTTCTTTGTAAGTAGGAGGAAAATAAGGTTGTACACGATGCTAAGCGATAGTCAAATCTTTCTCCTATCCTTCATGTTACATTTCATGTATCCTAGGAAACAACAAAAAATTAATTCTTTTTATTGTGAATTATTTTAATTCCTTTGGAAGTTCCCTATTCCTTAAATAATGGAAATATTCGACACGAATATTTTAAAAATAATCCCCACCCCAACTACCCTTTACATGATACGTTTTTTGAAAAAGTTGATTTTCTCAGAACTGTTTAACGATTAAGATGCCGTATATTAAAGATGTGAACATGACACATAAGGGCTTTATTCTGAATTTCTTGTGAATAGCTCCTGAATTCCTCTTGATTCTGAATCACGTTTGCATAACTATTAAACCGTAAGAGATAGCCAATATCTTAGTTCACAAAAATCTCGTTAAAGCACGCAATTTATATAATATACAATTTTTTTGTGTAGTGAAATATTTCGGGTATATTACCCATTATTGGTGTCAATTTTAAAAACGTTTCTCAAACGGGAAGTCTTCATCCGTTTCACATCTCTTCTGTTTTACTCCTGGCCACGGGAAGAGAACCGAATTTCAATATGAATCGACAGTGTATTCCGTTATTTCCCTTCTACTTATAAGAAAGCAAGTAATTGTTTATCTCAATTATCATGATAAGATATAAGAATAATATTTTTTAATAATAGTTATTTCCAGAGCAGATAGAGAAACTCATGGGAATGAAGCATAGTAGATATTTCTAATATAATGAGTATACTTTTTTGGGCTTGCTGGTTACATTGGGCACCTATGAAAATGCAAACAGATAGCCATTAAATATTTGAGACGTTATAAAAAGTTAGAGAATCATAAAATAACTCGGTAGAATGTAATTGGCGTGTTATTTATGGGCGCTCTTTAACTGCTGTGGTTTTCAGCGTCCCATTCTTAATTGGGCGTGAAGGACCGCTTAATTTTGCTCAAATGCCTCTCTATCAGGCTTGAGGTTCTTTCACGTGCCGTAAATCTACGACACGGGAGCAACGGCTTTACTTCCCTTCCGAAGGAAGTCATGCTAAGGATTTTTACACCCGAAAAAATATATCGTCCTCCGCCGGGTTTGAACCCGCGAACTTGGGTATATGAAGTTAGCATAGTAACCATTACACCACGGAGGGCGACAAAATAACTCGGTAACCGACATGTAACCCTTTTACTGGGAGTAAAAATAACGGGGAAGAAGCAGTAAAACCTGAAATAGAAAAATTAATATTTCAAGATGATTACAGATAAAAGCAGAAGGAGTGAAAAAATAACTGTCAAGAATCTTAATTTATTTGTCTCTATGCAAATTGTATGCTAAGGTATTCAACTAACTGAATAAATAAGAAATAAGAAAGCAAAAGCGGCACGAAAGAAGCAAAGAAAAAAATCTGATGTGTTCCATTCACATGACTTTCTCTGTATCTCTCAAACAAATTATTGTAAAATGCTTATACTTCTATTTCTACTTCATGCTAATCGAGAATAATTTGGCAGAAATAGTTCTATTACTTGCTTCCTTGTAAGTAGACGGGAAATAAAGGGGTGCCATAGGTTAAAGTGACATTCAAAAGCTGGTTGCTATGTGACTGAAGTTCTTTTGGTTGTATGGACAGCAGTTGACAAATTCATGTATGAGAAAATCAAGTTTTTTAAAGGTGAAACCAAAAACAACGAATATCTTAAAAATGATCAACTCCACGAAAAAAATGTATATAACATAAATGGTGTGTTTTAACATGCTCAACATTTTTTGTGTTATAAGTTTTGGTCTATCTCTTATGGTTTAGAAGTTATACAAAATTCCGTAAAACTCATCCAGAATAAGGTAGTCTTCAGAGGCCATTCCCAGAAAATTCAAGATATACATTTTACTTGTTATATTTGCTTAATATACGATTTTTTTAATCAAAATTGTTAGAGACATTTTTGAGGAAATCAACATTTTTGAAACAATTTTCATGTAAAGGGTAGTTTGATGTGGCGGGATTTTTCTCAAAATCTTAGTGTCGCATCCCTTAAAGATACTGAACTTAAATGCCTAGATTGGTATTCTACCGACTTTTCGTTTTTGAGCTATCATGTTCACAGACACACGGGCACACACATACATACACGGACCTTTTTCTGAAAATGATTTTTTTGGAAACAGGGAACCCTCAAATATATATTTCCGGTGGAATCTCAGTATCGAATTTTTGGGTGAAGTGCAAGTGTGTCCGTGTGTCCGTGTGTCTGTGAACACGATAGCTTAAAACGAAAAGTCGGTAAAATACCAAACTTGGTATTTAGGTTTAGTATCTTCTAGGGATGCGACACGAAGATTTTGAGAAAAATCCCCCCACTCCCAGCTACCCTTTACGTGGAACTTTTTTTGAAAATTTTGATTTTCTCAAAAATGGCTCTAACGATTTTGATTAAAATTTCGTATATTAAAGATATTTACCTGACAAATAAAATGCATATCTTGAATTTTCTGGGAATAGCCTCTGAAGAGTAGTTTATTCTGGATGAATTTTACTGAATTTTGAATAACTGCTAAACCGTAAGAGATGAACAAAAACTTACCACACAACAAATGTAGAGCACTTTAAATCACACAGTTCATGTTACATACATTCTTTCCTGGAGTTGATCGTATTTGAGATATTCCTTGTTTTTGGTATCAGCTATAAAAAAACTTATACTTTTCTCATACAGGACTTTGGGAATTCGTGTCCATACAAACAAAGGAACTTCAGTGACATAGCAACCAGCTTTTGACTATCACTTTAACCAATGGTGCTCTCTTATTTCGCTTCTACTTACAAGGAAGCAAGTAATATGACTATTTCTGCTATTTTTTCTCGATTGGCATGAAGTAAATAGAAGCATAAGCTTTTTAGCAATAATTTGTTGCAGAGATGTAGAGAAAGTCATGTGAATGGTACACACCAGATTTTTGATTGAGTAATCGTCTTCTAGATTTTCCGCATTATTGGTTTCAATTTTAAGTCATTTAAGCTTTTCTCAAACGGGAAGACATTTTTCTTTCTCGTTTCGCGTTTGTGTACTCCTGGCAAGCAAATAAATGGAATTTCAATTGTTTCACACAACGACCTGATTTTAATGGATTGACTGTTGTTTTAGCCTTTGCATTCCATTATTTCCCTTCTAGTTACAAGCAAGCAAGCAAGCAATGAGACTAATTCTGCTTATATTTATCTTGATTAGCATGATGTAGATAAAGGAATAATCTTTTGAAAAGCAGGTTAATTTGTGGAACAGCTAGAGAGGGTCATGTGAATGGAACACATCAGATTTTTCATCTATAAAGCTCACAGAGTATCGATCTCTAGAATCTAATTTTGGCTGCTTCCATGCGTCTTTTATCGCTCCATCTTAAACTCGCATCTCGCTTCCATACAGCAAAGAAAGCTCTGAGGCAGTATTACGTAGTCTGAAGAAGATTTTTTCTTCTTATGCCTTGCAAATGTTATTTAATATATCCGTTTAGGTCGTATATTTTGACTTTCTCTATCACACACAATAGAACCTATTGCATTTCACTGAAAAATTGATAGAATATTGAATAAAAATAAATAGATAAATCTGATGTATTCCATTTAATGACTTTCTCTACATCTCTGCAACAAATAATAGTTAAAAAGCTTAACCTTCTATTTGATTCATGCTAATAGAGAAAAACATTTATCAAAAATGGCCTTATTACTTACTTCCTTGTAAGTAGAACGAAAATAAGGTAATACACTCAACTAAAACGATAGTGAATTTTTACTTTCCCTACACCTAATATGTATATAGTGTATAGAGAAAGTATTGCACTCCACCCAAAAATTCGATATCGAGATTTCACCGGAAATATATGTTTTAGGATCTCTTGTATCCAAAACAAAAAATAAAAAAAAAACATTTTCACAAAAAGGTCCGTGTGTCCGTTTGTCAGTGTGTCAGTCTATCATGAGTCCGTCTGTCTATGAACACGATAACTCAAAAACGAAAAGTCGCTAAAATACCAAACTTGGTATTTTAGTTTAGTATCTTCCAAGGATGCGACACAAAGATTTTGAGAAGAATCCCCCAACCCAAACTACCCTTTATATAGGATTATTTTCAAAATTTTTGATTTTCTCAAAAATTACTAACGATTTTGATTAAAATATCATAATTTAGAGATATTTACCTGACAACTAAAATGTATATCTTGAATTTTCTGGGAATAGCCTCATAAGACTACTTTATTCTGGACGAATTTTACGGAATTTTGCATAACTACTAAACCTTAAGAGATGGAAAAGCACTTACCACACACAAAAAAGTGAGCACTTTAAAACACACAACTTATGTTGTATGCATTTTTTCATGGAGTTCATCGTTATTGAGATATTCTTTATTTTTGATTTCAGCTTTAAAAAATTATATTTTTCTCACACAGGACTTTGTCAACTTCTGTCCATACAAACAAAGAAACTTCATTTATATAGCAACCAGCTTTTGACTTTCACTTTAACCTATGGTACTCCCTTATTTCGCTTCTACTTACAAGGAAGCAAGTAATAAGACTATTTCTGATATTTTATTTTCGATTAGCATTAAGTAAATGGATCAATAAGCTTTTTAGCATTAATTTGTTGTAGAGATGTAGATTAAGTCATGTGAATGGAACACATCAGATTTTTTTAAAAGCCGGTTGCCATGGGTTGTATTCCATTTCTATGCAGGGCCAGGAGTTCACAACTTTCCGTATGAGAAAAGTTTTAAGTCTTTTAAATCTGAGAAAAATAATAAGGTATATCTCGGAAATGGTCAATTCCACGGAAAAAAAAAAACATATATAACATACACTGTGATCTACAGTTTTTGTGTAGTAAGTTTTTGTCTACCTCTTACGGTTTACCATTTACACAAAATTCATTCAGAATAAAGTGGGCTTTACAAGCTATTCCTAGAAAATTTAAGATATACATTTTATTTGCCATATAAATATCCGGTATTTTAATCAAAATCATTACAGACCTTTTTGAGAAAATCAAAATTTTCGAAAAATGTTCCATGTAAAGGGTAGCTTGGGGTGGGGGATATGTCTCAAAATCTTCGTGTTGCATCCCAGTAAGATGCTAAATCTAAATACCAAGTTAGGTGTTTTACTGATTTTTCGTTTTGAATTAGCGTGTTCACAGACGGACCTTTTTGTAAAAAAAAAAATTTAGGTAAAGGGGACCCCACAATGTTTATTTCCGGTGAAATCTTTGTATCGAATTTTTGGGTGGAATGCAATATCGTCTCTATACATTATGTACATAGTACATGTGCAGAAAATAAACATCTGAAGTGTTCCATTCACATGGCTTTCTCTAGCTGTTACACAAACAAACGTCCTTACAAAAGATTATTCTTTTATCTACGACGATAGACATAAGTGAGATTCTTACATCATAATTCTTCCCGTTATACGGAACGTTACTTCAAGCTTCGTTTTCTAGTACCTACGACAATTTTCCAGAAAATCTGTGACGTCATTTTCGCTCTATAAAAGGAGGAAGAATTGCAGTGAGTTGTTTTATGATTTATAGTCGTGAGTGGCTGGAATGCTAGTGCGCGAGCCATGAACGACGTGCAGCTGTAAATTGTTTACGTGTCGAAAGGTCAGTGAACTATTTGCAGCAATGAACAAAATTGTTTATTTGTAAACAATCTTTGAGCCAATAAGACATTTGTTTCATGGTGTCAGGAGTGGCACTAAGAAGCCAAGATGGAACAGATGCTTCAAACATTTTTGGAGAAGATGGTTAAGATGGGAAGTGAAATAACGACAGTGAAGACGAAAATGAAGACTGAAATGGAAAACGCTGTGGAAAAGATGGAGAAGATGGAATTGGCATGGAGAAGATGAGAAATGAAATGAAGACAGTGGATTCTTCATTAAAGAAAGTGCAGAAGGAAATGAAAACCGGAGTGGAGTTTGCAATATAACTTTGTGAAAACGGAAGCTTCTAGAAAAATCGACAAACAACTGTCAGTTAACAAATTCGTGTTAGTTTCATTAGCAGAAAAACAAGAAACCCGGTTACAGCTTTCACGGACCTTGGCTATCTACTAAACAATACACTTGAGTAAAATAGTTTTAGTACGATATATACCATCAAAGCCACAATTTGTTACTATAACGTGCAAGGTTCTCATGTTTACGCCTAACGCCGTGATTGCTAGGCAACTTCTCCGACTATTGAGACATACTTTTGTAACAATTGCTCTCTTATTATTGGTTTTAATTTTGAGCTACTTAAAATTTTTCTCAAACGGAAAATTATGTTTCGTTTCATCTCTCTTTTGTTTTACTTCTGACCATTGAAGGAGAATCAAATTTCAGCCACAATCCCATAGCGATAGTTTTCAAATATTCGGCTGTCGATTTAGCCTAGTGTATTCCCTAATTTCCCTTCTACTTATAAGGAGCTATGTAATAAGACAATTTCTGGTAATCTTTATCTTGGATTAATTGCTTTTCACACAAGCCTTGTGTAGGACAGGGGCTAGATAGATACAGTCAGACTGAAACATTCAATGCCATGGCCGGGATATGAACCACGGATTACCCGGTCTCTCTTTCACTGAGCTACCATGGCAACATGCCGGCATAGCATGTCAGTTTGACTCTACCTATCGTACTCCTGTCCTACATATGGCTTGTGTGAAAAAACAATTAATCCAATACCAATTGACCATAACTGTTAGCTATACTATGAATCCCGGGACTTAAGTACCTACAACATTGTAAGTCGCCATTGGGGTTGTCATCTCAAAATAAGATCTTCCTACTTTACGTTTGCCGTGAGCCATTCAAAACAAACGAAGAGGAGTGCTGACTTCAGGAATTGTGTTGATCCATGACAACGCTCGTCCACACACTGCTGGCACAACCCATCGGCTCCTTGAACAATTTCAATGGGACATTTTCGATCATCCGCCGTACAGTCCTGGCCTGGCACCGAGCGACTTTCACCTTTTACCTGAACTGAAGACGTGGCTAGGAGAGCAGCACTTTTAAACCAACGAAGATCTTCAAAACAACGTCAATGCTCATTTGAAATCATTGGCGGCAACATTTTTTTGAAGCGGCTATTGCAAAGCTTGTGCACAGGTACGATAAATGCCTCAATCTTTTCGGTGATTATGTTGAAAAGTAACTATAAATGTATACAACTTTTAGTAATAAAATAATTGTTTTCTATGAACTTGTCTTTTATTTACAGCCTATCGGAGGTTCAAAAATAACGGCCCTCTTACTTACAAGGAAGTAAGTAAAAACCCATTTCTGCTGTTTATCTCGATTAGCTTGGCATGGATAGAAAAACGAGGTTTATTAACAATAATTTGTTACAGAGATGTACCTAATAGCAAGTCATGTAAATAGAGCAAATCAGATTTTTAATGAATAGCGAATTTTTTTCACAATAATTAGGTGGGAACTATAGGTAATGCCATCTAGCACCCGTAAAAGAGAGGCAGGGATAAAAAGGAGCACAGGCTCTTTGGATTGATTGCTTTTTTGACTTGTTTTGTTGGCTTGCTGAGCTGAGAGCCCATAAAGCACAATGAAGAGGAGGTGATTCTTCTGACGCAAACGTTTTGACGACCTCAGGTGTGGGCCATGTGCAGTCTGACTGCTGGCTTGGGCGTAATCCCTTAATGGACGGGCTTCCAACTATATTAGGAAGAGCTTGCTTTTTATGTTCTCTCACTTGTAAACATTCATGGCGGTTGCCATGCAACCGATACTAAACCTGTGACGTGATTGCAGCTCTTTATATTCTACTGCCACCACATATCTCACGTTTACATCCTAGGAAACAAATGCACTCCCAGATTTACTGCAAGTTTTAAATTTTACTCCCTGAATCACAATTGGAATAAAATCAACTTGATAAATAGTGTGTCAGACACGACACATGCATGTAATGAACTATTTTTTTCTTCGACCGAACGTAATTGAATAGTTTACAAGCTCATTTCAGATCCCAAACTTTATGTTTACGGAATCCACGCGCAAAGAAGTGCAGCAAGCATAAAATGAAGCGTAAAGTAACTTTGTTCCAACTTTATGTTAGCCAAAATAAACAGATATAGACCTACATTTACCATTACTACAGCCGATGTCCCACGCTCAAGTATTTTGGTCCAATACTCTTCAAACCACAATTAGGATCGTGGAACATCGGATAATTTCATTGTGTACAGTTCCGTCCTATTTTTTGGTCCAATTCCAGTTTGCTACAACAGGATATAGCGGTTTCTATTTTTTGGTCCAAACGTAAGAAATCAACCAATGAGCGACCTGGTGGTAATGACGTAATAAGATGGCAGCTAGCGCTGGGTCTTCTTTCCCGCCCATATGCTTGTTTGTGAAACTTTGCTGTATCTTGTAGATTTTGTCCTAAATAATAGGGTTATAGTAGCTGGGCTATTGTTCAAATACCATTTTTTTTTTTGTGCGGCAGAGATTTATGAAATAATGACTCGGGTATTTATAATCCCTGCAAATGTATTTTATCGGATCCGTTTGTACCTAACCTTCTTTTCTTAACAAAAATATAAAAACGTGGTCTTCTTTTGATTTGCTGGTATGGACTGCCTCATATTTGTCTTGGTGAGTGATTTTTGCACAGCAACTTTCCAAACAGATATTCGTCCATTCTAAGGAAGTTAAAATAATGTATAGAGTCAGAGAAGAGTTCATTTTGCAGCATATGTAGTACAAATCTTCCTTGGCCTGCGTTTCTACGTTACAGCCATGGTCTATGCCAACCAACGCCTTTTTATTCATTATTTCAGTCTATTATAATATGCGCTTGCAATGAATACATAAACTAAGCTTGCTACAGCAAACGTAAATAATTGTGGATCAGCAACCTCCACTATTTTCTATCAGCTGTTCATGTGCATGCGAGAAATATTTGGACCAATACACACTCCCGTGGGAATGGAATGGAGACATTGCATACAACATTCACATTGTATAACATTTTTGGACCAAATTTTGACCGTGGGATATCAGCTTAAGAATTCAAATTAGGGTAGACCGTGATAAACCAAGATAATTACTGTTCGACGATGTATTTTAAGAAAATGGCAGATTTTAAGAATTGTGATACCCTTAGAGCTCCATAAAATTTACTACCAGTTAATCCCGAAAAGTTTATGAGAAATTTATGAAGTGGTGTATAGAAAAGAACGAATTATAAACCTTTGATGAATGGCTCAAACTTAACCACAAATTTATTTCATCTTTCGTTGCTTTACTTTCAACATCAGAAAATTCTCGTAGAAGAAACATTGTATGATACGCGAGCGTAAAGTTTCTTTTTGAACTCGCGTGGTTGTGAAACTGGACTTTCTCGTTTCACAATATTCCCGCTCCTATCAAAAACTATAACTTTACTCTCTTACATCATAAAGAACTATTTTTCATTGTGAGCACGTGTGCAGTGGCATTAGTTCTGGCTAGTTTTACTTTCTTTACGCGTGAGAAAGTATTGTGTTCCACCCAAAACTGGATAACAAGATTTGACCGCAAATATATGTTTAGAGATCCCCTTTATAAAAAAAGAATAATGTTTAGAAAAGGATAAGTGTTTATGTCTGCGGACAGCATACCTCTAAAACAGTCGCCCTACCACGCTAACTTCATATACCCAAAGTCGCGGGTTCAAACCCGGCGGAGGATGATGGATTTTTTCGGGCGTAAAAATCCTTAGCATGGCTTCCTTCGGAAGGGAGGTAAAGCCGTGGGTCCCGTGTCGTAGATTTATGGCACGTAAAAAAAACCTCGAGCCTGATAGAGAGGCCCCTGAGCAAAATTAAGCGGTATTTCACGCCCAATATAGAATGGGATGCTGAGAACCAAAGCAGTTAAAGAGCGTCCATAAATAAAATACCATGTTTTACACTACTAAAACGAAAAACGCGTTCAGTACTACATTTTTTATTTAAGTTTAGTATCTCCCAAGGATGCAACACGAATATTTTCAAGAAAACCTCCACACCTCAAACTGCCCTTTACTTAGAAAAGTTTTCTAAAATGTTTATTTTCTCAAAAATGGCTCTAATTATTTTAATTAAAATAGGGCACGAGCATATTAAAGACATTTATATCACAAATTAAATGTATATCTTTAATTTTCTCGAATAGCCTCTGCAGACCTCTTCAGTCTGAATGAATTTTATATGACCGTTAAATGTAAGAGACAAAGGTTACTAGTCTAAACCACTCCATTTCTATCATATACATTTTTTTTCTAGAGTTAACTCTTTCTAGATATTCCTTGTTATTTGTTTCATTTTTAAGCTATTAAACTTTTATCAAACGGGAGGTCATCTTTCTTTCCACTTCTCTTTTGTTTACTCCTGGGGGGGAAAACAGAACCAAATTTCAATTGTTTCATATAGCGGCCGACTTTTTAAAAATCGTACATTACAGATATTTAGATCATAAACGAAATGTGTATCCTGAATTTTCTCGAATAGCCTCTGTAGACCTTTTCGGCCTGGATGAATTTTGAAAACTGGTAAACTGCAAAAGATTGACAGAAGGTTACTAATCAAAAACACACAACTTCCATAATAATTTGTCTTTTTACAGACTAACCGTTTCCGAGACATTCCTTGTTATTTTTTTTAATTTTAAGTTACTTAAACATATTTTTCATGCTGGAGGTCATCTTTCTTTTCATATCTCTTTTGTTTACTCCTACCCGGAAAAACCGAACCAAATTTCAATTGTTTCACACAGTAACTACTTTTAATATATTTGAAGATTTGACTATCGCGTCAAGTATTACCTTATTCATATTAACATTTCTGCTGAGGTTTATCTCGATTACCGTAAGATAAATAAAGGAATGATCTTAGAGACAATCGCTTGTAGAAATAGTCAAGTGAATGGAACACATCAGAATTTATAAATTAACTTTTAAATGTGGATATTACTTCAAATCTTATTCATAGTTATTGCTATTTGAGAAATTATTATACCCAGAAGGTATAGCGTAATTCAGTATTCAAACTTTTACCATGAACTTGAGCTAATTTGCACCTTAATCGGTCACTTTGTCTCAACTTTGGAAAATATATTATTTCATATATATATATAGACACATATATAATTATTTTATATTGTATTCCATGTGATTATTTTAGAATTATCACAATTCAACATCATGAGGATGTACCATATTTCCCCAATTATGGACCCCCCTAGTATATAAGCCAATAATTCATTATATTTAATACTGAATACAGTATTAAAGAGGTATAATTCAAAATAATCTTTTCATATATTGTGCATCCAATATGAAATATAATACATTATTATTCTAATATAATAGGGGATTTCAAAATTGGGATACACTGCTGTAACAAACTATTCTTATCCAAATTCAGGATTCTAAATGAATGTTTCAGTGCTCCTTCCATAATCATACTCTTCCTTCGCATGCTTCCCAACTCCAACTTCACTTTCTCTACACGTACTATACAAAGTATATAGAGAAAAATTCGAAAAAAAAAAAACATTTCTGGAAAAAGAACAGTGTGTGTGCGTGTCTGTGCATAACATACCTCAAAAAGTCCGTTAAATATCAAACTTGGTATTTAAGTTCAGTATCTTCCAAGGATGCAACACGAAGATTTTCAAGAAAATCCCCCCACCTCAACTACCCTTTACATGGAACTTTTTTCGAAAATTTTGATATTTATAAAAGTGACTAACGATTTTGATTAAACTATCGTATATTAAAGATATTTACTTGACAAATAAATGTATATGTTGAATTTTCTGGGAATAGCCTCTGAAGACTACTTTATTCTGGATGAATTTTACGGAATTTTGCATAACTGCAAAACCGTAAGAAATGGATGAAGCTTACCACACAAAAAACGTAGAGCACGTTGAAACACTTCTGTTATATACATTGAACAGGAGTTGACAAATTCCGGTATGAGTAAGTTTTTCGAACTGAAACCAAAAACTAAGAATATCTCAAAAACGATCTCCTCCACGAAAAACCTCTATATAACATAAATTGTGTGTGTTAATGTCCTATACATATTTTGTGTGGTGCGTTTTTGGGTATGTCATACGGTTTAGCAGTTATGCAAAATTCCGAAAAATTCATCCAGAATAAAGTAGTCTTCAGAGGCTATTCCCAGAAAATTCAAGATATACATATTATTTGTCAGGTAAATACCTTTAATATACGATATTTTAATCAAAATCGTTAGAGCCATTTTGGATAAAATCAATATTTTCGACAAAAGTTCCATGCAAATGGTAGTTGGGGGTGGGTGGATTTTCTTGAAAATCTTCGTGTCGCATCCTTGGGAGAAACCAACTTAAATACCAAGTTTGATATTCAACGGTCTTTAAGTTTTTGAGCTATGCTGTCCACAGACACACACATACACACTAACCTTTTTTGTAAAAATGCTTTTTTTTGGGGGGGGGGGATTCAGGGGACCCCAAACATGTATTTCCGGTGAAATCTCGGGTTCGAATTGAAGCATAATCTTTTGAACAATAATTTGTTGCAGAGATGTAGAGAAAGTTATGTGAATGGAACGCATCAGATTTTTACTACTATACTTAGTAAGTTCAATACTTCCCTACAAAACATCCTACGGACCACATCAATGGTTTCCTCCCCCTCCCCCGACGCAGTTTCCATTTTTCTGTTCGATATAGTATCTTCGGTTCAACCGTCATATTATAATTTTTTGCTAACTATTTAACTCAAATATTCGTTTTTCTATACTTAGAAGTCTTGATTGCTGCCATGATTTATTTTCCTTTCATTTAAATTTACTAATGAGGCTTAGTAAAAAGAGAGGGTTAAGAATAAGCATTAACCAATTTACTTTTTGTTTTTTTGTTACAGAGCGAAGCGCCAGCGAACAATATCAACAGTCCTATCTTGCCTAGTGCCACTAGGCTAGACTTCTCCGTGAAAGTAAGTACGTAATGCAATACACATACTTACATCTTCATGACAATTGAACATCAGCGAGCGAATACATTCCTTTTCTGTCCCAATACCCAGGAACAGTTGGATTGAAAATTGCGCTTTTCAGCCCCGTATGTGCAATGTACATAGGGATAGAGAAGTATTGTATTCCACCCAAAAATTCGATACTGAGATTTCACCGGAAATACATGTTTTACGACCCCCTGTATCCATAAAAAGCATTTTCAGAAAAAGGTCCGTGTGTGTCCGTGTGTCTGTGAACACGATAACTCAAAAACGAAAAGTAGCTAAAATACCAAACTTGGTATTTAAGTTTAGTATCTTCCAGGGATGTGACACGAAGATTTTGAGAAAAATCCCCCCATCCCAAACTACCCTTTACATAGAACTTTTTAAAAAATTTTTATTTTCTAAAATATGGCTCTAGCGATTTTGTTTAAAATATGTTATATTAAAGATATTTACCTGACAAATAAAAAGTATATTTTGAATTTTCTGGGAATAGCCTATGAAAACTACTTTATTCTGGGTCAATTTTACGGAATTTTGCATAACTGCTAAACCATAAGAGATGGACAAAATGTTACCTCACAACAAATGTAGAGTACTTTAAAACACACAATTTATGTTATATACATTTTTTTCGTGTAGGATATTGTTTTTGAGATATTCCTTGTTTTTGGTTTCAGCTATAAAAAAACGTATAATTTTCTGATACAGGACTTTATGAACTATCCATACAAACAAAGGAACCTCAGTCATATAACAACCAGATTTTGACTATCACTTTAACCTATGGTACACCCTTATTTCGCTTCTACTTACAAGGAAGCAAGTAATAAGGCTATTTCTACTATTTTTTTCTCGATTAGATGAAGTAAATAGAGTAATTTGTTGCAGAGATGTAGAGAAAGTTATGTGAATGGAACACGTCGGATGTTTTCTTTGAATCACTAAGAATAATTCAACCGTAAACGCTACATTTAGTTGCAATAACGTTAACGCTGTTGTAGACTGAATTTCGTTTACTGGACTTTTTTTTATGCATTTAAAGGTGTTTATATTTTAACCTAAGCGTATAAACACATATTGTCCGCATAGGTAGTATGCGGGTAGCGTGTCTGCCTCACATTAAAAAGGTAGTGACTTCGAATTCGCTAACCGGATAAGGTTTTTTTTCAGGGTTTTCTCTTATTCTGAGTTTTAAGCTCCGTAGAACCCGATATCATTTGAGCTTCATTTCACCAATGTCATTCATAGTCCCATATGACCAACCAGGTTAAACGGCGTTAAGCTAAAACAAAAATAATATATCTGATGTGTTTCATTCACATGACTTTCTCCACAACTCTGCAATAAATTATTGTTAAAAAATTTATGCTTCTATTCACTTCCTGCTAATCGAGAAAAAATTAACAGAAATAGTATTATTACTTCCTTGTAAGTAGAAGCAAAATAAGGGAGTACCATAGGTTAAAGTGATGGTCAAAAGCTGGTTGCTATGTGACTGAAGTTCCTTTGTTTGTATGGACACGAGATCACGAAGCCCTGTATGAGAAAAGTATGTTTTTTATAGCTGAAACCAAAAACAAGGAATATATTAAAAGCAATCAGCTCCACGAAAAAACTGTATACAACATAAATTGTGTGTTTTAATGTGCTCTACATTTTTAGTGTGGTAAGTTTTCGTCCATCTCTTACGGTTTAGCAGTTATATAAAATTTCGTAAAATTCTCTGAGAATAAAGTAGTCTTCAGAGGATATTCCCAGAAAATTTAAGATGTACATTTTGTTTGTCAGATAAATATCTTTAATATATGATATTTTAATCAAAATCGTTAGACCATTTTTCTTGAAAATCAAAATTTTCGAAAAAAGTTCCATGTAAGGGATAGTTTGGGATGGGGAGATTTTCCTCAAAATCTTCGTGTTGCATCCCCGGAAGATGCTAAACTTAAGTACCAAGTTTAATATTTTAGCGAGTTTTCGTTTTTGAGTTATCCTGTTCACAGACACACGGACACACGGACATTTTTCTGAAAATACTTTTTTTTGGATACAGGGGACCCTAAAACAGATATTTCCGGTGAAATCTCGGTATCGAATTTTTTGGTGGAGTGCAATACCTTCTCTATCCACTATGTACATAGTGCGTATAGAGAAAGTAAAAAAGAAACACATTCTCTGAGAGATTTCTTTGTTTATACACGTAAAAAAAACAACAATGTACTAAATACAGCAGAAGGAACAAAGGTTTTTAGGTGACATCGAAGAAAATTATAAATTTACTTACTTTCTTGTAAGTAGCTGGGAAACAAGGAAATACACTAGGTTAAAGTGATAGTTAAATATTTTAAAAGATGGTTGCCATGTGGTTACAATCCGTTTCTATGCAGTGCCAAGGGTTTACAGCTTTTCGTGTGAGAACATTTTTGGTATTTAAAATCTGAAAAAAATAACAAGGAATATCTCAGAAATGGTCAGTTCCACGTAAAAAAACGCATATGTCATAAATTGCGTTTTTTAACGCGATTTACATTTTCTGTGCTGTAAGTTTTTGTCTATCTCTTACGTTTTACCAGTTACGCAAACTTCAGCAAAATGCATTCAGAATAAAGAAATCTGTAGAGGCTATTCCCATAAAATTTAAGATATAATTTTACTTGGCATTTAAATACTTTTAATGTACGTTATTTCAATCAAAATAGTTAGAGCCATTTGTGAGAAAATAAAAATTTTAGAGATATTTTTCCATGTAAAGAGTAGTTTGTGTTGGGGGACTTTTTTTCCTCAAAATCTTCGTTTGTTATCCCTGCTAGCTACTAAACTTAAATACTAAGTTTGATATTTTACCGACTTTTCGATTTTGTGTCCTTGTGTTCACATACACACGGACACTCACATACACAGGGATCTTTTTCCAAAAATCCTTTTTTTTTATACAGGGGATCCTAAAACGTTATTTCCGGTGAAATCTCGGTATCGAATTTTTGAGTGTATTAAAATACGTTTTCTAAATACACTATGCAAGTACATAGTACGTATAGAGATACCAAAAGGGCGTTGTTTAATGGTTTTTTCATGAAATAAACCCCTCATACATACTCTTAAGGAGCCGTCAAACATACTAAGCGTTTTTGGTGTTTTTAATTTCTCTAGCCCCATATGTAAATGTACATAGGGATAGAGGAGTATTGTAATGCACCCAAAATTTGATACCAAGATTTCACTGGAAATATTAGTTTTTGGGTCCCTTGAGTCCAAAAAGCATTATTAGGAAAAGGTCCGTTGTGTGTGTGCGTGTGGACAACATAGCCCCAAAACGAAAAGGCCATTTAATACTAAACTTAGTATTTAGGTTTAGTGTCTTCCAAGGAAGATTTTCATGAAAATCCCCCCACCACAAACTACCCTTTACATGGAAAAATTTTCGAAAATTTTGATTTTCTAAAAATTGCTCTAACAATTTTAATTAAAATCCCGTAAATTAAACCTATTTATATCCGAAATAAAATGTATATCTCGAATTTTCTGGGAATAGCCTTTTGAAGACCTCTTTATTCTGGATGAATTTTGTCTAATTTTGCTTAACTGCAAAAAATTACCGCACAAAAAATGTAGAGCACGTTAAAACACACAATTTATGTTGTATACATTTTTTTTTGTGGAGTTGGTCGTTTTTGAGATATCTTTCGTTTTTGGTTTCAGCTTTGAAAAACCAATACTTTTCTCATACAGGAGTTTGTCAACTCCTGTCCATACAAACAAAGGAACTTTAGTCACATAGCAACCAGCTTTTGTCAATCACTTTAACCTATGGTGCTCCCATATTTTCCTTCTACTTACGAGGAAGCAAGTAACGAGACTATTTCTGCTATTTTTCTCGATTAGCAGTAAGTAAATAGAAGAATAAGCTTTTTAACAGTAATTTGTTGCAGAGATGTTGAGAAAGTTATGTGAATGGAACACATCAGACTTTTTGGGATGCAGGGGACCCTAAAATGTTTTTCCGGTGAAATATCGGTACCGAATTTTTGAGTGCATTATAATACCTTCTCTATATACACTATATACACAGTACGTGTAGAAAAAGTAAAAATCTGATGTGTTATACTCACATGACTTTCTCTAGCTGTTCTCAAACTTCATACATAAGATTCTTCTTCTCTCTGTACCTTGCTAATCGAGGTACTCATTAGCACAATGTTCTTATTATTTAGTTCCGTAAAAGTAGGAAGAAAATAAGGGAATACACTAGGCTAAATCAATAGTCAAATGTTTTAAAAGCTGTCGTTATACGATTGTCATAACAAATTGCTTCTTTCCGTGGCCAGGAGTAGAACAAAAGAAAAACGGACACTCCCGTCTGAGAAAAGTATAAGTACTTTACAACTGAAACTAATAATATTGAATACCTCGAAAACGGTAAGCTCCATGAGAAAAATGTATGTGACATAACTTGTGTATTTGAACAAGACTTAACTTTTTTGTAGAGCAAGTTTTTGTCTATCTCTTACGGTTTAATATTTATGCCAAATTAAGCAAAATTCATCCAGAATAAACAGGTCTTCAGAAGCTATTCCCAGAAAATTCAAGACATACATTTTATTAGATAGGTAAATATCTTTAATACATGATATTTTAATCAAAATCGTTAGAGCCATTTTTAAGAAAATTAAAATTTTCGAAAAAAAGTTCCATGTAAAGGGTAGCCTGGGGTGCGGGGATTTTTCTCAAAATCTTCGTGTCGCATCCCTGGAAAATACTAAACTTAAATACCAAGCCTGGTATTTTAGCTACTTTTCGTTTTTGAGTTATCCTGTTCACGGACACACGGACACTCACATACGCGGACCTTTTTCTGAAAATGCTTTTTTGGATACAGGGGGTCCTAAAACATGTATTTCCGGTGAAATCTCGGTATCGAATTTTTGGGTGGAATGCAATACTCCTCTATCCCTATGTACGTTGTACATATGGGGCTAGAGAAAGTAAAAAGTTGTTTTGTGTTTTTTTTTTTTTTTTCATGAAATAAACCCTTCATACATACTTTTAAAGAGCCATTATGCATACTAAGCGTTGTCGATGCTTTTTCTATACAGTAGAGCTGTGTGGTAAAATTCGTAAACAGGTGATTCATTGGTTGGTGATTGACTGCAGATATAACGCACCAATCACTCGTACTCCGTTAATAATTGATAAAACATGGTTTAATACTGCTGTCCGCCATTTCGAGCGCAACAGGTAAGATGGACGGTTCAACCTGCTGTCATTACTCGCTCGTACGTGAACAGACTTAAACTTGTTGCTTTTCATATAAGGCCAAGCTGTTCTTATTATAGGTTTTTCCTTTTCAGAAACTAGTTCTCCAAGCCATACCATTTAACCGCAATAAGAGTTATGGCACTGATAACCAACTCCTCTGATCTAAATTTAAGATTCGCTCATTGGAAATCAACGAGGACAAACTCGATTTTATGCTCATTTCATGACATTCTCATGGAAGATAATTACAAAGAAGCGTTAATTACATAGTTTTCAGCTTGCAACTGTGAGCGGTACCATTAGTGCCACTTAATTGCTACACTAGAGGAATATGTCTGAGTTTGATTTAGCAGAGACTGTATATCATTGAGAAATGCTGTTCATTTACACTAAAAGTCTAATTTTACCATTTAAATATATCTTTGTCCCTAACTTCGTTCATTACCTACCACGTATAGTGCAAACTATAGGTAGAGAAGGCATTGTATTCCACCCAAAAATTTAAAAGCGAAAATTCCCCGTAAATACATGTTTTGAGAACCCACTAACAACATTTCTGATAGACAAAATTAACACATAAACATGTAGATCTCATCAAAACACATAATTTATATCATGTGCATTTTTGTTGTAGAGTTGACCGTTTCCAAGATATTTCTTGTTATTGGTTTCAAGTTTAAACTACGTCTTACGTCTCGCTTTTGTTTACTGCTGGCTTTCAATCGTTCACATAAAGACCAGCTTATAAAATATTTGGCTATCGCTATAGCCATATTTCCCTTCTGCTTACAAGGAATCAAGTAGTAAGACCATTTCTACTAATTCTTATCACGATTAGCGTAATTTAGATAAAAACAATTCTGTTCTAAGAATTCGAGGGCCTTTTTTTTCCCCCTCCGATAGGCTATAAATAAAAGGCAGACTCATAGAAAACAATTATTTTATTACTAAAGGTTTTGTACTCTTATGGTTACTTTTCAACATAATCGCTGAAAAGATTGAGACATTTATGGTACCTGTGCAATACCTGCTTCAAAAATGTTACCGCCAATGATTTCAAATGAGCATTGAAGTTGTTTTGAAGATCTTCGTACTTTACGACGTTTGCGGAGAGCCATTCAAAACAAACGAAGAGGAATGCTGACTTCAGGAATTGTGTTGATCCACGACAACGCTCGTCCACACACTGCTGGCACAACCCATCAGCTCCTTGAACAATATCAATGGGACATTCTCGATCATCCGCCGTACAGTCCTGACCTGGCACCCAGCGACTTTCATCTTTTCTCTGAACTGAGGACGTGGCTAGGAGGGCAGCACTTTCAAACCAACGAAGATGTTCAAAACAACGTCAATGCTTATTTGAAATCTTTGGCGGCAAAATGTTTTGAAGCGGGTATTGCAAAGCTTGTGTACAGGTACGACAAATGTCTCATTCTTTTCGTTGACTATGTTGAAAAGTAACAATAGGTGTACAAAACTTTTAGAACCTAATACAATAATTGTTTTCTATGAACTTGTCTTTTATTTATAGCCTATGGGAGGTTTAAAAATCTGGTGTGTTCCATTCACATGACTTTCTCTGTATCTCTGCAATACATTATTTTTAAAAAGCTTATGCTTCTATTAACTTCCTGCTAATCGAGAAAACATTAGCAGAAATAGTCTTATTTCTTGCTTCCTTGTAAGTAGGAGCGAGATAAGGGAGTACCATAGGTTAAAATAATAGTCAAAAGCTGGTTGATAGGTGACTGAAGTTCCTTTGTTTGTATGGATACGAGTTCACAAAGTCCTATATGAGAAAAATATAAGTTTTTATAGCTTAAACCAAAAACAAGAAATATCTCAAAAATAATCAACTCCTCGAAAAAATGTATACAACATAAATTGTGTGTTTTAATGTGCTCTACATTTTCTGTATGGTAAGTTTTTGTCTCTCTCTTACGGTTTAGCACTTATGCAAAATTCCGTAAAACTCACTCAGAATAGAAAATCAACATTTTCGAAAAAAGTTCCATGTAAAGGGTAGTTTGGAGTGGGGGGATTTTTCTCAAAATCTTCTTGTCGCATCCCCGGAAGATACTAAACTTAAATACCAAGTTTGGTATTTTACCGACTTTTCGTTTTGAGTTATCGTGTTCAGAGACACACGGACACACACACACGGAACTTTTTCTGAAAATACTTTTTTTGGATACAGGGGATCCTAAAACATATATTTCCGGTGAAATCTCGGTATCGGATTGTTTGGTGTAGTGCAATACATTCTCTATACACTATGTACATAGTGCGTATAGACGAAGTAAAAAAATCTGATGTGTTACACTCACATGACTTTCTCGGGCTCTTCTAAAAACTTCTTACATAAGATAATTCTTCTTTCTGCACCTTGCTAATCGAGATACTCATTAGCACAATGTTCTTATTACTTGGTTCCGTATAAGTAGGAAGAAAATAAGGGAATGCCCTAGGCTAAACCAATAGTAAAATGTTTTAAAAGCTGTCGTTATGCGATTGTCATTACAAATCGCTTCTTTTCTTGGCCAGGAGTAGAACAAAAGAGAAACGGACACTCCCGTCTCAGAAAAGTATAAGTACTTCACAACTGAAACTAATAATGAGTACCTCGAAAACGGTAAGTCCACGAGAAAAATGTATATGACAGAACTTGTGTATTTTAACAAGTCCTACATTTTTTATACATTTAGTTTTTGTCTATCTCTTATAGTTTACTAGTTATGCCAAATTAAGCAAACTTCATCCAGAATAAACAGATCTTCAGAACCTATTTCCAGAAAATTCAAGATATACATTTTATTTGTCAGGTAAATGTCTTTGATATGTGATATTTTAATCAAAATCGTTAGAGCCATTTTTAAGAAAATCAAAATTTTCGAAAAAAGTTCCTTGTAAAGTGTAGTTTGGGATGGGGGAATTTTCTCAAAATCTTCGTGTCGCATCCCTGGAAGATGCTAAACTTAAATACCAAGTTTGGTATTTTAGCTACTATTCGCTTTTGAGTTATCGTGTTCACAGACACATGGACACACGGACACACACACACACACTCACACACACACAAGGATCTTTTTCTGAAAATACTTTTTTTGGATACAGGGGACTCGTAAAACATATATTTCCGGTAAAATCTCGGTATCGAATTTTTTGGTGTAGTGCAATACATTCTCTATACACTATGTACATAGTGCGTATAGAGAAAGTAAAAAAAAAAAAAAAAACGGCCCTCGTAGTTGGTTTGCAGAACGGATAGAGAAGAATGGAACACATATTGTTTTCTTTTAGTCGCTATTTCAGATACTTCTATGTGAAATCCATTACACCGTTGGCAATTCTACAGTATATATTCCCACTAACTATTTCTGTTGCTTTTTACTTTTCACTTTTACCCAATCCTTTTAACGCACTCTCAGAAATTAACAGTAATTTACCTCGCGCCTGGAACCCAAAGTCTTGACAGGCCTTTTAAGGAGCTTTTTTCCCTGCAGAGGAAAAGAGATTTTCACCTAATTCGGTGGCAGGCGTTTACGAGCGAAGCACAAATAGAAGTTGCATGTGAAAACTTTCTGGCTACAACTATTCTTACTTTCTTTACATGTATTATATACACAGTGTATAGGTAAGGTAATGCATTCCTCCCAAAATTTCGATTACGAGATTAAACGGAAATAGACGTACTAGGGTCCCCTGAATAAAAAAAAAATTAGAAAAAGATCTGTGTTTGTGTCCGTGTGTCTGTGAACACAGAAACCAGTCGGTAAAATATCCGTACTCTAAACCACCCTTTACATGGAAAAATTTTCTAAAATTGTGTTTTTCTCAAAGATGGCTGTAACGACCGTATATTAAAGTTATTTACACGACAAATCTAATGTATATCTTGAATTTCCTGGAAACAGCCTCTGAAGGTCTCTTTAGTTTAGATGAATGTTTCCGTATTTTGCGTAATTAGTAAACCGTAAGAGATACACAAAAACTTACGACACAAAATACTTAAAAGTTTTCACATACGGTAATTTGTCAACTTCTGACATTGCAAAGGAACAGATTTCTTCCACATGGCAACCAGCTTTTAAAGGATTTGACAATCGTTTTACCTAATGTATTCTCTTAATACCTTATACTTTCAAGAAAGTAAGTAATAAGACAATTCCTGCTAATGTTTATCTGATTAGCATGAAGCAGATCTAAGAATAAGCTTTTTAACAAGAGTTTCTTAGCCCGCCTGGGTGGTGTGGTGGTAGCGTATATGCTTCACATTCTAAAGGCCGTGAGTTCGAATCTCGCGTAGGGTGAGTAGCTCGGATAAGGTTTTTTTTCGGGGTTTTCCCTTATCCTGAGAAGACGAATGTCCAGTAAATTTAAGCTCCATGGACCCCGTAATCATTTGAGCATCATTTCGCCAATTTCATTCATCGTCCGATATTAGACGGCCCGGGTTCGATCCCAAGTGACCGCATGTGAGATTTGTAGTGGACAAAGCGGCGCTGGGACGGGCTTTCTCCGGGTCCTCCGGTTTCCCCCGCCATCGCATTCCACCGGTGTTCCATCTTCATTCATGTATCATCAGTGTCACCGCCTGCGGTGCTATAAGTAGTTAAAGCGGGCGCTAAACATTATCAAAAAAAAATCGTCCGATATGACCAACAAGGTTAAAGGACGTTAAGCTTAAAAAAAATTCTTACAGATATGTAGAGAAAGTCATGTGAATGGAACATATCAAATTTTTACTTTCACTATTACATATAGTAAGAAGAAAATGTGTGCATTTCATAGTTGGGAAGATGCTGAACTTAATTACTCATTTTGGCATTCAACCGTCTTTTCGTTTTTATTTATGTTGTTCACACACCTTTATAAAACTGTTTTACTTTTGTTTTTATTTTTATTTGATTATAATGTATTCCCTTCTAGAGAGTAACAATAACATTTCTGCTAATGTTTATCTCGATAGCGTGAATTAGATAGAAGAATAAGCTTTTTAACAATAATTTGTTAGGTAGATGTAGAGAAAGTAATATCTATGGAACGCATCAAATTGTGTTTTTATATCTTCTGGTTATTTGTTCTTTCTGCTGTATATATGGTTATTTCGTTTTATTTGACAACTATTTGCACTTTTGTAACTGGAGTACTTCAGTTGTAATCTAAAGGTTTGTCCGTCCTTTTCTCATTTATTGATTTTTATGCATTTTTAGTTTAAAACCAATATATCAATCAAATAGCATCTTAAATGACTGTTTATAAAGTGTAAAAAATAAATTAAACACTCCTATGTTAGAAAAAAGTGTAAAGTAGCAAAACACAAATAGTTGTAAAATAAATCGAACTATGTTGAAAACAAAAACATCACTGAAAACAAATTATTCTAAAAATGTACGTTGCATAGCATTCTGAGGTTTATAGCATGCTACACATATGTTAGAATACTGGAACTAAACAAATTTATAAACACTTATTAATAACTAAGAATTTTTTTTTAAAAAAAATCTGATTTGTTCAATTCACATGACTATCTCTTCATCTCTGCACCAAATTATTGTTAAACAGTTTGTGTTTCTATTTACTTCATGATAATCGAGAAACAATTTGCAGAAATGACTTTACTACTTGCTTTATTGTAAGTAGAAGCGAAATACGGGAGTACCAAAGGTTAAAGTGAAAGTCAAAAGCTGGTTGCTATGTGACTGATAATCCTTTGTTTACATGGACAGGAGTTGATAAATTCCTATATGAGAAAAGTATAAGTTTTTCAAAGCTAAAAGCAAAAACAAGGAATATCTGAAAAACGATCAACTCCGCGAAAAAATGTATATAACATAAATAGTGTGTTTTAACGTTCTCTACATGTTTGTGTGGTTAGCTTTTGTCCATCTCTTTCGTTTTAGCAGTTATACAAAATTCCATAAAATTCATCCATAATAATGCAGTCTTCAGAGGCTATTCCCAGAAAATTAAAGATTTCCATTTCATTTGGCATGTAAATATCTTAAATATAAGAGATTCTAATCAAAATCGTATGAGTCATGTTTGAGCAAATCAAAATTTTCGAAAATTTTGCTATGTAAAGGGTAGCTTTGGGTGGGGTATTTTCTTGAAAATTTTCGTGTCGCTACTTTTCAAGATACCAAACTTAAATACCAAGTTTGGTATTTGACGGTCTTTTCGTTTTTGAACTATGCTGTCCGCAGACACGCATTTCCAGTGAAATCTGGTATAGAATTTTTGGGTGGAATGGAATACCTTCTCTATACACTATGTACGTAATACGTTAGAGAAAGTAAAAGTTCATTAACAATTTAGAATTTTTTGACAAATAATATATATACACCTTTTTGTGCTATTATTAAAATATTAAAGGATCATGAATACCTTTAGAACATGTCTGACTGATAAAAATAAATCCAATTTATCAGACACAGCCCTCGGGAATTCCAATATAAATATAATTTTATACATTTCAGAAGGTGCACTCTAGCTCCTTTCTTTTCTCCAGATATGATATAAGGGCTTATCCCTTGAGAGCAGCAGCATGCACCTCCCCATCACACTAGGGCACATGCTATAATCCCCTTTCCTTGTGGGGGTAATACGTTATCGAGACCGAAATCCGTGGAGGATTTTATCGCCGTGAAGCGAATGCTTCTGAACTTCAAAAGGAAATTCGATGAGCCTGAGAAATGGAAGAGTGATCAGGATAGACGTGCCAACCTGACATCAAACAGGGGCTGGACACCAGGAAATTTATTTAGAATAATCTGGGGGTCTTCATCTTGGGAGCCCGTTGTTTCTGAGCGGTTTTTCCATTACCTCTCTCCACTTTCGGACAAGTGCAGCGAACAACCAATCCATAGATATAGAAGTGAACAGTTTTTTACCTTCTCTAGCCCAGTGTGTACAATGTACATAAGGATAGAGAAGTATTGTATTCCACCAAAAATTCGATACCGAGATTTCACCGGAAATATATGTTTTGGGGTCCCCTGAGTCCGAAAAAAACATCTTTAGAAAAAGGTCCGTGTGTGTCTGTGGACAGCATAGCTCAACAACGAAATGACCGTTGAATACCAAACTTGGTATTTAAGTTTGGTATCTTCCAAGGATACGACGCAAACATATAGTAATTTTAAAGAAAATCTCCTCACCACAAACTGCCCTTTACATGGAAAAATTAGACCTGGGTTCGATCCCCAGTACCGGCGTGGGGATTTTTACCCCGCTGAGAGACCTGGCACGGGGTGCACTCAGCCTCGTAAGGTCCTTGGAGAAGTAGCGCCTCCAGGTCATGAGGACCGCATTAACCGGCCGGGGGGACTCGAGGCGCTGACAACGTCCCACCCTCCAATACTGCACCCCATCCATGACGTCTGTAGTGCACCGAGATGGGGGACGCAGCGGCCGGGCGTTAGGCCAAGGTTCCCCGTGAGCTGTCGTGCCATGGAGTTACGTTACATGGAGCAATTTGGAAAATTTTGTTATTCTAAAAAAAGACTGACGATTTTAATTAAAATCACGTATATCAAAACTATTTACATCCCAAGTAAAATGTACATCTTGAATTCTTTGTAAATAGCCTCTGAAGACCTCTTTATTCCTGATGAATTTTGCCGAGTTTTGCATAACTGCTAAACCGTAAGAGATAGACAAAGACTTACTTAACAGAGAATGCAGACCTCGTTAAAACATACAATTTATATTATATACTTTTTTCGTGGGGTTGACCGGTTTTGAGATATTCCTTGTTATTGGTTTCAGCTTTAAAACACGAACATTTGCCAACTCCTGTCCGTATAAACAAAAGAACTTCGGTCACATAGCAACCATCTTATGCCTATCACTTTAACCTATGGTACTCCCTTATTTCGCTTCTACTTACAAGGAAGCGAGTAATAAGACTATTTCTGCTATTTTTTTCTCGATTAGAATGAAGTAAATGAAAGCATAAGCTTTTTAACAATAATTTGTTGCACAGATGTAGAGAAAGTTATGTGAATGGAACACATCAGATTTTTTCATAGCTTTCCTCGTCCCTCTGACAAAGTTCTGTCATTTTTGAAACTCGCTCTCTGTTTCAGAAGTTAATACTCACAATCAAAGCAGTTATTTGGTGTGGTAAACATATCATTTGATACTATACACTTGCAAACATGTGCAGTATGTATGAATGAATGAAATAGGAAATGCATACAAAGTGCAAAGAGTTTAGGATTGACCAATACAGATATTCCCCTCTCTGTTTGCATGCCATAACATATCTTTCACAGCGCTTGCACCATAATTTGGATCTGGTTGGTGGAATCTTCTGAGTTTGCAAATCTTGTGATGGAAAGCCTGCCCACCCATCCTAATCGCTAACTGTCTTAAGTAGTAGATTCCTCAGGCCCAGCCTGGCATCTGTGGCGAAGAAGTCACTCCAGATGTTCTCTTTTTACTTCCTCTACACGTACTATGTACATAGTGTATTGCACTCCACCCAAAATTCGATACCGAGATTTCACTGGAAATATATGTATTAGGATCCCCTGAATCTAAAAAAGGTATTTTCAGAAAAAGGTCCGTGTGTCTGTGAACACGATAACCCAAAAACGAAAAGTCGGTAAAATACCAAATTTGGTATTTATGTTTAGTATCTTCCAGGGATGCGACACAAATATTTTGAGAAAAATCCCCCGACAGCAAAGTACCCTTTACATGGAAAAAGTTACAACAATTTTGATTTTCTCAAAAATGGCTCCAACAATTTGACTAAAATTTCGTATATTAAAGATATTTACCTGACAAATAAAATGTATATTTTGAATTTTCTGGGAATAGCCTCTGAACACTACTTTATTCTGGATGAATTTTACGGAATTTTGCATAACTGCTAAACCGTAAGAGATGGAAAAAAACTTACCACACAAAAAACGTAGAGCACATTAAAACACACAATTTATGTTGTATACATTTTTTTCGTGGAGTTGATCGTTTTTTAGATATTCCTTTTTTGGTTTCAGCTTTGAAAAACTTAAACTTTTCTCATGCAGGAATTTGTGAACTCCTGTCCATACAAACAAAGGAACTTCAGTCACATAGCAATCAGCCTTTGACTATCATTTTAACCTATAGTACTCCCTTATTCCGCTTCTACTTACAAAGAAGCAAGTAATAAGACTATTTCTGCTAATTTTTTCTCGATTAGAAGAAGTAAATAGAAGCATAAGCTTTTTAACAGTAATTTGTTGCAGAGATGTAGAGAAAGTCATGTGAATAGAGCACATCAGATTTTTTAGTTGTCAGCTCGTGTATTATATCTCTAAAGCCCGTAGTAGATGGCAACAGCATCCTTAGGTTAAGCTCTTCCACGAAAGATTGTTCTCTGGTCGGAATGTATATCACACGCAATGACGTTCACTTTGACCTGCATAGGACTTTCTTCAAAAAGTTTGCCTTCATTTCCTTTAACTCTGCCAGCTCCTTGCGCAGGTAAGACCATTTTGTAGTAGTTCTATACAAGAGTTGTCTTCATACATTGTGTATTCGTATTTCGTCTGATATTCAGTATTATAGCTGCAGTTAGCTTACCGAGTAGGCTATTAAGAGTGAGATCTATAACAGTAATTATATTTTATTATGGATTGTGAATATTCTGGCTCCATCCCTACGGTGGACAGAGGAAGAAAAACACCACGTGAAAATGTATGCAAAAGGAAAAATTGTGTATGTTTGGAGGAGAATACTGGTCTTTTTGACGCTTCCTGCCCACATAATTTCGACGCCCTCCGTGGTGTAATGGTTACCATGCTAACTTCATATACCCAAGGTCACGGGTTCAAACCCGGCGGAGGAAAAATCCTTAGCATGGCTTCCTTCTGAAGGGAAGTAAAGCCATTTGTCCCGTGTTATAGATTTACGGCATCAAGCCTGATAGAGAGGCCTCTGAGCAAAATTAAGTGGTCTTTCACACCCAACTTAGAATGGGACTCTGAGAACCTCAGTAGTTAAAGAGCGTCCATAAATAATGACATTTACATTTTTCTCATAATTTCTTTGAATTTCATTATTTGTGGTCTAGTGTTTATATATATATATATATATATATATATATATATATATATATATATATTTATATATTTAAGTTTAACGTCCTTTAACCTGGTTGGTCATACCGGACGATGAATGAAATTGGTGAAATGATGCTCAAATGATCTCGGGGTCCATGGAGCTTAAAGTTACTCGACATTCGTGTTCTCAGGATAAGGGAAAACCCCGAAAAAACTTATCCAGGTAACTCACCCTAAGCGAGATTCGAACTCACGACCTGTTGAATGTGAAGCAGACACGCTACCACCACACTACCCAGGCGGGCTGTGTTTATGTCGATATAGATAGCAATAAGTTGTATTATTAAAGGAAGTGCTATTTTATTGCAGGTATTGCTGGTGTTTGGAAAAGATGATGTTCAGAGCGAGTCTTTGTGCCAAGCCTGTGAGAAGCTGGGGTATGAATGCAGCTTGGTTCGAACTCAGGAAGCTGCTGTTGAAGCATTTCGTTCAAGAAATCACGAGATCGTCATCATCGATGGCAGGAACTCGATGGTGGTCAACAGTGGAGCAGTTTGTGGGTAAGTACATTAGCATCAAGTGACATTGGTCAAATATTCGATGTTATATTCATGTTTTCAGCCAATATCACACTTCATACACGAGGCGATACAGCTTGAGTTTCTGCGCAGTATTTTGGTATAAATTGTAGCTAATATCCTGAACAAAGTGAGAGTTTCAAAAGCCAGGGGAGAGAAAATCTCTATCCTCTATATTAGGCTGTTCCAACACGACTCGTTTGAGCCAGTGTACACGTGCATACTCAGCAAAAAATTCGCAGCAGAGCCTGGAGGGAGATGCCACAAGTGCCTCCTGACTCTTAATTCCAACGTTTGATTTAGCCGTAACGATAGGTTATCCTAAATGCTGCGACATATTACATGCTGTATATATGCCTCTGTAAGGTATAAAGCATGCAACAAATAACTCCATAACATTTAAATGAATCAAAATAATAATTAATCTAAATTTAAATATAATCCTCCCGATAAAAGGGATAAAATAATAAAAAGAAAAACATAGTGAACCATAACCTGTCTTTGAAATTATTATGAAATAAACTATTTCATGAAGGTTGAGTCGTGAGTTACTCGCTGCTCTTTTTGCGCGTACCCAAGCTGGATCAGCCTGCTTTATGATCTGATAGTGGAGTGAAATGGGGGGGACCCACAGTGAGCACTTAAAATTAAAAGAGTAAACCACCATTGTTACAGGTAAAATTCCCCAAGTTGAGGATCATAGGAGGAATAAAGCAACAGTAATTTGTATGTTTGTACTCGCATGTGATTTGTCAACTATAATATCACAGGTTTGTTATTTTACATTAATTAGCAGTCCAAAACTGATGCAATACCAAAACCTACAAGTGTATAAATATATTTTTTCTACATCTTTGCTCAACACAATGCGGTACTTCAAAGCTTTTAAAAATTATCGGGTCCATTTTTTGGTCTTGAACGTTCAATAAAACACGCAATTTACTTTGAAGCAGACCGCTAACACCTTGTTTGCTTTGACACATTGTTGGCTATGCTAACTGCCTCTGCTAGGATGCCAACATGTAACTAAAAACCGCCTCCGCCCTTATGGGAATAATGGTATTCAGGACCACTTGCCTCTCACCTAGACGGCCTGGGGTCGATCCCAAGCGACCGCATGTGAGATTTGTGGTGGTCAAAGCGGCGCTGGGGCGGCTTTTCTCCGGGTACTCCGGTTTTCCCCGCCATCGCATTCCACCGGTGCTCCATCATCATTCATGTATCATCAGTGTCACCGCCTGCGGTGTCATAAGTAGTTAAAGCGAGCGTTAAACACAACCCCCCCCCAAAAAAGGACCCTAAGCCACCAATCGTACGGCAAGGTTGAGAATCCTAAGCTAAAAAGCGTAATCAAAGACTACGTTTTACTTTCTCTACACGTACTGTGTGCATAGTATATAGAGAAGATATTGTATTGCACCCAAAAATTCGATACCGAGATTTCCAGAAAATACACGTTTTTAGAAAAAAGTCCATGTATGTGTGTCCGTGTGTTTGTGAACACAATAACTCAAAAGCGGAAAGACGGTAATATACCAAATTTGGTGCATAAATTTAGTATCTTCCAAGGATGCGATATAAAGATTTTGAAGAAAATACTGTACATTAAAGATATTTACACGACAAATAAAATGTATAACTTGAATTTTCTGGGAATAGCTTCTGAAGACTACCTGGATAAATTTTACGGAATTTTACATAACTGCTAAACCGTAGCTGTTGACAAAAACTTGGACAAAAACTTACCACACATAAAATGAGGAGCATGTTAAAACACACAATTTATGTTATTACAAACTTTTTTTTTTTCCTGGAGTTGATCTTATTTGAGATATTCCTTATTTTTGGTTTCAGCTTTAAAAAAATTAAACTTTTCTCATAGAGGAATTTGTCAACTCCTGTCCATACAAACAAAGGAACATCAGTCACATAGCAACCAGCTTTTGGCTTTCACTTTAACCTATGGTACTCCCTTATTTCGTTTCTACTTACAAGGAAGCAAGTAATAAGTCTAATTTTTTCTCGATTAGCATGAAGTAAATAAAAGCATAAGCTTATTAATAGTAATTTGTTACAGCGATGTAGAGAAAGTCATGTGAATGAAACACATCAGTTTTTACTTTCTCTATACGTACTGTGTACACAGTGTATAGAGAAGGTATTGCACTCCACCAAAAAATTCCGAGATTTCACCGGAAATATATGCTTTAGGATCCCCTTAATCTAAAAGAAGCTTTTTTGGAAAAAGGTACGTGTGTGTGTGTCGTGTGTCTGTGAACACGATAACTCAAAAATGAAAAGTCGGTAAAATACCAAACTTGGTATTTAAGTTTAGTATTTTCCAGGGAGACGACACGAAGCTTTTTAGAAAAATCCCCCCACCCCAAACTACCCCTTACATGGAATTTTTTTCCAAAGTTTTGATTTTCTCCAAAATGGCTCTAACAATTTTGACTAAAATATCGTACATTAAAGCTATTTAGGTGACAAATAAACTATATATTTTGAATTTTCTGGGAATAGTCTCTGAAGAGTATTTTATTCTGGGTGAATTTTACGGATTTTTTAATAACTGCTAAACCGTAAGAGATGGACAAAAACTTACTACACGAAAGATGTAGAGCACGTTAAAACACAAAATGTATGTTATATACATTTTTTTCGTGGAGTTCATCGTTTTGAGACATTCCTTGTTTCTGGTTTCTGTTTTGAAAAACTTACACTTTTCTAACACAGGAATTTGTAAACTGCTGTCCATACAAACAAAGGAACTTCAGTGACATAGCAAGCAGCTTTTGACTATCAGTTTAACCTATGTTACTCCCTTATTTCGCTTCTACTTACAATAAAGCAAGAAATAAGGCTATTTCTGCTAATTTTTCTTGATTAGTATGAAATAAATAAAAGAATAAGCGTATTAGCAATAATTTGTTATGGAGATATAGAGAAAGTCATGTGAATGGAACACATCAGATTTTTTAAATAGAGGAGTGATCATATGACGTTTTGCTATTTAAGAAAGTATCTCCACGGGGTGGCTGCGGCGGATCATTTGAAATGTGTTGATAACATCGGGACTTCTAGACGCTCCGTAGTGGTCAATAAGGTTTATTTTCGTTTTAAAATTCCTTATATGGTAACACTTAAGCCAATATTCGCCCAATTTCAGGGTGCATTCCTGTAACCTTGACAAGGGCATAACCCTTTGTTACCTGTCGGTACTTAAAAGTCCCGCTTGTACTCTTGGGTTAACAACAGCAGCAACAACAATCATAGCCCTCGCCGATGGTTTTTAAGTGTGATTAAAAGCGACCCATGTCAGTAGATTTACTGGCAGGTAAAATAACTCTTGCGGGACGAAATTCCGGCACACCGTTGGCTCTGATAATCTTGACGAGTGATAGCGACGTTAATTTTATGTTATACTAACATTCAGTATAAAATATAACTAATTAAGATTATTTTATATTGTAAAATATTACATTTTTGCAATAAAATTGTACATCATTTTTTGTAACAAAACAAAAGAGAAAAACACATAAGCTACAGACGAATGTAACTCCGTCAGGATCCAAGCATGTCACCACAACGATTGTTTTAACTGGGACCTCCCCATCCTTTACCACAGGTACATTTTAATGTAGTTGCTGCGTTTCGAAATCGGTCTTTAGAGGGCCAGACCACGCCTTAACGCTCACGGACATTCAAGCAGCTTCATTGATGGAGCTTTCGGCAGTGCTATGAAAGCGGTATGAGAATTAGAGGAAAAACAGCACATATAGGAAACAAGTGCCGGCAACTAAGGGTTAAACACAGAAATTGCGTGGTTATTTTGCCAAACTACTCTTCATTTAATTCTCTAAAATACGTCTCTATCAGCTATAAAATCAGCCTAATTTAGCACTAAGGACCTGGAATATCCCCTTTACTCACAGGAAATAATAGCTCAGGTTTCGATTCGCTCATCCCTGTAAAAAAGAAGCCCTCAGGGAGTCATGTGCAAGATTCGAGAATTGGGGCTCACCAATCTTGAGTTTTATAGAGCCCCAAGGCTGTCGTCATCCAACGGTTCACACAAGATTGGAAAATTGTATATGGGACATGGCCGAGGTTTGGGATCAAACGCTGATCGGTTCGTGATACTGCATAAATATTTTTTTATAATCCTTCCAAATGTCAAACACATTAAATTAGCAGTAACTTTCAATAAGATAAGGTGAGAGAAATAAAATCCTAATTGGATACTTTCCGGTTTCATAGGATGCCAAAATCACCACGCAAGTTTCATAAAAGTATATAAATATACGAGAGAGTTAAAAAATCTTTAGAAAATCCGAAATATGGCGCTCATATTACCTGATGTGTTCCATTCACATGACTTTCTCTACCTCTCTGCAACAAATTATTGTTAAAAACTTATGCTTCTATTTACTTCATGCTAATCGAGAAAAAAAATAGCAGAAATAGTCTTATTACTTGCTTCCTTGTAAGCAGAAGGGAAATAAGGGAGTACTATAGACTAAACTAATAATCAAAAGCTGGTTGCTATGAGACTGAAGTTCCTTTGTTTGTATGGACAGGAGTTGACAAATTCCTCTATGAGAAAAGTATAAGTTTTTCATAGCTAAAACCAAAAACAGGAATATGTCAAAAACAATCAACTCCACGAAGAAGAAAAAATTTATACAAATAACATAAATTGTGTGTTTTAATGTGCTCTACATTTTTTTGTCTGTCAAGTCTTTGCCCATCTCTTACGGTTTATCAGTTATGCAAAATTCTGTGAAATTCATCCAGAATAAAGTAGTCTTCAGAGGCTATTCCCAGAAAATTCAAGAAATACATTTTATTTGTCAGGTAAATATCTTTAAAATTAGATATTTTAATTAAAATCGTTAGAGCCATTTTTAAGAAAATCAAAATTTTCGAAAAAAGTTCCATGTAAAGGGTAGTTGGGGGTGGGGGGATTTTCTTGTCGCATCCTTAGAAGATACCAAACTTAAATACCAAGTTTGGTATTCAACAGTATTTTCATTTTTGAGCTATGCTGTCCATAGACACACAAACACACGCACACGGACCTTTTTTCCAAAAATGCTTTTTTTTGGATTCAGGGGGACCCAAAATATGTGTTTCCGGTGAAATCTCAGTATCGAATTTTGGGTGCAATACAATATCTTCTCTATACGCTATGTACATAGTACGTGTAGAGAAAGTAAAAATATCTCATATCTTTCATTCACGTGATATTCTCTATCTATTCAAACTATTTTTACAAAAGCTTATTCTTCTATCTACTTTATGGTAATCAAGATAAACATTAAGAGAAATTGTCTTATTGGTTAGTTCCATTTGATACAAGGGAAATAAGGGAATATATTACACTAAAGCGACAGGCAGGTCTTTTAAGAGCTGCTCCATATGTGATTAGACTGAAATTCAATTTTCTTTGCATAGCCACGAGTAAAAACGACTTCCCGATTGAGAAAAGTTTAAATGTAATAAAATTTAAACTAATAACGACGAATATCTGTGAAATGTTTAATCCACTAAAAATGTATTTGGCATAAACTGTATGTTTTAACTATATCTACATTTTTCGTATAGTAAGAGTTTTTTCTACCTCTTACGGTTCAGCAGTTGAAGTCATACAGAATTAAGAAAACCTTGGAGGCTATTCTAGAAAAAAAATTGAAAATACATATTCCATGTCTCATGAGAATATCTCAAATTTATGGTATTGTAAATAAAACCGTTATAGCCATTTTTCAGGAAATCAAAATGTTCTAAAAATGTTCCATGTTAAGGGTAGTTTGGAAGTTTTTAATTTTACTTTTATCTCGTGTCGCATCCTTGGAAGATATTTAAGTGCTATTTAACGAAGTTTTCGTTATTGAATTATGCTGTTCATAGACACACGTACACACGGACCGTTTTCTAAAAATACCTTTTATAGGTTCAAGGGATATGAAAAACATATATTTCCGGTGAAATATCGACATACAGATTTTGGGTGGAGTAAACTACTTTTCTTTCTTACTATACATAGCCCAAAAACTAAAAGACCGGCAAATACCAAACTTGGTATTTTGGATGCGACACGAAGATTTTCAACAAAATCTTCCAAACCCCAACTACCCTTTACATGGAACATTTTTCGAAAATTTTAATTTTCTCAAGAATGGCTCTAACTATTTTGATTCAAATCTCTTATATTTAAGATATTCATGTGACAAATAAAATATATATCTTTACTGTTCTGAGAATAGCCTCTGAAGACATGTTTACTTTGGATGAATTTTGCGGAAATTTGCATAACTGGTAAACCGTAACAGATAGATAAAAGCTTACCACACAAGAAATGTAGATCTGTTTAAAACACACAATTTATGTCACATACATTTTTTCGTGGAGTTGACGGTTTTCGAGATATTCCTTTTTATTGGTTTCAGTTTTAAAATAGTTTTCATATACGGGAACTTGTCAACACCTGGCTACACAAAGAAACAGATTTCTATCCCATAGCAACCAGATTTTAAAACATTTGTATTTCTTTTACTTATAAGGAACTAAGTAATAAGACGGTTTATGATAGAGTTTATCTCGATAGAGGTATAAATCTGATGTGTTCCATTCACATGACTTTCTCTATATCTCTAAAGCATTTTATTGTTAAAAACTTATTCTTCTGTTTACTTCATGCTAATCGAGAAAAAGTTAGCAGAAATAGTCTTATTATTTGATTCCTTGTAAGTAGAAGGGAAATAAGGGAGTACCATAGGTTAAAGTGATAGTCAAAAACTGGTTATTGTGTAACTGAAATTCCTTTATTTGTATGGCCAGGAGTTGACAAATTCCTGTATGAGAAAAGTATTTTATTGCTGAAACCAATAACAAGGAGTATCTAAAAAACGATATACTCCACGAAAAAATGCATTTTGACATAAATTGTGCGTTTTAACGAGCCCTACATTTTCTATTACGTAACGTTTTGCCTATTTCTTACGGTTTACAAGTTATGCAAAACTCCAGGAAATTCAAGATATACATTTTATTTATCCTGCAAATATCCTGAATATACGAAATTTTAATCGACTTTTTTCAGGCATTTTGGAGAAAATCACAATTTTCGAAACTTTTTATATGAAAAGGGTAATTAAGGGTGGGGGATTTTCTTGAAAATCTTCATGTCACATCCTTGGAAGATACTGTACTTAATATCGAGCATTGTATTTAACGGGTTTTTCGTTTTTGAGCTATGCTGCCCACGGACACACGCACGGACATTTTTCTAAAAATGCTTTTTTTTTGGTTTCAGAGGTCTAAAAACATATATTTCCGTAGAAATCTCGGTATTTAATTTTTGTGTGAAATATACATCTTCTCTATATACCATGTACATAGTACGTGTGGAGAAAGTAAAACTAAGCTTATTAACAGTAATTTATTACAGAGATATAGAGAAAGTCATGTGAATGGAACACATAAGATTTTTCAATTTCTAAATAAAAATATTAAAAATAATTGCCATGACTTATGAAATGACCCTCGTATTTGTAAACAATTTGGAATATAATTGTAATTAAAACACTAAAAGAATTGTAACACGAATATTAATTTGTATTTACTATAGATTCTATTTACTATTGCATAATTATGCAAGTAGATATACTAGCAAAATTATTAAGTTTAACTGTTAGAAGCTTACGTATGATTCAAGGTCCGAAGTAATAAGACCCTTGGTCGGATTCTGAAAGTTCAGTTTGGCCCTCAGGGGTAATCAAGTTGTACTGTATCCAATAATGTTACATTTTCTTTTACAGGGCTCTTCGCGGGCTGAAGGGTTCCCAATACAGTGTTTTCGTGACCGTGGTGAGAAGAAGGTGAGTGAAATAAAACTAATGATAGTATCTTTCTGAATCGATAAAACCCATTACTTTATTTCCCCCAAGGCTTTTCTTTCCTCCCCCCACCGTTTTGTTAAGAGACTACAAACAGTTTCCTGAAATACACAGAGATAGCTACTTGCCTTTGGATATTTTTAGCAGAAATGAGTAGAGCCTCTATTCTTCTCTCTCAAGAGACGGCCTTTAGCCAACTTTTATTGGGGTCGAAAGGTGGAATGGCCAATAAAAGGCTGTTCTTGTAGGATTAAGATTGAAATCTAGTATCCCATCTATTGATTTACGCTGCGTATTGCAACTGAAGAACACATCATGGCCTTTAGCAGTTACAACTAACTCCAAGCACGCCGTATCTGTACCGTAGTGTAGGTGTCTGTTCTCTGCCGAGGAGGTATACGCCTGTGAGTCAACCATTACTTCACTCAGTGGCTTCCGATAATCTGTAGTTGCGTTACCATTATGTAAGGGAATATGGAAGTACCAAGAACACAGGTACTAGGAAAATAAACAAGAGATGTACACACTGAGTTTTTCATAGAAATGTCGACTGAACGAACTGTTAGAGAATTTGAACCAGAACTTTCTCATAGTAGGCACCCAGCAACGGTGCAGTGCAGAACTAGTGTTCAAGTGTGTGACGAAGCGGCCAAGCTAAGCCGTCCGTTAATTTTTGAAAAGGGAAAGTAAAATAAATATGTTTATACAAAGGGAATGCAAGTATCATAATTTAGCCTCATCCACATAAGAACCCTGAGAGCTTAGTTAAATAGCATTGTTAGGAGTGGAATCAGCCTCCGACAGAAGTCGCCCGGAAAGAGACTCCAGCGGACGCAGCATCCAGCTTGCAAAGACCAGGTATTCCCGCCACAATTATAAAACAAAATCTCATGTGTTCATTCATATCACTTTTCCTACCTATTCCGCAAACAAACTACTCTTACAAGAGATTCTTCTCCTATTTGCTTTATAAATGATCTTACTACTTAGTTCCTTGTAAATAGAAGGGAAAAAAGGGAATACACAAGGCTAAAACGATGATCATTATATATACAGGTGTTAATGAACTATACCAAAATATTTTCACAGAATATGTAGATTACTTAAATAAGTAAATTGAGATAGGAGACTTATGGCCTGTTTATTAAAATGTCGAAGTAACGCCTATAAGTTTCTGAAGTGCCAGTATGCCACTGGCTAATTTATCAACCATTCGACAGCATAACACGAAAAACGAAGGGACATATTACAGCGTAGTGGTTATGATACTGGCTTTCAAGTGAAAGATAGTTTCCGGGTTCGTGTCCCGTTCACGTACTTCGTCTGGAATGAAAAAAAAGAAAACAACAATAACTTTATGACAGGAATTTAACTCATGACCTTTGGGATAAGAGCTTCCCGCGTTACGCATTAAGCTACCAGAGTAGTTAAACGCCTCCAGAGTAGGCTACATAACTGAAGAACGTAGTTAATGAATGCTCAGTGTCGCACTGCCAAGTGATTGGTTCCAGATTTACAGATTTTTGCGACATTAAATCTTGAGAACGCTAGTAACGAGCTGCTAAAAATCGATATTTGTATACTCGGGCAGCAGTTTTAAAGACATTCTAGGCCTCATAATGTCTGGAGTAGCTTTATTCTTACAACAGGCTATGCTAGTATTATATATAGTTATATATTTTCTTCGTTTGTTTAAAAAGCTGGTAAAATAATAGATAACTTAATTTATATGTCTCAAAATGTCTGGAGTAACTTTATTCTTACAGTAGGCTACGCTAGTGTGATATAGTATACAGAAGTACATATACCGAAATACTTGGAGCTTAAAGTTTGCGTCACAAAGTTATTCAAAAGTTTGCAAACTAAGGTTTACTGCAAGCATCTGGCGAACAACAGTTTTGTCTCACCAAAGGAATAATATTTTATAAAGTTTGTATCTCCAGAGACAGTCGAAGCGGTTTGCCTCTTACATTGAAAGAACGTTAGGATGAGGGAACTGAAGGAGGAATAGTTTGTATTCAGCTTATAATTCTAATACTGAGGAAGGGCATAAATGTAATTTCCTTCTTAAGGGGATACATCACCCAAAATGCTTTAAAAAAAATTAAACAATCCGTGAGAGTTGAGATATTTTATTGGTTTAAACATTTCTGCAGGAGATTATGACATTCTAAGACTTAAAAAAAAGTGTTAAATTGTATGTGCAACCTTAAAACCTATTTTCTCGTGTTTTTATTTTTCAGCGTTTTCAAAACTTTAAAATGTTCCACACGATGCAGGTTTTATTCAAGCTCTGTTTTTAGGCTAGATTCTTAACAAGCAAAAAAGGGTTTCTGTCATATGATTTTTTAAAATTCCTAATATTGTTTTAGATATTGATTTTTAAAGTCAATTGTATTATAAAATTTCTTGAATTTTTATCTGTTTGAGGTATGACAAATTCATATGACAGAACTGTTCCTGATACTTAAATATATATTTTGGAAAATAAAAAACTAAAATTTTTCATCATTTTCATCGTGTGGAGTGGTTTGAATTGGACGCTAGTTTTTAATTTAAAAACTAATAACTCAAAAAGTACTTATTATACATAAACTAAATTTTAAAGCATATACTTACTGTACAACATAAATACATGTTAAAATTTCAGCCTGATTAATTGAAAACTGTTGGATTTAGGATTTTGGTTGATGCATCCCCTTAAATAAAATAGTTTCTGAAGCTCTCAATGTTTTTATTTTGTCTACATCCAATTTGCATGGGATAGAAGAAGTTCTGTATTCCATGCAAAATTTCAACCTCTACATTCCACGGGAAATGCGTATATGTCCATTGAAAACAAACAAGAAAAAATATGATGTGTTCCATTCACATGACTTCCTCTACATTATTACAATAAATTATTGTTAAAATGCTTATTCTTCCATTTACTTAATACTAATAAAGAAGCATTTAGCGGAAAGCTACTTGCTTCCTTGTAAGTAGAAGGGAAATAAGGCTAAATAAATAGCCAAATCTTTGACAAATTCCCATATGACAAAAGTATAAGCTTTTTAAAGCTGAAAATAATAACAATATCTCAAAAACGGCCAACTCCACGAAAAAATTCATTTAACATAAATTGTATGATTTAACGAAATCTATATTTCTTGTCAAGTAAATTTTTGCCTATCTCTTACGGTTTACCATTAATACAAAATTTCACAATTTTTCATCCAGAATAAACATGTCTTCAGAGGCTATTACTATAAAAATGTTATTTGTCATGTAAATATCTTAAATATTAAAGATTTTAATCAAAACTGTTAGATTCATTTTTGAAAACATCAACATTTTCAGAAATTTTTTCCAGATAAAGGGTAGTTGTGGGTGGGGGGATTTTCTTGAAAATCTTCGTATTGCATCTTTGGAAGACAGGGATCTTAAATACCAAGTTTGGCATTTAATGGCTTTTCGTTGTTGAGCTATGCAGCCCACAGACACACCCACACACACATACACAGAAGGACAGACAGACACACACGGACATTTTTGTAATTTTTTTTTTTTAAATTCAGGGGTCCCGTGATATCTCGATACCAAATTTTAGGTGCAATACAATAGGCACCTTCCCTATACACTACGTACATTGTACGTGTAGAGAAAGTAAAAATTAATGTGCTCCATTCACAAAATGTTATCTACATTTATATAACAAATTACCGTTAAAATGTTATTCTTCTATCTACTTCATGCTAATCGAGATACACAATAACATCTTATTACTTGCAAGTAGATGGGAAGTAAGCTAATGCACTGGCCAAAGCGAAGGGCAAATCTTTTAAAACCTGGCTGCCAAGTGGTTGAAATCCATTTCTTTGAATTGCCAGGAACTGACAAAGTCCCGCATGTGAAAATTTTAGGAATTTTAAAACTGGAACGAATAACAAGGAATATCTCAGAAATGGTCAACTCAAAAACGAAAAGTCTGTAAAATACCAAACTTGATATTAAAGTTCAGCATCGTTCAAGGTTGTGACACGAAGATTTTCACGAAAATCCCCCCACACCAAACCACCCTTTATATAGAAACATTTTATAACATTTTGATTTTTCAAAAATGGCTCTAACGATTTGGATTGAAATATCTTATATGTAAGACGTTTGCATTACAAATAAAATGTATATCTTGAATTTCCTGGGAGTAGCCTCAGAAGACCTCTTTATTCTGATTGATTTTTGCGGAATTTGGTATAACTGGTAAACCGTAAGGGATAGGCAAAACTTACTACACAAAAAATATAAATCTCGATAAAACACAATTTATGACATATATATTTTTTTCGTGGAGTTGGCCGTTTTCGAGATATTCCTTGTTATTGATTACAGTTTTAAAATACGTAAACGGGAACTTATCAGCTCCTGGCAATGCAAAGGAACGGATTTTGATCCCATAGCAACAGCATTTTAAAACATTTGACTGTCAGTTTAGTCTATCCCATTATTTCCCTTCTACTTATAAGGAATTAAGTAATAAGACCGTGTCTGCTAATGTTTTAGCATGAAATAGAAGAATAGGCTTATTGACAATAATTAGTTACAGAGATGTAGAGAAAGTCGTGTGATTGGAGCCCATCAGAATTTTGTAGTAAAATTTTATTTATATCTATAGTTTACTATTTATCGAAAAGTCATCCACAATGAAGAGGAATTCAGAGAGTATCCCTAAAAACTAAAGATATCCATGTTATTTGTGACATACATATTCTTGATATTCGGATTTTAATCAAAATAATGAGTCATTTTTACAAAAATAAAAATTATTTTAATTTTTCCCATATAAAGGGGTAACTCGAATGTGGAATCCTCATGAAAAATGTATAGAATAGTAAATGGAGCAATTTATCATTACTTTCTGTACATGTACTATGTACATAGTTCATAGAGAAGGTATTGTATTCCACCCTAAAATTTGATACCCAGATTTAACTGCAAATATATATTTTGAGATCCCCTAAATCAAAGCAAAATATTTTTAGAAAAAAGTGCATGTATATATGAGTGTGTATCTATGGGCAGCATAGCTCAAAAACGAAAGGTCCGTTAAATACTAAATTTGGTATTTAAGATCAGTATCTTTCAAGGATGCAACACGAATATTTTCAAGAAATTTTCCCTACCTCCAACCAGCCTTTATATGGAAAACATTTCGAAAAAATTGATTAAAATCTCTTATATTTAAGTTACTTACATGACAAACAAAATGTAAATCTTGAATTTTCTGGGCCGTCTCTAATTACCTCTTTATTCTGGATGAATCTGTCTGAATTACTGATAAGCCATAAGAGATAAACAAAAGCTTACAATAAAAATGTAGATCTCGTTAAAACCCACTATTTATGTCATGTACATTTTTCATGGAGTTGATCTTTTTCGAGATATTCCTTGTTATTGGTTTCAGTTTAAAAATACTTTTCTGAACTTGTCAACTCCTGGCCTTGCAAAGAAATGGATTTCAATCCCATAGAACCACATTTTAAAACTTGACTGTCGGTTTATCCTAGTGTATTCCCTTATTTCCCTCCTACTTATAAGGAACTAAGTAATAAGACCTATTCTGCTAGTGTTTATCTCGATTAGCATGAAGTATTACAGCAAATGTTCCAGAAGTACCCGACCTGACGAATAGATAGCGGTTGCTGTTTCAGACAACAGCTGTGGTAAAAATTTCCAACATTAGAAATCTTAAGTTTGAAGTTTGAGGATTTTACATTGTTTAGCATTTGTTTGGTAGCCATCATTAGTGAATGCTCTTAAAGAATTTGTAAACATGGATAAAACTGGTCATCGTTATGTGATACAATACTTTCAAATGAATGGCTTTAGTCCAACTAATATTAAAGCTGAGCTAGATTCTACTTTGGGGGAATCTGCTCCTTCGTTTGGAACAGTGAAATATTAGATAGCAGAGTTTAAGTGCCGCCGTATGGGCTGCCAAGACGAACATCGTAGTGGTTCACTAAATGAGGTTACCAGTTCAGAAATTGAAAAGAAAATGCACAAAATAGTATTGGATGTCCGTCGACTGAAAGTGCGCGAGGTAGCAGACATTGCAGGTATTTCAAAAAGCTCTGTACATCGCATACTGACTGAAAATTTTGATATGAGAAAGTTGTGTGCAAGGTGGGTGCCGCGTTTGCTCACAACAAAACAAAAACAGCGTCGCGAGGATGTTTCAGTCGAGTGTGGCAATATTTCACTGCAAAAAGCTGATTTTTTGTGTCGATTCATAACAATGGATGAAACCTGGGTCTATCACTTCACACGTGAGTCAAAGGAACAATCAAAGCAGTGAATTGGAAGCGGAAAATCGGCTCCAAAGAAGGCGAAGGCAGTAATCAAGTTCATGGCGTCAATTTTCTGAGACACACGCGAGACAATTTTCATTGATTATCTCAAAAAAAAAAAAAAAAAGATAAATAATCAATGGCGAACATTATGCTAACTTGTTACAGCGTTTGAGTGATGAAATTGAGTAAAAACGGCCGCACTAACCGAAAAAGAAAGTTTTGTTTCATCAAGACAACGCACCAGTTCACACTCCATTATCACCATGGCCAAAATAACGAGTTAAAGTTGGAATTGCTTCCTCATGCACTCTATTCATTCCCCCTCTGATTATTTTTTGTTTCCAAACATGAAGAAATGGCTTGGTGGTAGAAGATTTGCTGTTAATGAAGAGGTGGAGTCTGCAGTTGATGGCTATTTTGCAGACCTCGATATTTCTTAGTATAAGCAAGATATCGAAGCTATTGAACGTCGCTGGGAAAAGTGTATCGAGCTGAAAGGAGACTATGTATAGAAGTAAAGATTTTTTAACCCCAAAATTTTAGTGCTTTCTTTTTTAGGTCGGGTACTTCAGGGATAGCCCTCCTATTATTATTATTATTATTATTATTATTATTATTATTATTATTATTATTATTATTATTATTATTATTATGCATAGTAGGGTGAAACAAATTACATATATTACGGGACAGTTGTACCACCTGGTATACTGCTTCGCCATACAGGTATCAAAAGTATGTACTCTGGTATCGGTTAGCGACCATTTATCTATCTCTGGCGCTCATAAAACCTTCCTTAGATTGTTATGCTTCGCCACTGCCATTCTAACGGACAGGTAATAAGAATACACTACAGAAACAAACAGAACTATTTACTTTGATAGGCAAGCTATCTAAGTTTATTTCACACTTAACGTCAAGTACGCAACGTTAAGAATCACAGGAGTACCAAAACAACACTTACAAAGGAGCCGATCTCTGTTAGAAAATGACAAAAGCCACTCAGCTAAAAATGCAATCCCGTCTGTATATTGTAGTTCCAGTCCGCCATTAACCGCCGTGTGCCATTAAACTGATGCTTTATAACAGTACTCAATGTAACACCAGGTATTTGTGAGCAAAATCTAATCTTGTTGAAAGGTAGAAACTCTTAACAACCCTGCCTCTAAATTTTCCACCAAGTGTAGAGCCCGGATTATTACCAGGTTCTTGTCTGTAATTAAGGAAGTTTAGTAATATTGTTAACCAAACCATAACTTCTTAATGACGCAGAGTAATTAATGTTCCAGCTTTACTGAATGCCATAATTATACAATTTAGAATCTACGTAAATCAACCAAAAACGTTGTTCCCGGCTTACATACATTAGATCTTTGTGTTTCTTTAATAGCTTTTGTGGTGCGAGAATAACAGGTACAAAAATCTGATGTTAAAAAGTTTATTCTTCTATCCACTTCATGCTAATCGAGGTAAATATCAGCGGAAATGCTTTCTTGTAAGTAGAAGGGAAATCAAGGAATATACCTACTAGGCTAAAACGATAGTCAAATCTTTTAAAAACTGGTTGCTATGTTTCTTTGCATTGTCAGGAGTGGAAAATATTCCTGTATGTGAAACATTTAAGTGTTTTAAATCTGAAACCAACAACAGCAAATATTTGAAAAAAAATGGTCAACTCCGCGAAAAAAATGTGTATGATGTAAATGTTCTGTTTCAAATACTACATATTTCGTGTAGTAAGTTTGTGTCTATATCCTATGGTTTACTAGTAATGCAAAATCCATCAAAATTCATCCAGGATAAAGAGGTTTTCAGAGGCTATTTCCAGATAATTCAAGATATACATTTTATTTGCCGTGTAAATAGCTTTATATATGGCATTTTAATCAGAGTTGTTAGTCATTTTGGAATTTTTTTTCAAGTTTTTCCACGTAAAGGGTTCTTCAAAATCTTCTTGTCGCATCCTTAGAAGATACTTAACTTATATACCAAGTTTGGTATTTTACGGCAAACGTGTATTTCCGGTGAAATCTGGTATCTAATTTTTAGGTGCAGCACAATAACTTCTCCATACACTATGTACATAGTAAGTGTAGAGAAAGTAAAAATTAAGTTACTTTAACAAACCAAACAAACTACCTCTCATGTTCTCAAAAAGTATTTTATTGCGTTCAATTAGTGGACACTGGGACTTAGTTTTTAGATGACATTGACAAAATGTTCAAACTTTACTTTCTCTAACACTTATGTGCCACACACATAGCAGATAGAGAAGGCATTGTATCTCACCCAAAAATTCCATACCTATATTTCAATACTTGAGGACCTTTGAATAAATAAATCAATTGTGTTTCATTCACATGTATTTCTCTAGTTGTTCCACAAACAGACTTTCTTTACAAAAGATTATTCTTTGATTTACGTCATGCTAATCGAGATAAACATTAGCAGAATTCAACTTATTAGTATATTAATTTACATGACAAATAAACTATACATCTTGAATGTTTTGGGGATATTCTCTAAAGACCTCTTTACTCAAAATGAATTTTGCTGATTTCCGAGATATTCCTAGTTGTTGTTTTCAATGTATACTCTTCTTAAATGCAAATTTGTAAACTCTGGGTCATGCAAACCATATGGCAACGATCTTTTAAAAGATTTGACTATCGCTTTAGCCTATTGTACTCTATTATTTTCCTTCTACTAACAAGAAATAAATATTTAGACAATTTCTAGCAATGTTCATGTTGATTGTAGTACATAGAAGAATAAGCAATTGTTACTGAGATGAAGAGAAAGTCATGTGAATGCAATACATCATTTCTTAAATAGTTGAACATTATTATTATGATTATTGTTATCATTATTCCAAAGTTTAAATTTTTATAATGTACATCATAAAATCGATTAATTAGTATATTGTAATAAGTTATATCTCGCTTAGTTGATTTAACGTTAATTATTAGACGATACTTCTGTCATTAGTGTGAGCAATGGCCACGGGATTAAACAAATGAGACAAAGCCATAATTGGCTGATAGGCCTCTTCCTATCCATTGATGAGGTTATTGGGATTCCAGTGAACCAATTAACGAGAAATATAAGGTTTCCTTGTTTCAATGCAATTCTCGTCAAACGGGTGTGTTATATTAAAGCGAAGTCTCTAGTATCATTTACTACTTTTTGTACCACATACTTCATAGGTAGAGAAGGTGATGCCTTCCGAGATGTCACCGGTAATACAGGTTTTGAGGACCAAGAATAATATGAAAATTACCTTAAGACATAACGCCGAAATTTAAGAATATTTTGCAATAATTATACTTCTCTCTTCCTTTTAATATTATTAATAGCAGTTTCACATCCAACTCTTAATTTACAGACTTCTTATTCTTCTTTTCACCTTTTATTGTTGAATTTAAATGCACCTCATTCTAAACTCCACTGTAAACTTTGTTCATTTCTTTTAACCTCAATATATTTAATTTCTTATATATATATATATATATATATATATACTGGATTGAGAAGATATTGCATTCCAACCACAAATTTTATGCCTAGATTTTATCGGAAATAGATGTTTAGAGACCTCCTGTATCAACAAATGTTTGTTTGTTTGTTTAGAAACATGTGTATGTGTGACTGCGCTCCAAAAACGAAAAGTAGGTTAAATACCAAACTTGGTATTTAAGTTCAGTATCTTTCAAGGATAGGACACGAAGATTTTCAGGAAAATCTAAATTTTAATTTTCTAAAAAATGGTCATAACGATTTTTATTAAAAAGTCATATGTTTAAGAGATTTTAATGGCAAACGAAATGTATATCTTGAATTTCCTGGGAACGGTCTGGGAGGACATCTTCATTTCGATGACTTTTGTATAGCTTTTGCATAACTGGTAATTCGTGAGATAGACAAAAATCTGCCGCACAAAAAAAAAAAATATATAGATATCATTAAAACACACAAACTTATGTCACTCCAGCTATTGCTTTTTGTTTTAAGTTACCTAAACTTTTCTCAAATCTTTCTTTTCGTCTCTCTTTTGTTTACTCCTAGTGAGCAAAGGGAACCGAATTTCAATCAAAAGCTTTTGAAAGGTTTGACTATCGTTTTAATCTAGTATAATCCCCTATTTCCCTTATACTTACAAAAATCAAATAATAAGGCACATTCTTGTGATGTTTAATTTTATTAGCATGGTTTAGATAACATAATAAAATTAAAATCAAATAAATAATAAAATAATGATCAAAAGTTTGTGTGTGGAACAGCTAGAGAAAGTCATGTGAATGGAACACACAAGATTTTTTTCAGGAAACATTGAATATTGGTTAATGGTGTCATATGACACATTACAATATGATTGCTTTTTATTACTTTCTCTAGCCCCGTATGTACAATATACATAGGGATAGAGAAGTAGGTATTGTATTCCACCAAAAAAGTCGATGTCGAAATTTCACCGGAAATACATGTTTTAGGACACCTGAATCAAAAAAAAAAAAAAAAAAAGCATTTTCAGAAACAGATCCGTGTGTGTGTGTGTGTGTGTGTGTGTGTGTGTGTGTGTGTGTGTGTGTGGACAGCATATCTCAAAAACGAAAAGACCGTTAAATACCAAACTCGTTATTTAAGTTTGGCATCTTCCAAGGATGCGACACGAAGATTTTAAAAAAAAAAAAATTCCCCCATCCCTAACTACCCTTTACAATGAAAAAAATTTCAAAAATGTTGTTTTCCTTAAAAATAGCTCTAGCGATTTTGATTAAAATACTACATATTAAAGGCATTTCTATCACAAATTAAATGTATATCTTGAATTTTCTGGGAATAGCTTTTAAATACCTGTTTATTCTGGTTGAATTTTGCTTAATTTGTTATAACTAGTAAACCGTAAGAGATAGACTAAAACTTACCATACAGAATACGTATTGTTAAAATACACAAGTTATGTCATATACATTTTTTTGGTGGAGCTTTCGAGGCAAAATAAATATTTTTAAAAGAAGAAAAAATGCGCGCGTATGTATGTGTTTGTGAACAGCATAACTCAAAAACGAACTCTCTGTTAAATATGAACTTGATATTTAGTTCAGCTTGTTCTATGGATGCGAAACGAAGATTTTTAAGAAAATTTTCCCACTCTGAACGCTTAAATTACCACATGTTTAAGATGCTTTCATGAAACGAGCGGGATGACTCAGGTAAAAGCTGGTTGCTAATTGATTGTAATTCGGTTTCCTTTGCAAGACCACAAGTAAAAGAAAAAGAAAAAGGAATACTAATTTTCCGTTTCAGAAAAGGTTAAGTAAAATAAAATTGAAAATAACAACAAAGAATATCTCGGATATTTTAACTCCACAAAATAATAGATTAGACAACAGTGTATTTTCATGACATGTATGTATATTTTTGTGTGTAGGTTTCTGTACTCTCTTGAGATTTAGCAGTTACGCAAAAGGCATCCAGAATGAAGATGTCTTCAGAGACTATTCCCAGAAAATTCTAAATATATTGTGACAGTGCCGTCTTCGGACGTGCTCATATTCGCCTTTGTATATGACTCGGTGGGACTGGAGGATTTGGTAAACATGAAAGCGATGCGCCGGTAACCGGAAGCCTGGAATTCGAGACAGGACTCTTTCACAAGCTTCGGCTTCCATAAGGTTCCAGAAAGTTCCGAGATGTCTTATCTATAAAAGGAAGACATTTTAGCTGTGAGTGGTGAGTGACTGGAGTGTTAGCGCCCAGTGACGTGTGAGCAGCGACTGTCTACGCGTCGAAGCGTCGATTGAATTATTTGTATTCGTGAGTTAAACCATTACTTGTAGCCTGTTTTTGTGTCAATAAAAGCATTTGTCACAGTATTTATATATCTTATGTGTTATGTAAGTATGGTGAATAAACCGTTAGAGCCATTTTTTAAAAGATCAAAATCTTAAAAATTATTTCCCATATAAAGGGGTTGTTTGGGGTAGGCAGATTTTCTTAAAAATCTTGGTGTATGTTCCTTGGAAGATGCATAACTTAAATATCAATTTTGGTATACAATGACCTTTTCATTTTTTAGCTATGCTGTTCACAGACACAGGTACACACACACAATTTTTACTATAACTTTTTGATACAGGGGACCCCAAAACGTGTATTTTCTGTGAAATTCCAACATACAATTCTTGAGTGGGATGTAATATCTGTCTGTCTATGCACTATGTACAAAGTAGAGATGTAAAACTGTTTTGTCCTTTTTCGGATTAAGGTGTCCTCAAAGCCGGCGTAGTCTGGGTATTGAACTTTTGTGGGAATACAATACCTTCTCTTCCTACCATGTACATATTTAGTTTTTGGTAGGGAAAGTAATAAGTATAGGAACTCCATAACTCTAAAATGCAATTTGTCTCACAGTTATGTTCTCTGATTTCTCCTACGTGTTTCATTTTTATCATAAAGCAGGATTCACAGCCACATGTTCTTACAGTATCTTACATGCTGATATTCTTGCTGCTGACTGGGACAGTCTCTAGCGGGAAACCACCAAGAGAAACAGTATGCAGGTCATTATCGATCCTGGGTCTTGTTTTCCCGTTTGGTCTCTCGGGTGAAGTGTTTACTGTCACTTTCATTGGAGCCGCAAGATTAATTCCAAATGCTGTGGATGACGTTCTTGAACCCTCGTCTTGCAAAATACGTCTATCTTATAGGGATGGTCAGAAAGTAACGTAACGTTATTATAAGGTCTAGCCTAGGGAACACCACTATAATTGGTCCGCTCTTTGACTTAACTTGAAGTAAATATATGGCAAAAGTAATATATAAAATGCTACAAGTGAATATCTGTTAAACGAATAGAAAAAACAAAACAAATGCCAAGCATTCCAAATCTTATAGTAGCAGGAGTCCTTCTAAATTGTGATATGGAAAATATTTTGATGGGGTTTCTTATGGACCCTGGGGCCCAACCTCAGAATTTTGAATGAAGCCATGATAATTTTTGTATACCTATTCAGGTTTCCCACAACAAACTAATCAAACTTTATTAAAACCTTTTTTCTAAAATGAATTGTTTTACTGTTATATTATGTCTTCTTTGAAGTAGTAATAAATTAGCAGAAAATAGTACTAAATAAGATGCCTCCAAACGTCTAAATACTTGGCAGTTCTTTTGGAAATGTCTCTTCTAATTCTGCGACAAGCGTCAAGTCTTCGAAATGTCATATTTTCTTTTATTGTAGGTGCTTTAAACAAGGTGCTTGTTTGATGTATCTCCCTAAAAATAAGTCCAAGGGTGTTAAGTCGGGTGAACAAGGAGGCCAGATGATAGATCCAGCACGTCCATCTATCTACCTATCACCAAATTTCTCATTTAGAAATGGTGATACGCCATCCTGCTGATCAACATATTCCTTCTCACACTAAAGAACACATTTTACAGTAAGGAAGGTAATTCGTGGTTAAGAAATTACAAGATGATTCACTGTAATTGTGCCTTCAAAGAAGTAAGGATCGATGACATGGTTATAAAAAATTCCACACCAAACGACCAAAGATGCTGAAAGGGTATAGTTTTCATCCATTTGGAGTTTACAGATGCCCAATAATGCATATTGTGTCTATTAATCTGTCCAATATTTTAGAATGTTGCTTTAAAGGAAAACAATATGTTTGACAAGAATGAACCACTCTGCAATGGCATTGGATAACCACTTGCAAAAAACAACTCGATGCTGAAAATTTCTTTGTGTGAGCTCATTATACAAACATGTATTATAAGTTAATTCAAAATCTTCTCGGGCTTCTAGCCAGGTAAAAACTTGGCTTGACACCAACGTTTCGAAGAAGTACATCTTCCTCGTCTTCAGGGTGAACTGATGGTTTGAGCTTGCGGAGACTGGTATTTATAAGAGCTGGGATGAAGCTAACATCTGATTGGTTCGCGAGATATTATGGCGTGGTATTTAAGATGACTGAGACATGGGCACGGACTTCGTAGAAAATTATTTATAGCAGTTATTCGGCTAATGTTTTGTATTTGAGCACGCACCTGCAAGTTTTTACCTGGCTAGAAGCCCGAGAAGATTTTGAATTAACACGTCGCCAGGAAAGCTTTAGTTCTTATTTTATGTATTATAAGGATGGTATTTCTGCTGCTCAAGTAGAGAAGTGCGGCTAATCAAACTGTCTTTGACAATTTACGTTGATTTATCTGTGGATTTACTTCAACAGGAGCAAGAATATTGAGACTATTTTCATTTATTACTTTCTCTAGCCCCGTATGTACAATGTACATAGGGATAGAGAAGTATTGTATTCCACACAAAAATTCGATACCGAGATTTCACCGGAAATACGTATGTTTTAGGGTCCCCTGTATCCAAAAAAAAAAAGCATTTTCACAAAAACCTCCGTGTGTGTGTGTGTGTGTGTGTGTGTGTGTGTGTGTGTGTGTGTCCGTGTGTCTGTGAACACGATAACTCAAAAACGAAAAGTCGGTAAAGCACCAAACTTGGTATTTAAGTTTAGTATCTTCCAAGGATCGACACGAAGTTTTTGAGAAAAATCCCCCCACCCCAAACTACCCTTTATATGGAACTTTTTTCGAAAATTTTGATTTTCTTAAAATGACTCTAACGATTTTTATTAACATATCGTATATTAAAGATATTTAGCTGAAAAATAATATGTGTACCTTGAATTTTCTGGGAATAGCTTCTAAAGACCTGTTTATTCTGGATGAATTTTGCTTAATTTGGCATAACTAGTAAACCGTAAGAGATAGACAAAAACTTACTATACAAAAAATATATGCATTGTTAAAATACACAAGTTATGTCATATACATTTTTCTCGTGGAGGTTTCCGTTTTCGAGGTATTCAGTGCTATTACTTTCAGTTGTGAAGTACTTTTCTCAGACGGGAGTGCGCGGTTTTCTTTTGTTCTACTCCTAGCCAAGAAAAGAAGGGATTTGTAATGACAATCGCATAACGACAGCTTTTGAAACATTTGACTATTGCTTTAGCCTAGCGTATTCCCTTATTTTTTCTTACTTACAAGGAACTAAGTAATAAGAACATTGTGCTAATGAGTACCTCAATTAGCAAGATGCAGAAAGAAGAATGAACTTATGTAAGAAGTTTGTAGAACAGCTAGAGAAAGTCATGTGAGTGTAATATATAAGATTTTTTTTATATCACTTCCATACTTACTAGCCATGTTTCCAATCGTTTGGATTCCATATGCAACATTGGCATCCCGCAATGACCACCGATGAAGTTCTTTGATCTCTCCTGCATTCACTTAGTATTAATACTAAAATCATATCTACCTTAACATCAAAATCTGTTATCTCTACACGTACTCTGTTCATAGTGTATAGAGAAGGTATTGTAATGCACCCAAAAATTCGATACCGAGATTTCACCGGAAATACATGTTTTGGGACCCCCTGAATCCAAATAAAGCATATTTGGAAAAAGGTCCGTGTGTATGTGTGTGTGTCTGTCAGTCTGTCTGTCTGTGTGTCTGTGGACAGCATAGCTCAAAAACAAAAAGACCGTTGAATACCAAACTAGATATTTAAGTTCGGTATCTTCCAAGGATGTGACACGAAGATTTTCAAGAAAATCTCCCACCCCCAACTACCCTTTACATGGAATTTATTTTAAAAATTTTCATTTTCTCAAAATTGACTAATAATTCTGATTAAAAATCGTATATTAAATATATTTAATTGGCAAATAAATTGTATATCTTGAATTTTCTGGGAATAGCCTCTGAAGACAACTTTATTCTGGATGAACTTCACGGAACTTTGCATAACTGCTAAACCGCAAAATATGGACAAAAACTTACCAGACAAAAACTGTAGAGCACGTTAAAACACACAATTTATGTCATATACATTTTTTTCGTGGAGTTGATCGTTTTTTAGATATTCCTTGTTTTTGGTTTCAGATTTGAAAACTTATATTTTTCTCATATAGGAATTTGTCTACTCGTGTCCATACAAACAAAGGAACTTCAGTCACACAGTAACAAGCTTTTGACTATCACTTTAGCCTATGATACTCCCTTATTTCACTTCTACTTACAAGGAAGCAAGTAATAAGATTATTTCTGCTATTTTTTTCTATTGAGAAAACAGCTCAACAATTAATTCATTGTAGAAAAAAAACTGCGTTTTAATAAAAGTTGCTTAGTCTCTAAGGATATACAAAAGTTTATTATGATTTCATTTAAATTTCTGAGATTGGTCCCAATGAAAATATTTTCCATATCACAATTTGGAATTCTTGGCATTTTTTTTTTTTTTTTTCTGTTCGTTTAAGTACATATATAACTGAAAGTTTGAAATTCCAAACTAATAATGTTAACTTTTTTAAAGTTACAACACATGTGTAATATAATGCAAATAAGTTACAGAGCAAATTCGTCCATTTTGCTAATGGTTTAGAAGTTATGGTCAAATTGGTTTATGCTTTCTCATGTCATTAAAGAAATCCTTTGCGACAAAAAAATTAACATTTTGGTTTATTATTTTAACTCTTGGTTTTTTTAAATTTCCCTAGGTGTCTCTGTAGCTTCTTTTGGTTTCGGTTCCAAAAATGTTTACAATTATGTATGTACTTTTTTGTAATAAAAGTATAAATTTTATGTTTTAAAATTGAAAGCATATGCTTAGATGCACCTGAAAGTAAAACCTAGGACAATTCTTATTCATTGTGCGTTTGTGAACATGAACAGAATATTTTATTTGTGTAACAGAAAACTGCCCCGTAAGGAGCATTTTACAGGAAGAAAAATACTGAAAATATCAATACCAAGAAAAGAAGGAAAGATATTAAAATCCACCAGATTGATAGGTTGGAACCTCAGCTTTCCTCTCCTCTGCTGTTGTCTTTTCTGTCCTTTTCTTCTTGTATTGCTGCTTTTCTTCCCTACAACTTCATTTGTTACTTTGCATGATGGGAATGAGATCTCGTTGAACTGAAGTTTTTCTTGCCGTGTCTAGTACAGTTTCATCTCTAATGTTTTGCTGCATTAAAATGCTGCCTGGTGACCAATTATACCTTTATTTATGCTCAGGAAACTTTTTGAGTTATCGTGTTCACAGACATACGCACACATGGACACATACGGAACTTCTTATAAACACGTTTTTTTGGATACAGGGTACCCTCCAACGTTCATTTCCAGTGAAAACTGGGTTTTTGGGGTGTAATGCAATACCTTCTTTACCAAGGTTCTATGTACTAAGTAGACAAAATAAAAAGAATTTGGATTTCAGTGCTGCTCTAAAACCTGTTGTAGTTTTGTTATATTTAGAAGTACAAATCATATTGGGAACTGATAAGAAGTACCTATATTAATTTTGGCCATTAATTAGCTTGCTTTGTAATATTTGTGATTAGGCCGCTAATGACTTAACGTCTGCGTGCGCAAGTGAACAGATACCTAAACAGGCACGTACCGATCACAGACCAATAGCCACAGTTTCAGCGTTATTAGCTACCTTACATATCCCGGTGTACATAAATTGTGTGTTTTAAGGTGCTCTACATTTTTTGTGTGGTAAGCTTTTGTCAATCTCTTACGGTTTAACAGTTATACAAAATTCCGTAAAATTCATCCAAAGGCTATTCATAGAAAATTCAAGATACACATTTTATTTGTCTTTAATATACGGTATTTTAATCAAAACTGTTAGCCATTTTTGAGAAAATCAAAATTTTCGAAAAAAATTTCCATGAAAAGAGTTGTTGGGGTTGGGGGATTTTCTTGAAAATCTTTGTGTCGCATCTTTGCAAGCCTCAGACACACACGGACCTTTTTCTAGAAATGTTCTATTTTGGATTCAGGGGGACCCAAAACAGTATTTCCGGTGAAATCTCGGTATCGAATTTTTGGGTGCATTACAATACCTTCTGTATTCGCTACGTGTAGAGAAAGTAAAAAGAAGTAAGAAATATCTCGGAAATGGTTAATTTCACCAAAAAGTATATTTGACTAATAAGGAAATCCACATAGTAGGATATATTTTATTCTCCGTCTGTTACGGTTAAACAGTTAGTCAAAAGTCATTCAGAATAAAAAGGTCTGCATAGGCTATTCCCTGAAATCCAAGATATGGATTACATGTGACAGTTTAATCCAAATTGTTAGCTATTTTCTGAGAAAATTCTAATCTTTTTCCATGTGATGGTAGTTCGGGATAGGGGTCCTTGAAAATCTTCATGTCGTATTTTTGGAAGATGCTGTACTTATGACAATTTTGGTGTTTTCAATCCACTTTCTTTTTTGAGTTAGGTTCTCTCTCTCTCTCTCTCTCTCTCTCTCTCTCTCTCTCTCTCTCACTCACTCACTCACACAGAGACAGACAGGCAGGTAGGTATGCATTCGAAACTTCTTCTAAAAATGCTTTTCTTGATTCATGGGTTTCAAAGCATGCATTTGCAATGATATTTTGGTATCGAATTTTATGTAGAATGCAATACTTTCTCTACTGAATATGTACATTGTACGAGGCAGAGAAAAAAATAAATAACAACTTCCCACTTGAGAAAAGTGTAACTATATTTTCTCTTACGTTTACCAACTAAGCAAAAGTTATTCAGAATGAAAAGAAAGCATCTATTCCAAGAAGGAAAATATACATTTTATTTGTCATGAAAATGTCTTAAACGTATAGTATATATATTATACTCGCTAGACACAATTTTCTGAAATGTTTCCATGTAAGTGGTAGTTAGGTGTGAGGGAATTTATTTTAAAATCTCCCCTAGAAGGTGCTGAACCAAGTTTGTTATTTCTTCTACTTTCCGTTTTTGAATTATGCTGTTAACTGACAAACACGTGATCTTTTTTTTCTAAACAAAGTGTCTCTCTTTTTTATTCATGATATTTCCAGTGAAATTTCGACATCGATTTTTTGTGTGGAAGCCAATACTTCTCTCAAGTCTAGAAAGTAAAAAGAAGGTATGCTAATTTATAAGTTTACGTTTTTTCTCTTTTCATTTCAGTTTCGTAGAAAAAGAAGACTCGGGTGCTGTTGTAATGCTGGACTCTGGGTTCAATAGAGTGAGTATATTATGTTATAATATTATTCACATAAGCATATTTATATTTGATTTGCTTTGGTGATTTCTTTTAAGCCAATGTAGTCAAGGTCACGCACGGTAAACCTCCCTCTCGCTACATAGAGTGCTAGGGGTATATATGCATATATATTAGTATTATTTGTACTGAATGGAGTTTGAGTAACCCCTTGGATTTTCTCATCCCTAATCATACATTATTTCATTAATCTTTCCATGTGATCTTTCTACCAAATTTTAGCATCTCCAGTGGGGTAGGAATCACCCCTAGAATGCGCATCCTTAGGGATAGTAGTTCAGAGGCAAAACTGGTCGCGCGTGTGAGAGGGAGGCAGGTGGCCTCAGAGTTTAAGGTGCATGAGAACGTACATTTGGTTAGGGGATCAGGAGCTATAAATAAATACACAAGGGTGCGAGGAGACAGAGCTTTTACTATCAAGAGATAATTGTGATCAAAAGGGTTACCCGGGTTCTATTCAGCATCACCTGAGCATTGAAAGGATAACACCATCAAAATAAAACTAGGTCTGTTCGGTGGACGTCGGACCGGACGGCGTCCTACAACGGCAGCAGCTCAGATGAACAAGAAGGACTCTTGTGACTTAATTATTTGAGCTTTTATAATAAAACCCATGCTTATGTCAGCATTGCTTTAGGAGAACACAGCTATGTTAGCATTTCGACATCTTGCTAATATCGGTTGCTGAAAATGGTTAAATATTACCTCTTGCTAAATGAAATATAATGTATTCAACCTAACCATATCAGGTACCCTACATCCTGCAAACTAATCACATAATTAGTTGCTACTTAATGTTTTTGCATGGTCATAACTGCGCCGCGAATTTAATAACGCCTATCAGTATAGATAATCCGGTTTGCTTCCACGTTTTCACAACTCAATAGTGGCCAGGGTAGTGTGGGGTCATTGACCTTGCAGGAAACATTCGAGCTCAGTTCCGATACAATATTCGACCACTCTGCGCTGCGCCTTCCGTCCCGCGCTCTCGGGGAGAATAAATAATATGAGGCACTTGGAGGTAATAACCAACCTCAAAACATAAATCTTAATAACTAAAATTATTAGTGTTCAAATTAAATAAAATTTAACTCATTTTATATGTTACACCGTCCTCAATTACTATTCCAAATGCATATTTCTTTTAGGTAACCCTAACAATTTATATATACTTCATAGCTTGAGATATTAGTTATAACAATATTATTACTACTGCAAAAGGGAAATGAAAGGAGTGGGATGACCGTTGCAAAGCGCGGAAAAAACTACCTTGAGTGAACTGGTAAAAATGAAAACAGTATAGTGCGTAAGTAAATTAAATTGCATCGAGCATACAGGCTATTTCGTAAGATATGCAAATAATAATGATGGTATACCACCAGTGTGCTTCCGGATTGGCCGAGTTGTCTTGTAGTTCATGTTTTCGCCGACGTTTCGCGCAACTTATGTTGAGCTTCTTCTCTGGGCACTGCGAAAAGTTGGCTAAACTTTGAGCTACAAGACAACTCCGCCAACATCAGAAGCAACCTCCAGTATATTAGACAACGGCCGTGGAAACCTGTCAATTTACAATAATGATGATGATGATGATAATAATAATAATAATAATAATAATAATAATAATAATAATAATAATAATAATAATAATAATTTTGTAGTAGGCTTACCCTCTCCGTATTACTGACATCCCCTAGGACTTAGAAGTGGATCCCTGGTTCAGAAGCTGTCGGGAAGCCAACGGCATAAAACCACAGAATGAAGAACCAGGAACGAGTGATCAGCCCCTAGCAGACATGAGCTAAAGGAAGTGGATGATATGAAATGCAAGGGAAGGTACATAGTACGTGTAGAGAAAGTAAAGATAGAAGGTACCTATCCTTAAGGAGAGCAGGCTTTGAAGTATTTTTGTGCCTCGCAAGGGAGGCGTGTGTCCCTCCATATTCCACTTGGTATGATTCCTATTGTTAGGTGAAATGGGTCATGGGTGTGCAGGGTTGCCTTGGAAACGGCACCTGTAGCGTGAGGCTGACCGGCAGCAATCGAACGAGGAGAGCTCACCCTTGTGCAAACAAGTGGCATAATCCATCAAAATAGTTTCAATAGGACCGCGAATATCCCTTCTTTTAAGGGGACCAGTCTGTGAACATTTCAAATTCAACCTGTCCTAAGTTCATTTTTACTTCTTCTATACGTACTATGTACATAGTGTATAGAGAAGGTATTGTAATGTACCCAAAAATTCAATACCGAGATTTCACCGGAAATATATGTTTTGAGACACCCTGAATTAGAAAAAAAAAGTTTCAGAAACATGTCCGTGCGCGCGCGCGCGCGCGCGTGTGTGTGTGTGTGTGTGTGTGTGTGTGTGTGTGTGTGTGGGCAGCATAGCTGAAAAACGAAAAGACCGTTAAAAACAAATTTTGGGATTTAGATTTGCTATCTTCCAAGGATGCGACACGAAGATTTTCAAGACTACCCTTTACATGGAACTTTTTTCGAAAATTTTGATTTTCTAAAAAATGGCTGTAATGATTTTGATACTCAAATTATTTTGAGATCACACACACCCCTATGGTGGTGTTGCCATGGTAGCTCAGTGGTAGAGCAACCGGTTCGAATCCCGGCTATGGCATTGCGTTTTTCAGTCTGACTCTACCTATCCATTTACTCCTGACGTTTCGGTAATGCTGTGCTGAGGAAAACGTCAGGAGCAAATCCTAAAAGCTCGCCTAAAAACCCGGAAGAAATTTTGCTTCAAACATGTAGTTTTTGACAGAAAAACATTTTTAACTACTCTACCAAAAATGCTCCTTGTGCTTCAGTTTTCAGAGTTTTGTAACACAATTTCATATCTACATTCTAGGAATATCACTTTTAAAAATTATCGGATGGGTTTCAAATTAATTAAATATTACAGCAGGAAAAGGTATGATAAATCATTCGGTCAAGCTATTTTTATTATTGCTGTGGATTAATTTGTATAGTGTTTAACGCTTTTACAACTGAGGCGCCGCAGGCGATGACTGATGATACATGGATGAAGATGGAGCACCGGTGGAATGTGATGGGGGGGGGATCGGAGAACTCGGAGAAAACCCGACCTTGCGTCGCATTGCCCATCACAAATCCTATATGCGGTTGCCAGAGCCACCTTGGTGAGAGGCGAATGGTCTAGCCACTCGGCCACGATACGGCTGGGGATTAATTACGTTTGTTAATACAAATAAATAATTAATTTGAGATTACCTTGTGATTTATCGGGAAGCATACGAATCAGTTGGGGAATTTAATGCTATGCAGGCATGTTGCCATAGTAATTAGAGCAATCGGCAGGAGACCGGGAGGTCCGTGGTTCAAATCCAGCTATGGTATTGACTCTACCTATCCAGGAAAATTATATGTTCAACAAGGGAAAAGTTTCGACTTTCCCCCGAACTTCCTATTCCTTCGTTTCATCTTAATTTCATTCAAACCTGTCTCTTTCAAGATTTTAAGAATCGGCGAGACTGCGGTGGTGGCGCCTTTCCGTGGTGGTGGATGCGCTTTGTTAATACAGCTCTCGGCGCCAGGATGGCACTGAAATCTTCTGTAGGACTTGCGAAGTTCAGTCAGATTCAGAGCGCAGACTCCTAACTCTTCCCGGGTTGAGATGAACGGTTTTGACTACGTTAGGGACCCAACATGGTGGGGTCGGTTTCGGCTGCCCGTCGGATACTCTCATGTCACCGTATCCTCCTGGAGTCTGACGCACAATAAGCCCATAGTGACTGCAGTGTGGTACTCTCCGGAATGTACCAACCAATTGTCCTTCGTGGTCTAGGGATAACATGCTAGCCTCTGGTTCCCAAGGTCGCGGGTTCATACCCAGCGGAGGGCATTACATTTTTTCAGGCGCAAAATAGTTATCATCTCTAAACTTAGAGCAATTGACGGTGCTATAATCTATTTAGAGGAATCTGTTATGTAATGGCTATTCCGCTTATGTTAAATTTTTGATTACCGCTGTTTAAGAAAATAGTTGTAGGTGTCTTTATAGATATAAAATGAATTAATATTTCTAGTAGGCGCATAAAAGATCCTTAAGCCGGAGACAAAATTAAACGGTCTTTCATACCCAATATAGAATAGGACCCTAAAACCGTAGCAGTTAAAGAGCGTTAATAAATCACTAGAATTATCTTTGTGGAATTGTTGTTTATTCACAATTATTTCGTACAATTCTTATACGAAACTGCAATCTCTTATGTGCTTTGTTGAATACCAATGTACTTTCTCCAACGACTCTTAACTTTTTTACTTTCTCTATACGCACTATGTACATAGGGTATGAGAACGTATTGCACTCCACCAAAAATTCGATACCGAGATTTCACCGGAAATATATGTTTTAGGGTCCACTGTATCCAAAAAAAGTATTTTCAGAAAAAGGTCCGTGTGTCCGTGTGTTTGTGAACACAATAACTCAAAAACGAAAAGTCGGTAAAATACCAAACTTGGTATTTAAGTTTAGTATCTTCCAGGGATGCGACACGAAGATTTTGAGAAAATCCCCCCCCAAACTACACTTTACATGGAACTTTTTTCGAAAATTTTTATTTTCTAAAAATGGCTCTAACGATTTTGATTAAAATATCGTATGTAAGACTTGAAGCTTTCACGGCGAATGTTATTCATTATGGCTTCACGGGTGATCAGGGACTGAAGACCATGGAGTGTGCAATGGTCGAAAGCTTGGATTTTATACACCTGACACGGCTGATCACCCATGAAGCCATAATGAATAAAATATCGTATATTAAAGAAATTTAGCACACAAATAAAATGAATATTTTGAATTTTCTGGGAATAGCCTCTGAAGACTACTTTATTCTGGGTCAATTTTACGGAATTTTGCATAACTGCTAAACCACAAGGATGGACAAAAACTTACATACAAGAAATGTAGAGCACTTTAAAAACACACTTTATATTATATACATATTTTTCGTAGATTTTTTTTTGTTTTTGAGATATTTCTTGTTATTGGTTTCACCTATAAAACACATACTTTTCTCATACAGGACTTTGTGAACTCGAAGGAACTTCAGACACAAAGCAACCAGCTTTTGACTACCACTTTAACCTATGGTACTTCCTCATTTCGTTTCTACTTACAAGGAAACAAGAAATAAGACTACTTCTGCTAATTTTTTCTCGATTAGCAGGAAGTAAATAGAAGCATAAGCTTTTTAAAAATAATTTATTGCAGAGATATAGAGAAAGTCATGTGAATGGAACACATCAGATTTTTTTTTACAATCTCCGACGGGAAAATTTTATTCTTCGGAACGATATATTTTCCTTTTTTATACAAATGAGCGGAAATTACTCAACGATCCTGCTGCAAATATTTGTGCGCATATAAATTCTATGCTAATACTTTAATGTACGCGTATTTTCGCCAGTGACACCCAAATGGTATTTTACATTCTTATGAAAAGCCTCTTTTACAATACCTGGCTCCACAACAAAGAAAATCAACACATAACTATAACACTTATTGTTGAATGAACAAAATCGCATAGAGAACATCAAAACACTTATACACGATGAAAGCGCAAGGAATAATAAATGTTTGCACCCAGCGATTTCAATTCCGGAATGCAACAGAACAAAAACATTTGAACATCATATATTACAAAAATCTGATGTTCCAGTCACATAAATTACTCTACATCTCGGCAACAAATTATTGTTAAAACGCTTATGCTTCTATTTACTTCATTCCAATCGAAAGAAAATTAGCAGATATAGTCTTATTACTTGCTTCCTTGTAAATAGAAGCGAAATAAGGGAGTAGCATAGGTTAAAATGATAGTCAAAAGCTGGTTGCAATGTGATTGAAGTTCCTTTGTTTATATGGCAAGGAGCTCACAAAGTCTGTGTGAGAAAAGTGTAAGTTTTTTAAAGCTGAAACCAAAAACAAGGAATAGTTAAAAAACGATCAACTCTACGAAGAAGAATTATATAACATATTGTGTGTTTTAATGTGCTCTACATTTTTTGTGTGGTAAGTTTTTGTCCATCTCTTACGGTTTAGCAGTTATGCAAAGTTTCATTAAATTCATCCAGAATAAAGTTATCTTCAGAGCCTATTCCCAGAAAATTCAATATATATATTTTATTGTCAGGTAAATATCTTTAATATATGCTATTTTAATCAAAATCGTTAAGAGTCATTTTTTAAATATTCAAACGTTTTGAAAAAAAGTTTCATGTAAAGGGTAGTTTGGGTTATGGGGATTTTTCTCAAAACCTTCGTGTCGCATCCCTGGAAGATACTAAACTTAAATACCAAGTTTGGTATCTTTACTGAATTTTCGTTTTTGAGTTATTGTGTTCACAGACACACGGAGCTTTTTCTGAAAATATTTTTTTTTTGATTCAGGGGGACCCAAAACATATATTTCCGGTGAAATCTCGGTATCGAATTTTTGGGTGGAGTGCAATAACTTCTCTATACACTATGTACATAGTACGTGTAGAGAAAGCAAAAATGACATGAAATTCACAAAATGTTGGGGTATAAATTTTGCCTCAGCGTCCAAAAATAAAACTCGACTTCAATTTCGTAAAAGGTGTATATCCTAAAGTTGAGGGAATGCTCCTACATTTAGTACCATCTTAACGGCGGTAAAATAGATGCTCAGTAATTAAAAGCAGTGTATGGATGATGACTGATGGGTGTGTTGTATTGCAGATAATGGTGGAGACGAGCAGTATACCACATTGCATAACGGAGCTAGAGCAGCTGAACCGGAGCGATATACAGCCCAGACAACAATTAGCTGCCACCCAGGCCATGTCAACAGCTCTCGACAAGTGCAGCGACGCAATACACATCACAGACAACTCCTACAAAATACAGGTAGGTAGGTAGGTGAACAAACTATCACTTTATCTAAAGAAAAGTTGTAGCTCGAGTTGTATTTACGAGGGCCTTTTTTTTTAACCTCCGCTAGGCTATAAATAAAAGACAAGTCCATAGAAAAGTTTTGTACTCTTATGGTTACTTTTCAACACAATCACCGAAAAGATTGACACATTTATCGTTCCTGTGCACAAGCTTTGCAACACCCGCTTCAAAAAAATGTTGCCGCCAATGATTTCAAATGAGCATTGACGTTGTTTTGAAGTTCTTCGTACTTTACGACGTTTGCGAAGAGCCATTCAAAACAAACGAAGAGGAATGCTGACTGCAGGAATTGTGTTGATCCATGACAACGCTAGTCCACACACTGCTGCCACAACCCATCGGCTCCTTGAATAACTTCAGTGGGACATTTTCGATCATCCGCATTACACCCAGCGACTTTCACCTTTTCCCTGAACTGAAGACGTACTTTCAAACCAACGAAGATGTTCAAAAAACGTCAATGCTCATTTGAAATCATAATAAAATTATATTATAATTAGTAATAAAATAGTTGTTTTCTATGAACTTGTCTTTTATTTATTGCCTATCGAAAGTTGAAAGAAAAACGGCCCTCGTAATATAGCATGTAGTTATGCTCTTTAAAGGCAATCATATCGACTTTCCGAGTACTTGCATTATCTGCAGTGCCGTGAACTTCCTTGTGATTGTTCTGCAATCCGATCTTTACTTCAGCTCATAAATAAGAGAATATTAAAACAGCTTATTATGCATGTTTTCATTTATTGATGACCTAAATAATAAAATATGGGGGAAATTCATTAAATGCTAAAAAAGGTAATAAGAATAATGGCACGGGAAAGATCATCTCACTGCAAACTACTTTTCAAAATGTTTGGAATTTTACCATTAGCCTGTGAATGTATTCTAACCATATTGTCATTTGTAATAAATAACCCCAAAAAGTTTACGCAAATGTAGATATTTATAACAAAGAGACCAGACATAGCCAAACTTACATAGATAACAACAAATAATTTACAGTTATTCCAAAAAGAGTTTTAAGATGCTGTTTTCTGAATTTATTAAGGGGTTAAGTATTTCAGTGTTTAAAAAACTGTTTCCAAAAATGCTTGTAGCATTCTGAATGAAGTGTGGAATTAGGCAGAATCAAATTTTGTGGAATACAGAAAAAGAGTTTTGGGTTCACTCATGCGCATGATGCTCCATCTACATTGTTCCAGTGGAAGCAAAAATTAGCATAATGGATACATTTTAATGGATAAAAAACAAGAGAAGGGTGTTTTAAGCTTCAGTCGGTGGAATGAATTAAAGCAAAACATTTTAACGGATTTTATTTCTCTGAAGCACTTTTGTGCAGTTCGAAAGCTTTGCATTCCTATATAAAACTAAATGTACTGCATGCTTTTTTTTTTATTATTGTTGTACATTCAGCGGCTTTGAGAGAACAAAGGACTCCTAAAATATAAGCACAATATTGTTGATAAGCTGAGCTTGTATCAACGGGCGGTGAAACTAGAATATGCGATTATTTCCCTGAAAATAAACACCTTTTAAAATTAAAATTGCTTTTTATAATAAATCTGATGTGTTCCATTCACATGATTTTCTCCACATATGCAACAAATTATTTTGCAAAATCTTATTACTTTCTCCACACGTTCTATGCACATAGTGTATAGAGCAGGTATTGCACTCCACCCGAAAATTTGATACTGAGATTTCACCGGAAATATACTTTTAGAATTCCCTATATCCATAAAAAAATATGTTTTAGAAAAAGGTCCGTGTGTGTCCATGTGTCTGTGAACACCATAACTCAAAAACGAAAGTTCGGTAAAATACCAAACTTGGAGGAATGCGATACGAAGATTTTGAGAAAAATATCCCCACCACAAACTACCCTTTACATGGAAAATGTTTGAACATTTTGACATTCTCAAAAAATGCTCTAACGATTTTGATTTAAATACCGTATATTAAAGATATTTGTAAGGCAAATACAATGTATGTCTTGAATTTTCTGGGAATAGGCATTGAAGATATCTTTATTCTGGATGAATTTTACGGAATTTTGCAAACTGGTAAACGTAAAAGTTAGACAAAAGCTTACGTAATAGAAAATGCAGAGCTGGTTAAAGCACGCAATTTATGTTGGATACCTTTTTTTCGTAGAATTGACCATTTATGAGATATTTCATATTATCTGTTACAGATTTAAAATACTTAAAGCTTTTTTCACACTTTTATCCCGGTCATGTATAGAAACGGGTTTGAACCACATGGCAACCAGCTTTTAAAGGATTTGACTGTCGCTCTAGCCTAGTTATTTCCTTGTTTTCCTACTACTTATAAGGGAGCAAGTAATTAAGCCAATTTATGGTATTGTTAATCGCTATTATCATATAGTATATAGAGGAATATAATTTTTAACAATAATGTGTTACGGTATCCCCCCTCCGGGAGACCTGGTCCGGAGTACACTCAGCCTCGTGAGGTCTCTGAGAGGCCAATTGAGTTACTTAATGGAGAAGTAGCGGCTCCGGGTAATGAGGACCGCATTAACAGGCCCGGGGTGGGGTTCGAGGCGCTGACCACGTCTCAATCTACAATACTGCACCCCATCCATGGCGTCTGTCATGGACCGAGATGGGGGACGCAGCGGCCGGGCGGTCCTTGTGAGCTATCGTGTCATGTAGTTGTGTAGCAGTATTAATAGCGATCGTCGTCTTACTATTATTATTATTATTATTATTATTATTATTAAGTTTACCATAATACAATATTTGCGTCACACAGTTGCACAGGTCGCGTGACCGTACATGCTGTCTAAAAGTACTTGGATTTAAAGTATTACCTACATATCTATTTTATATATCTTAACAACATTGGAAATACACACGCATACACACACGCTCACGCGCTACGACAACAGAACCACAGAACAATAAAAGAAAGAACGTTCTGATATCACACACACACACACACTCACACAACTACCCACACTTACATATTACTCAAACACCAAATAAGTGTATACAATATTTACAGAAATATTTTATCTCTTAGTGCACGAACTTCCATTAAGTATATGCCCAGGCTTGTCCAGTTTTAGCTGTTTAGATTCATTTCCCAAAATGCTATCCTTCGTCTGTTTGAAGCTAAAATACTTCCGGCAATAATTGTTTCCTAACGTCCTCCATCTGCACGCACTCTGCCAAAATATACGTCCAGTCTTCCTGATCCCCGCATAATGGGCAAATCCGCCTACCAGCTTCATCAACTACCTTACGAGTTTTCAACCCTCCCAACCTGAGCCACGCTATTCCCGACCTTTGTTTCATACCATATATGTTTCTTTACGTCTGGTAGTTTATTCACAAAATAGGTAGAGAACAAAAGGTGAGTGTATGTCACTTGTTGCAGTATTTGAACCGAACCAGTGAGCGGTTACACGGGTACACGCCTAAGGATCTCTACGGCAAATCGCTATTGGAACTCAATGTTGTGGAGAACAAAGATTTGATGTTGCAGCAGCTGCAGCGAGGACGCGAATGGGAAGGCGTCATTTCCTGGCGACGGAAGGCGGGCGATAGCGTCATCATGCATGGAAGAGTTATTCCTATAGGAATGGCTTCCAGGTAAGATATCTGCCATCAAAAATGTGTCAAAATAGTGCATAGAACATCATGACTAACTTCACGAGGCACAAACTGACAGTTCTCGACATGTTTTATTCCCTAACATTTCCTATCTCACACTATTTTGAAGCGTCTTGCGTCACAGTGTTTAAAACGATACAAATAGAGCAGGTCCATTCACATAACTTTCTCAAGCTGCTCCACAAACAAACATTTTATTTAAAAGATTACTCTTTTAGCTACATCATACTAATCAAGATAAATAACCAGAATTAGTCTTATTATTTGTGTCCCTGTAAGTAGAAGGGAAATAACAAACAAGCTAAAACATATTCAAGTCATTTAAAAGTCGGTCGCTAGGTGAAACAATTGAAATTTCATTAGCGTTTCTTGCCAGAAGTAAACAAACGAGAAATGAGAAGAAAGATGTCTTCCCGTTAGAGAAGACTTTAATCAAAGCAATATTCGGAATATCTCGAAAACGGTTAACTCTACAATAACAACAAAAAGTACATAACATTAATTGTGTGATTTAATGCGATATACATTTTTTGTGTAGTAAGTTTGCGTCTATCTCTTACGTTTTGCCCGTTATACAAACGTCATCCAGAATGAAGATGCCTTCAGAGACAATTCCCAGAAAGTTCAAGATATACGTTTCGTTTGTCATAAAAATATCTTAATGATAAGGAATTTTAATTAAAATCATTAGATACCAAACATAAATACCAAGTTTGATATTTAACGGTTTTTTCGTTTTGAGCTATGCTCTTCACAGTCGCACACGCACACACGGGCGCTTTTCTAAAAATTTTTTTTTACTTTCTCTATACCTACTATGTACATAGTGTATAGAGAAGGTATTCTATTGCACCCAAAAATTTGATAACAAGATTTCACTGGAAATATATGTTTTGGGTCCTCCTGATTCCAAAAACAGCATTTTAGGAAAACTGTCCGTTGGTGTGTGTTAGTGAGGCTCTGGACAGCATAGCTCAAAAACGAAAAGATCATTAAATACCAAACTTGGTATTTAGGTTTGGTATCTTCCAAGGATGCGACACGAAGATTTTCAAGAAAATCCCCCCCAACTACCCCTTACATAGAACTTTTTTCGAAAATTTTTATTTTCTAAAAAATAGCTCTAACGATTTTGATTAAAGTATCATATATTAAAGATATTTACACAACAAATAAAATTTATATATATATTGAATTTTCTGGGAATAGCCTCTGAAGACTACTTTATTCTGGATGAATTTTACGGATTTTTGCATATCTGCTAAACCGTAAGAGATGGACAAAAACTTACCGCACAGAAAATGTAGAGCACATTAAAACACACAACTTATGTTATATACATTTTTTTCTTGGAGTTGATCGTTTTTAAGAGTCCTTATTTTTAGTTTCAGCTTTGAAAAACTTATACTTTTCTCATACAGGAATTTGTCTACTCCTATTCATACAAACAAAGAAACTTCAGTCACATAGCAACCAGCTTTTGACTATCACTTTAACCTATGGTACTTCCTTATTTCGCTTCTACTTACAAGGAAACATTATTTCTGCTAATGTTTTCTCAATTAGCAAGAAGTAAATAGAAGCATAAGCTTTTTAACAACATTTTGTTGCAGAGATGTACAGAAAGTCATGTGAATGGAACACACAAGATTTTAGGAGTGTTTATGAATGATGAGTAGAGGAAGTAATGTGAACATAAAGTATCAGAATTTTAGTATGCAACTATTCCATTTTCAGGCCACCTACACATTACGTATTCATTCACGAGCCCTTGGAGAAAAGGATGTCGCTGGCAGCCTCGTCGACCAAGAGGAAGTCCTCGGCTGACATCAAATCCCTCTCTAGCGAAGGTAACTTCACTTATTATTAGAGTTGGTGATTTTTAGCATTTTGAAATCAGCACTTTTATTTGTGTATTACATTTTATAGCATTCGTACATTTTCAATTTAGCATTTTATAGCATTTTGAAGGAAAATATACATCTTGAATTCAATCTGATAAACAGATATTGTCTCATGAAAAATCTTTAATGTGACATTAATAACACCACATTAGTAAACGGGAACTGAACTCTAAACAGTAAAATTGATACTCATAACTATAATAAAATATCGTTCGCATAAACCGTAAGCATATAAGATAAAAAGCATGTGTCAATAATGTATACATAGGTCAGTGTCCTCACTTGAGGACATGAATTTTTATTCTCATTTTTGTATACAAATTTATGCACAAGTTCTTCTAAATAAAGTAAAGTCCCTTTCTTTAATATTTGTTAACAAGAAAATATGATTGTTATGTAAATTTAATAACTATGAAATTCATTTATTTCTGTATGCCAAGTTCAGATTTACAATATATATTTTACAAACAGATGAGGGAACGAGTTCCGTATTCCAGATCAGTACGGTGGACAAGTGTGTCAGAAGCATAAACATTCCAAGGGAGCACAAACTCATCACATGCAATTTATGGAAAAACTAAAGAAAGAAAGAAAGTAAATTTTAAAAAAATTGTCAATTTCGCATTTATATTGCATTTTAGTATAATTTTCGCGTTTTGAGTCAATTTCGTATTTTAAAAACACATTAAAATGCGATTTAGAAGTCGTGAAAAATGAAAATACAAGAGTAAAAGACTTTATGAACTTTTCGCGCTATATCTATCGCATTTGCGAAAAATCACCACTCCTACATTTTATTCATTCACAAATTCACTTCTATCGTAAGATGTGTTAAATATTACATAGTTTCGTCGTGTGTAATTTCAAGAAGTCAAGATTTCTCTGTAAATACATGTTTTGAGGGCCCTGAGTAAAAAAATGTAAAAAAAAATCCGTGTGTGTTTCTTCCAAAGCTGCTACGGCTAAATGCCTATATAATCCTTCTAAGAGTTGATTGGACATTAACCGTTTGTTGCCTACCGGTACCTATAAGTTCCGCTTGTTTTAAGTGTAACTATACAACTAGTGTTGTACTCTAAGATCAATTTCATGTTATATTAATCTTCAACCATAAACACAAGTAATCAAGACTGCTTTATATTGTTAAAATATATACAATTTTGCCCTAAAATTGCAGTGATTTTTTAAATAAATAAATAGATGAGTCAAACCCACATAACTACGGACAAATGTAACCCCATTAGATTCCAAACATCACACCGATTATTTTACTTGGGCTCTCCCCGTCCTTTATCACAGTCACTGGGATTTGAACTTGCAATGTTTAGCTTTGGATGAATGGCCAGTTTATTACCTATCACCTAATACTCATGGTTATTTGAACTACATTTTTGGTAGTGCCTTTGGCTGGATTATGAAGACTAGTTTAGAAGAACTTTAATGTTTAATTGGGAAGAAAAAGATTAATAAAGGAACTACATATATTTTCCTTTATATTTTCTCTGTTTTTATATAATAATTTTATAGATTTATTGCCGAATATTTTTAATAGAACCCCAGATTTAAACTTGAATTAAAGGAAAAATGGTATATGCAATATACTAATGCAGGCAACTAAGGATTAATATTTTTTCTCGATTAGATGAAGTAAATACAATAATTTGTTGCAGAGATATAGAGAAAGTCATGTGAATGGAACACATCAGATTTTTTCAAACGTGAACTTGTCAACTCCTGGCCATGTATGGTACTTCAATACCATAGCAACCACATTTTAAAACATGTGACTGTCGGTTTAACCTAGTGTATTCCCTTATCTCCCTTCTACTTATAAGGAACTAAGTTATAAGAGCATTCCTAACAATGTTTATCTCAATTAGCATGAAACAGATAGAAGAATCAGCTTATTAACAATAATTTGTTACAGAGATAGTCATGTGAATCGAACACAGCTTTTTTTTCTTTTTTTCTTTCTTTTGCTGGAGTTATTCAAGTCCCATAGAGTCTGGAAGTTTGAATGTGTGTGTTTTGTGTTTAATTTTTGTAGAACCTTCCTTTAAAAACATTAGATTTGACCTGTGCAAGTATTTGTTTTTCCAAAACATCATTTAATTTTTGTATTATTTGTATTTACTCTTGTGAAACACCCTGTATACTTGTCTCATTTAAGTATACATTTTCTGTTTACTCAAGTTGTGTTGCTCAAACAATTTAGATATTATCATCTGCACAAACAAGCAACAGTGGTACATATAGATAGAAGCATGGAATTCTATGCTTTCATGAGATTGCGGAGTTGCAATGCAATATCACGCAGACACTTCCTTTGAAGTTGAATATTGATTCTACTCTGAGGTTTGTGACCACTGTTCGGAACGTTGAAAGGATGTTAAAGAGACAAAAGCCTGTCAATGTATATCGAGAGCACTAGAGAAAAAAATCACAGCTCCAAAAAAAGAGGCTAAGTTTTTTAAAAGATCAAATCTTTGTTTTGTACTTCTTCTTCTCTCATTTACAGGGTGTTAGGGGCATGATTGCACAGATTTTGTGTGCTGAGAGATCTAAATATGACAATAAAGTCCAATAATAATGTAATTTCGCTTGAAAACTAACGGAGATAATTGAGCATTATTGCGCATAGACTGTCAACAGGTAGGCCAAATGTTTTATTTTGGTTTGTGTTTGAAATTCGATTCGTCTCGTGCCTGTGTGTTTATTATCAGCTACTGCCACTAACGAGGGGTTGGGTGTGTTTAATTCAAGTTATCCAATCATATTCACAAGATCTACGTAAGCGGCTACACAATAAGGTTTAGTCTGATGGTCAAAAATAAAGCAAATTCAAATATAAATTATAGAAATACCTAATTCAGGTGTATCGTGGAATAATTAAATCGGTCACATCTTTGCTAAACATTTTGAACTGTCATTAATTGCAATATAAACAGGATGATTTAGCTCTTCTGGGTAGAGTAGGAGTAGCGTCTCTGCCTTATATTCAACAGGTCGTGAGTTCGAATCTTGCTTAGGGTAAGTTACCCGGAAAGTTTTTTCTTTCGTTGTTTTTCCTTATAATGAGAAGACGAAAGTCGAATAACCTTAAGCTTTTAATTTCATTCATCGTCCGATGTGTCCAACCAGGTTAAAGAACATTAAGCCCCCCCCCCCCAAAACAATATGACATGCTCATGTACAGTAGAGGTTCAAAATCTGCTCCGCTAGAATCTATGCAGGCATCACATTTTCTTAACCAATTTTGACCAACGCTCAATAGAGCTTCTGCGTTCTGCCCAATCTCTAGGACTGCTTCAAACACACGTGTGGAATCATCAATGGTAACAACCTTGTCATGGTACACTTGACTCCTAAGAAATAATAATCTAAGTCTGTAAATTAGTAATTAGTAGAGAGTCATTTAATTATTACAACTCGAAAACCATATTTTAGTACTAGTAATAAATGTTTATATTACTGTTTTAGGTGCGCGACGGCAGAGTTTAGCCAAACTCAATAACCTCCAAATAGAGGCACCGATAACTAAGGTGATATCTTTAATTACGTCAGTGCAAGAAAATGTCCCGCCAGCCGATAGTCAAACTCTGGATAAGGTAAGAGTTCCTATAAATAAAGGCTAAGATACAAATCATTAATGCATAATTCTGATACTTTGCCCACCTAGTTCGTCCATTGCATATTCAGAAGAGCCAACGAATTGGGAGCCGGCTGCATGGTGGTTCTCCTGTCCGCTTCATTGGCGCTAGTTGCCGTCTGCCTATATCATAGATAGGCGCGTATGCAACAATAAGTATTTTTCTACGACCAAGCGTAATTGATTAGTCTACGAGATCATTTCACTCGCAAACTTGATTTATACTAAAGTCACGTGCAAAGAAGTGCAGCAAGCGTAAAGTGATTTTGTTCCAACTTTACGCCCGTCAAAATAAACATATGGACCGTACGTTTCCCATGTATAAGAATTCAAATTATAGCAGACCGTTACAAACCAATATTATTGTTGTTCTGTGATATATTTTGAAAAAATGGCAGGTATTGAGAATTATGGTATCTTTAGAAGCAGAATAAAATTTACTACACGCTAAATCACGAAAATGTTATAAGGCACAATATGAGAAATTTATGAAGTGGTGTGTAGAAAAAAACAAACTATAACCCTTGGTGAATGGTATAAACTTAACCTCAAATTTATTTAATTTTTCGTTGCTTTTCTTTAAATATCAGAAAATTCTCGTTGAAAATACATTGTATGCTACGCGAGAGTAGTTTGTTTTTGATTCTCACCTGGTTGTGAAACTCAACTGCATCTCGTTTCACAATATTCCCGATCGAATCAAAAACCATAACTTTACGCTCTTACATCATAAATAACCATTAAAATACTTACCAACTTGTGAAAGGAGATGCTGGAACTGGCTACCATCGTTGTACATATATTTTTGGCACCTTTTTAGGAAAACATTCATCCCTCGCCGTAGTTCACATATGCTGGCAGTTTACTGGCCGATATTTTGTTTTAATTATTCAAGAATGCCTGGATTTGTCTTGTACTTTTTATGCTTTAATTTACTCCAGAGACAGAAATAGCAGTTAATGGATTGTTGTACGCCCTGGAACCTTTATACACGAACATTTTTCTGCAAATCGTATTTTCAGTCTGACGACTGCACCCATATGAATCATAAATAAACTTGCAGAGAAAACGTACCGTGTCATAATTTTATAACAAAAACTGTTTTTATTTGTCCAACATTATTTCTTTATTTATATACGGCATACAAATAAAAATTTGTTCACAAATAACTCTTCGATGCTTTCGCAACAATTCTGCCGTATCATTTTATTTCTACTACCTGCTACTACACGATCCAAAATTCCCGTCGAAGCTCGCTCAACCGCTGCATGCAATTATTCCCAGTTGAAACTGGCTCTCTCTGTAGGCTTCGTTTCTCTTCTTATGCCTTTCGATCACGTGGCAGGAAATTTCCAGAAACAGATGCCAAACCATCGACCTACCTACTGAACAGCACGTCAACGTAGCACAATACTCTGATGTCGTGATCTTGTTCTACACAAACAAAACCCAGGCAGAGCCCTCAACCGAATTCAGAGACACCTGCCTCCTCCAAGTGTGGTGCGAGCGTGGGCAGTTGTCCATCAATCCGGAGAAAAGCTATTTTCTTCACCAAACGCCCTTTTCCGCAAACTTCCCCACATTCACGTACCTCAGGAGAAGGATTGAGCGTTTGAACACCATCACCTACCTTAAGGGCTTAACTTTTGGGGAGCCATCAAGGAGCTGAAATGTCTTGGCACATTGTACCCGATACTGAAGCCCACGAGGCAGGTTCCCCTTAAGTTGCACCTCTTGAGGGCAGTCCTAATTCCCATCTTAGTAACGCCTGCGAGATCTGGGACATGGCAGCGCACTGCAGTCTGCTACTGCTTCAACTGTTGCAGAATAAATGCCTCCGGCCATTTATTCTGTCCTCTCTTTTCCCATAAAGACTACTGCACGAAATCTCTGGTCTACCGTACCTAGAGGACGAAATTAGGCGCCGCGCAGTTAAATTCAACGACGGCTTGCCCTTCGTTCGGAGGTCTCTTGGGATTATAGCCGCAAACACGCCGCTGCTTCAGGCGATACCGGCTTACCCGCACGGCATGCGGGCATCTCCGGTAACAATGGAGCAACTCCAGGGGCTGCTACTGCTGAACTCCTATACAATATTTCTAAGAGTTGCTTGGGCGTCAACATTCAAACGTGTCCACAAAAATTAAACACATTTTGCAACATTACACCAGCGGTACACAAGAGCCGTTGCACTGGCAACCGTTGAGGACCAATCTTGCTATCTCCTTTCACCCCCCAATCTCATTTACACCCGCCATTCTCAAACCTCATGTTCCGTCAGGACGTGGTTAATTTCTATCAAGGTTAGGTACACGTCTAACACTGTGTCCGTTGTTATCCCCAAACCACCACAGGTGTCACAATTGCTCACAACAGATATAACAATGTGCGGCTTCGATGTCAGAAAACTTTCCGACACACAAGTGTCCACTAAAGCAAGTGTCACATGACAAAATAATAACTAGTTCGTAATACCTAAACTATTATTAATGAGAAATTACGTTGTGATTGACATTCCTACTAACACGTGACTGTCTCGGTACCTGTTGCCATATTTACTCGCTGTTCGTGTGCAGCGCCACATGTTGCACTGCTTCCTCTAAAATGCCTTCTTTTCATGTCTTTTCTATCACAGTTCTCGCATGTTGAACTACTTTTTCTCCATTTCTCACTGCCTCATCTATTCCTTTCATCACTGGGTCCTGTACTTCACTAAACGTAAAAGTTTTATTATTTTGGCAAACCTCAACTCGTGTATCACGGCTGTAAGACATTTTGAAATGGCAGTACCACTCGTGATTGCCCTTGTTCTCATTCTAGAACTATGTCCGCGATATATGTATAAAAGGCAGTAACGATTATAAATCTAAACCTTAGGGAATCATTGTGAATAACACAACCGAACTTAATACACAATGGAATCAAACAATGAGATCAGCCATGCATGAGAACGCGCGCGTAATTTCCACTGAACCCGTAAATGTTGCATCACATCTCTGACGGTTGTGCATTCTTACATTATGATTGGGCAGCAACCTGACGAGCCCTGCCAACAGGCGACACACCCCACAAGTGTCATCACAAGGAAATTTCTCAGCGACAGTACATCATACAGCTCAATATTCAGAGCAAAACCGTGTCAGAAGCGTGACCTTGTTAACAGCAGCGGTGTGGAATCGTGTGTCCACACACCCAGTGGAAAAACAACTCGTAGCCGGCGCCCAGTTTATTGGCTCTCCCGAAGGTATTGAAAATCTTATGCCATAAATTGAAGCTCACATCATAAAACGTATGCTTAGTGAAATGCTGACATTTGCAAGAACTAAATTAATATTAATCATGTTTGTTATCCTACAGGTGGTGGAGATACTCCGAAACACAGATCTTTATTCGCCGCTTCTCAAAGACGAAATGAAAATACAACCAGGAGATCCCGTAACAAGCGACCTGATAACAGCCTTGTTATCTGTAAGTATTTTCTTACACGAATTGGAACGAATATTGAGAAGGCTGGTGGTCCATCTCTATGTGAAGTCAGTAGCCAGGTTGCAGGTATAAACCCACAAAAGCTATCTTGCAACAGATTAGCACGGGTTTGTTTTGGTTTTTGATAATGATAGTATTTAACGCCCGCTTTTACTACTTATGGCACCGCAGGTGATGACGCATGGAATGAAGGTGGAATGCGATAGCGGGGGAAACCAGAGAACTCGGAAAAAGCCGCCCCCGCAAATCGCACATGCGGTCACCGGCGATCAAACCCGGACCAGGCGTGGTCATGGATTGTTAAAATATTACTTGACTATAATAATAAAGCAGGTTACTTTACACAATTTTCCTAATTTGGCAATTGTAACACGTTTTGTTGTTTTATTGTTTACTTTCTTTACCACGTATGTACAATGCACACAGTAAATGGAGTAAGGTTGATACCGAGATTTTACCGAAAATACATGTTTTGAAACTCCTTGAATTAAAAAACGCTTTTAAAGAAATATCCGGTTAACTTGGTATTTAAATTCCGTGTTTACCAAGGATGGCATATACATAAATAGAGTTAACCGATTTCGTGTTATTTCTTGCTTCTGGTTTATAATTTAAATTACTTAGATCTCTCTCAGACGGGAAGGCATCTTTCGTTTCATATATCTTTTGTTTTACTCCTCTCTTTGGAAACAGGACCTACGTAATTTCAATGACAAACGCAGAGCTACAGCTTTTTAAAGAGTTAACTATCGCTTTAACCTACTGTATTCCATTATTTCCCTTCATTTTATGAGGAACTAATGGTAATAAGATAATTTCTGGCGATATGTATTTAGATAAGCATTATGTAGATAAAAGAATAATATTTTATAAGATTAGTTTGCGTGCAGAACAAGTAGAGAAAGTCATGTGAATGGAATACATTTAATTACGAGATCTGTATCCTGTGCAATACCTAATAAGATAAAGTAATAAAAGTGAATTACAGCTTTTCTTAATAGATAGCAATTAAAGAAATTTAAATTACACTTACTTGTTATAGAGAACTATCAGAGAAATGTTTAAAAAAACTGCAAGATATAGAAATATTAGCTATATTTCGTGTGGAGGGAAGTCATTACATTAATTTACACCAGTAATGGATCTCGGTATTTGAAACACATTCTGTATCTTACGTTTCTGCCTCTGATCATTTCCTACGGAGATATTTCAGTTTTGTCGAAAACAAGATACAGACAATCTGGCAACGCTGCAGGTTGTATGGGTGTCACTTGCGCTAGGTCACTACATAAACACACCTCACTAGGACATTGAAAGAATTCCTTCTGTTTTTAATGCGCTAGTGTAGACCAATCAAAATGCCAAAACAAACACCATTCTGCGTCGTGTTTGCAAACGACCGACGTGTTTACATCCAAAAGCCAATCCCTGGCCAACCTCAACGCAAGGTTGCTGAGTTACTTCGCGTCTGAAAAGCTGCATGGAATAGTCCTTTAACTTTTTTAACTGATTAATTATTTTGAAACTCATAATTCCTACCGTACCTAATGTCCAAAATACGTTGCTCTACGCATCTTATGTAATAAACTATTATCTTCGTACATTCTTGTGGAATTACGAATCCAATTTGGAACAAAAACCATTTATTTTTTTCGAAACCCCCTAATCAAAGAATAAAATGCAAATAGACTTTTTTGTTTGTAATACTTCTATGAAATACATTTTAGAAGGAATGTAATAAGTTCCCATCCACCCGGTATACCCTTATTTTAAGGAATTAACAAATAGTTTTGGTCCAAAGGTTATTTGAATAAAATCTATTTTATGGACTAAAAGTGGAGTGACATAATCATTTAGCATTACATTACCCATACCTTAATAATGTTGTATTTTAACAGCAAGGAGGACCAGCAGCAGCGCTCTCTGCAGCAAGGAGAAGTTCGAGTGACTCTGGATCCGTTTCAAGGGTTTCCATCAGTAGGGGATCCTCGCGTTTCAATTTCATGTCCCCGCAGATGAGAGATCTTTTGGATACCGCACTTCTGTGGAACTTCGACATCTTCCGGTTAGAAGAACTGTCAGTTAAAAGGTAAGTGCACTCACATTCTGACCTGCCAAGCAGCGTTGGTTTTCTTTAACGTTATTCTTTTTTTTTTTTTTTTTTTTGCTTTCTCTGCACGTACAATATACAGTAAACAGAAAGTATTTTAATGCGCTCACAATTCGATACTGAGATTTCACTGGAAATATATGTTTTGGTATCCCCTGAATCCCCCCCCCCCAAAAAAAAACATTTTTAGAAAAAAATTACATGTGTGTCTGTGGGCAGCATGGCTCAAAAACGAAAAGTCCGTTAAATACCTAACTTTATATTTATGTTCAGTATCTCGCAAGGATGCGAAACAAAACTTTTCATAAAACCCCACCCCCAACTACCCTTTATATGGAAAAATTTCGAGAGTGCTCATTTTCTCAAAAATTACTCTAACGATTTTGATTGACATATCTATATTAAAGATACTTATATGACAAATAAAATGTATATGTTGAATGTTCTGGGAATAGAATCTGAAGGCCTCTTTATTCTGAATGGATTTTGCAAAATTTTGCATAACGGTTAAACCGTAAGGGATAGACAAAATTTTAATATACAAAAAATGTACATCTCCTTAAAACACACAATTTATGTCCTATAAATTTTTCTTTAGAACTAACCGTTTTCGGGATATTTTTTGTTATTGGTTTCAATTTTAAACTACGTAAGTTTTCTCAAACGAGACCATGCAAAGCGAACCGAACCTTAAATATTTCACATATGACGAGCTTCTAAAAGATTTCACTATCGTTTTACCCTAGTTTATGCCCTTATTTTCTTACCACCTACAAGGAAGTAAGTAATAACACCGTTTCTGTTAATGTTTATCTCGATTAGCATTAGGTAGATAAAAATAATCCTTTATAAAAATTGTTTGTATATGGAACAGCTAGAAAAAGTGATGACAATGAGATACATAATTTTTTTACACACCAATAAGTAATACATTAATTGCAATTGTTAAATTTCGCTACTTTCTAATTTATTTTTTCTGCTTTTATTTTGAATGTTCTATTCCTATTCGTTTCTTTACAGAAAACTAGATCGTATTTTATACAGGTTCAGGATATGCATGATGTACAGGGTGGCACGTGGGCACAAAAAAGTGTTACAGGCGAATATCTCTTAAACGAACAGAAAAAAAAAATCCCAAGAATTAAATATAGGAGCAAGAGACGTTTGAAATTGTGATACGGAAAATATTTTCATGAGGTTCCTCACGGAACACACGCGGCCCAACTTCTGAATTTTAAATGAAAATTATTATTATTATTATTATTTATTATTATTGCTGTTGTTGTATATTCTAGGGCTTCAGATTTATTCGGCCTTTAGCGCCAACGGGTATAGATACATTAGTTCAGCTAGTTTCAGAGGGGAGGTATGGAATTGAACCTTGCACTACACGCATTGCCGACTTCGCAAACAAGTTGATGTACTGGGCGGTGCAGAACTATTTTTCACCAGGATATTCTGTGATTTATTTTCATGCGAGATGGAATTGACCATCGATTACAGCATTAGTTACTTCCGAACGTTACAGGTCTTCACAAATGCTGCGATAGCGATGTTACGAGACTCAGCGAATGTTCCAAATGTGTATATTGGAAAAGTAAGCTACAAGTCCTATTTCACTAAGACGACCTCAAAACTGTTGACATTCCACCACTCATCGTTTGCTAGTCATCTGTAAGAGGCAATGGGTGATAAACTCGCTTCGCAGTATTGACGCCACGCGCAGGCAAACGACAGGTGACAAATGCCGAAGAAATCTGAAGACCCATATATGTGTATATGATTATTAAAGTATAAGCTAACCCCTCTAGCGGTCTCTCTCCACTGCGCGAGAGATCCGAGAGTCATCAAAGGACGTCCATATTGAAAATGTTGAAAATACTAACCTGAGCAATAAAAATTCACATAGAACCTGTGTTTTGTAATAAATATGATCACTTAAGTTGCTGTGCCCTACCCACTCGTCCTAATTAAGATGTTTTCATATATACAAAACTCTCAAAATGTAAATAACATAGGTACTCCAATTTGTATTTTTTTGGAATGACCAGCTATACTGCCAAGCTATTCTTTTCACGAAATCCGTGAGTCTTCAGTTCTGTTAAGCATGTGTTGTTCCTGTGCTTTGGGGAACTACTGGAAATGCCTAAAATTAGCTATAAAAATAAATTAATTTACACATTAACCTAAATCTAGCATAGTGCAAAGAATACTGTTTTCGTTTGCATACTTTAGTGAAAGCAATGGAAGTTATAAAAAACAAATTACCAGAAAATCAATTTATTTACACAAATATTAATGTAGAGCAAACCGAGCGCAAGCTCGATTCCCTCGCATGTTTTGATGAAAATAGTGGAAATTACTGAAACAAAATTACACGAAAATCAGTTTATTTACACATGCACTAACTTAGAGTTAACTAAGCGCATGCTCGCATCGCTCGCAGGCTCTTTTTAAAAATGTTAAAAATAAAACAAATTACAAACCTCCACACCCCCCCCCCCCACACACACACACTAAGCTAAGCTAAGCTACACCTATCAAAACCAGTGCAAATTACTAAACCTTACACGAAAATGCCTCTATTTACACATACTAGTATAAATAGGCTCATTAAAAAAATGTCCAAATTAAAACAAACACCAGAGATATTCTATAAGTAATTCTTGAAGTAAAGCATTATTGCTTAAAGCGCACACCCGTAATCCACAGAATTGCTATAGAATCGCATTTCTTCTTCTGTGCTTAAAACTGTATAATACTCCTAGTCTCAAAGCCCTTAGATATCAGTATATACGACAGCTTGTCATGTGGCGGTATTATTTTTATTAATGTTGGCAGCCGCCATAATGAATAATAGAGACGGAAACAACGAAAACCTTGCAAATAACTACATGAGCGCTCCTATCGACCGAATAACATATTATGAAATCAGGATCTCCAAAGGAATAAAGACCCACAATTTTTACGCATATTTTGCAACAATAACTTTAATTGTAACCTGGTATTTCCTCTTTATTAGTGCTTGAAAATTTTAAAGAGACAATCAATATTTAGATTTTCTCTTTTTCATTTTTATCTACAAATGTCTCAGTACGTAGAATAATATAATAGTCCTGAATGGCTTCGAAACATCTAAGCCCCTTTTGTATCTTGTTCACATTTTCTCTGTGTAGAGGGGTATGCAGCCAATACAATCTAACAAGAATGTGTCTGTTTTGGATGCAGGCCGCTGGTGTATTTGGGCTATAGTGTGATGAGTCACTTCGAGGTGGCAGGCTCGCTAGGAGTGGATGAGTCTGTCTTGTACAACTGGCTAGTCATCATAGAGATGAATTACAACAGTCGTAACACGTACCACAACTCCACACATGCGGCCGATGTTATGCAAGCCACGGCAGGATTCCTGGAACGTGAGCGACTGAGACAGATCCTGGACCCGCTGGACGAGGCCGCCTGTCTCATAGCTGCTGCTGCACACGACGTGGACCACCCGGGAAAATCCAGGTATGTGAACATGCCTTAACCTCTGCTTCAAACATTTATTGAATAGAAATGACGTTTTATTTATGGACGTTCTTTAACTGCTGTGGCTCTCAACATCCCTTTCTATAATGGGCGTGAAAGATCGCTTAATTTTGCTCAAAGGCCTCTGTATCAGGCTTGAGGTTCTTTTACGTGCCGTAAATCTACGACATGGGAAAAAACATTTATTACTATACCCTACCACATAGAGTAGATGTTGCATTCTAACCAAAATTCGATACCGAGATTTCGTCAGAAATACATGTTCTGAGAATTTCTGAATCCCCTCCCAAATAAGAATTTTTAAAAAAATATGGGTAAAGATATATGATGGTTGCACCATATATATATATATATATATATATATATATATATATATATATATATATATATATAAAGCTTTATTATTACTATATCTTAGTTCCACCCACTTAAACTACCACTAAAGCTATTTAGGTATTAGTTTTTTTTCACTTTTATTCACCGTAACATTGTATTACTAACTTTTAAAAACATATCTTGTTTATTTTTGGAGTTTAAGTTTCAAAAAAGTACGTGATTTACATTAAAATATACCAAAAGTAATCGTTTGCTTAACTATCAGACAGGTGGCGTCTAAATCGTTCATAGTTGACGTTCATGTTGCAAGATTCAGAACTACCAATATTTGAAAACTGATTATCACTAGCCACATTGGTGGTTTGTTAATTAGATCACTAGAGTAGATTTTTTTTTTTTTTTAGTGGTCCATGGAGCTTAAAGTTACTCGACATTCGTCTTCTCAGGATAAGGGAAAACCCCGAAAATAAACCTTATCCAAGTAACTCACCCTAAGCGAGATTCGAACTCACGACCTAGAGTCGCCTTATAATTAATTTTAAGGCAAGCGTGTTTTTTTTTTACATCATGACGATGATTTGCAACATTTTTACAAAAAATACCGCGATATGCCATCCTGCCAATTCTAAAAGTGATTCTGTGTTTTTAGAGTTCTGAATCCATTATTGTTGTGTAAATAAGTGATTTTTGTGTAACTTTTTTAGTAATTTTCAGTGGTATCACCAAAGCATACGAACGAAGCGAGCATACGCTGTAATAGGTTTCGGTTAGTGTGTAAAGAAACTGATTTTCCTGTACTTTGATTTCAATAATTTCCACTGGTTTCACCTAAGCATGCGAGCGAAGCGAGCGTGCGCTGTGTTAGGTTTAGATGTTTGTAAATATGCTGATTTCCATGTACTTTGGTTTTAATAATTGTCACTGGTGTTATCACAGCATGCGAGCGGAGCGAGCATGCGCTGTCTTAGGTTTAGGTCAGTGTATTAAATAAATTACTTAGTTTTCGTCTACTTTGGTTTTAATCATTTCGATTGTTCCAACCAAAGCATGCGAGCGAAGGAAGCATTGAGTGTGTTAGGTTTATATTAGTGTGTATCAATAAACTGACTTGCCTATACTTTGATTTTTATAATTTCCACCGGTTTCACCAACTGAGCCTTAGCACTCCATTGTTAATTTGTGACTGTTGGTGACTCTTGAGCTTCATTTTTTTTTCTTTCTTGTTTGGTGACTTTATCTACGCAGATTTCATTGTTTCTAGACCATAAATACTTACTTCTCGCCTAGCAACAGCTGTTAAATCTTCTCCCAACATTATAATTTTCTGAATTTTGCTATTTAAGAAAGAGTATTTACAGGGTGGGAGCGGTTGGATATTCCAATTCTAGATGAAAATATATTAGCTCCTTACTCTGAAGTGGATTATGAGGTTAGTTTCAATTCTTAAAGATATGTTTATATGATGGTACTATCGTATAGCTTTACCAAAGCTTTTTGAGAAGTGAAACCTACCTTATCCAAATGCGGAGAGTCTAGGGCATGGTATAATCCACCACGCTCTTCCTATAAAGACATTTTCCCTAAATAGCAAAATTTACACAGGATAAGGGAAAACCCTTATCCAGGTAACTCATTCTAAGCGAGATTCGAACTCACATTGAATGCGAGGCAGACACGCTACCTCCATTCAACCTAGACAGTTTATCGACACAAACTAACCTAAACCTAACACAGCGTATGTTCACTTCGCTTGCATGCTTTGATGTAACCTAGACCAAATACGGCGCTTCACTATAGTTCTGCAATCTTTTAATGGCTAGTGTATTCAAATGTTTGTAGTTCTGAATTTTGCGATACGAACGCTGTGACCTGTCCAATAGCTAGTGAAACAATGCTTCATTGTTGTAAGAAACCAAAGTAAAGTAAGTACTTGTGATATATTTCAATATATCCCATGTTTTATCGAACCTTAAAGACCAAAAATAGACTTAAACATATGTAAGTTTTGTAATAGAATATTACGGTGAAAACTAAAAGTGAAAACCAATACCTAGCTAATATTAGTGGTAGTTTAAGTGATGTAACCAAAGTAATATTAATTATAGAAGTGTGTGTGTGTGTGTGTGTGTGTGTGTGTGTGTGTGTGTGTGTGTGTGTGTGTGTATGAAAAGCTCTCTGGTAGAGGGGCAACATGTTAGCCTCTGGTTCCCAAGGTCGCGGGTTCAAACCCGACGGAGGACTACGGATTTTTTCGGATATGGCTTCCTTCTAAAAGGAAGTTAAACTGTTGGTCCCATGTCGTAGATTTACGTAAATGAACCTCAAATGTGATATACAGAGGCCTCTAAGCAAATGAAGCTAGAAGGGCACGTTGGGACCACATCTATTAAACAACATCCGTAAATAAAACTTATTTCAATTTTCTGTTAAATACCAAATTTGATACCTTAAGTTCTTGTATCTTTTGAGGATGCCCAAAATACCCTTTATGTGGGACAGTTTTAAATTTTTTGTTGTTCTCAAAAATGGCTCTTAAAGATTTTGATTAATGCACCATATGTTCAAGATGACTCCATGAGAAATGAAATGTATAATTTGAATTTTCTTTGAACAGCCACTAAAGTCCTGTTCATTTTGGATGCTTATAACCGGTAAGTTGTGAATCTTACTGTACAGGGGAAAAAAAAAAAAAAAAAAGATCTCAATAAAGCACACAATTTATGTTTAACACAATTATTTTTTCTGCAGAGTTAACTATTTCTGAGATATTCCTTATTATTTGTTGAAATTTGCTAATATCTTCATATATTGACCAGTTGTTAAAATATTTTATCATCATTTACCTAGTGTATTTGCCTATTTCCCTTCTACTACTAACCAATAAGTAATAAGATTATTTCTGTTAATGTTTATCTAGATTGGCAGGAAGTAGATAGAGGAATAAGCTTTTATAGAAATAGTTTGTTGCAGAATAGGTAGAAAGAGCATGCAAATATAAGACATCAGATGTTCTGATGTTAAGTTAATATGCAGTTTTTCAGCTTTGGCCAAGATGCAAAGTGCTTCTGCTAGACTTGGGGAGAGAGTTTGTACAGTGGCATCAATACCTATCATTCCTATCAACTCAATGTAGGTCAGGCTATGCTCATTAGCTGGATAATATCTTTGTCTTGTTTATATTCATCCTTTGTTTACATAATGTCATTGAATATGTTTTATCCTATGGATACTTGTAATAGACACCGTTGCAATGCAGAAATGACATAAGAAAACTTGGACTTTAAATCAAAGTGATAGTTATTAGCGCAACAAAATTCACTCGTTGCTCCGGTAACAAGTGGGATAAAGTAAATAAATAAATTGTTAATAACTACAAATTGTCTATAACCTTTTAACACCAGCATCAAACATTTTTGTTCTTTAACTACATGAAAGTGAACTTGTACATTACCATAGAAGTTAGTACCTCCAAATAGATTACAAACAGTAACATTACCATTGCAAATAAGCAGGAATTACTTCTTCATTAATGCCCTGAACATTTCTTTGTATCTGCCAATCCTTAAATTGCTGAAACTCTTTTGCATATAATTTCCGTGAAGTCGACGCTAATGAAGCCTCAACTACTTCTTTTGCTTCATTTAATATATCATTTGTAACCAATATATTAATGTTCTCAAAGTCCATCGTAAATTTAATCAATAAAAACAAAATTAGTATTCATACATGACTTACCATATTTTATAACCATAAGAATATCACAATTCAATACCATATTTAATTTATTACTATCTGTTGTAAAATCATTAACTGAATATTTGTCATACATTAATTGGAGTTAGAATACAGCCTCAAATAGCTTTCTTGTGTAGGTTAGTTATGAATGCATACTCAAAATTTCCTCTCTTATTGCTTACCTTAATTTTCATTTTTGGAAACATGGTACTAGATTAAAATGATTTAAAATCAATTCAAAATATTTAAAAAAAAATCTGATGTGTTCCATTCACATGACTTTCTCTACATCTCTGCAACAAATTGTAGTTAAAAAGCTTATGCTTCTATTTACTTCATGCTAATTAGCAGAAATAGTCTTATTACTTGCTTCCTTGTAGGTAAAAGCGAAATGAGGGAATTTCATAGGTTAAAATGATAGCAAAAAACTGTGTGTGTGTGTGTCCGTGTGTCTGTGAACATGATAACTCAAAAACGAAAGTCGGTAAAATATCAAACTTGGTATTTAAGTGTTTTATCGTGAGCTACATTTTCTATGCAGCAAGTTTTCCCCCATCTCTTATGGTTTAGCAGTTATGCACAATTCCGCAAAATTCATCCAGAATAAAGTAGTCTTCCAGGGATGCGACATGAAGATTTTGAGAAAAATCCCCCCACCCCAACTACCCTTTACATGGAACTTTTTTCGAAAATTTTTATTTTCTCAAAATGGCTGTAACAATTTTGATTAAAATTTTGTATATTAAACATATTTACCTGACAAATAAAATGTATATCTTGAATTTTCACACAATTTATGTCATATACATTTTTTTCACGAAGTTGATCATTTTTAAGATATTCCCGGTTTTTCGTTTTAACTTTGTAAAACTTATACTTTCTCATACAGGAATTTCTTAACTCCTCTCCATAAAAACAAAGAGCAACCACACACACACACACACACACACACACATGCATCTTTTTGTGAAAATGCTTTTTTTGGATATTGGGGACTCTAAAACATATATTTCCGGTGAAATCTCGGTATCGAATTTTTGGGTAGGGTGCAATACCTTCTCTATCCACTATGTACATAGTGTGTATAGAGAAAGTAAAAAAATATTCATATAACTTTCTCTATTATGTAACAATCAAGATAAACATTAGCATATTAAATGATTTAAGTTTGCTTACTTCCTTATAAGTAGAAGAAAATTAGGGAATATACAAGGCTAAAATGACATTCAAGTCTTTTTAAAGCTGGTCACTGTGTGATTGAAATTCAGTTTTCTTTGCATGGCCAGGAATAAAACAAAAGAAACAGGCATGACAAATTCCCATTTGAGAAAAATTCTTTAAGCATTTTAAACTTGAAATCAATAACAAGTTATATATTTGAAATGGTTTATATAACACATAAATAAATTGTGTGTTTTAACGAGATCTACATTTTTTGGGTAGTAAATTGTTGCTATCTCTTATGGTTTACAAGTTATGCAAAAGTCATCCAGAATGAAGAGGTCTTCAGCAGCTGTTTTAAAAAAAAATAAGATATAAATTATATTTGTCATATAAATATCTTTAATATATGGGTTAAAATTAAAATTGTTAAAGCCATTCTTCAGGTAATTGACATTTTCAAAAGTTTTTCAATGGAAAGGAAAGTTTGTGGTGGGGACGATTTTTGAAAATCTTCATGCCAAATCCTTGGGGGATGTTGAACTTAATTATCAAGTTTGGTATTTAACTACTTTTCGTTTCTGGGTTATGATGTTCACACACAAACTTTTTGTGAAAGTTTTCTTTGGATACAGGGTACCCCAAAATGTGTATTTCAAGTAAAATATTAGTATCAGAGCTTTGGATAGTGTACAATAACTTGTTTGCCTATGTACTAAGTAGAGAAAATAAATGAAGTACGTATCTACCTCATATTCAAAAGGTCGTGAGTTCGAATCTCCCTTAGGGTGAGTTACCTGGATAAGTTTTTTTTTCAGGGTTTTCCCTTATCCTGAGCAACTTTAAGCTCCATGGACCCCGAGATCATTTGAGCATCATTTCACCAATTTCACCAACCCGCACACTGATACACATTCTCCTTTTCTCTCTCCCTCCTTCTCTCTCTCTCTCTCTCTCTCTCTCTCTCCATAAGCAGGCCAAAATCACTGCAATTTGTACATTAATTTCTGGGAAGGACAGAAGTAAACATTATCAAAAAACAATTTGTACAGTGCTTATACAGAATAGCAAGCATTGTTTTGTGTGTTTTTACAATAAGAAAAGAAATAATTGAATTTTCACATGGACCATCTTAAGCCATGTAATATCTATCCATTTTATCATGAGTAAATAATGTTTGAAAAAGAGTATACTTAATCCCCTCCTCAATTTAGAATAACATTTTTTTTGATATTATTGAAGTTACTGAAAGGACATATGGTTTAGCTATAAAATAGGTGTCTCTATTAAAATCTAAGATGAACATTACTTTAAAAAGCCATGGTTCTTGATTATTGATCACCTCTGTTAGATAACGTCTTTTAAATAGTGACAATGAAATTAAAAAATGGATTAAACAACCAAACCTATTACTAACATTAACATTGTAATTAGAAAAGATTGCACCTAGAAGTTGAACATACTCAGGTTAAAATATAACATGTTTATGTTTCAGTGCATTCCTGTGTAACTCGCAACATGAACTGGCAGTACTGTACAATGACCAGTGTGTGCTTGAATCTCATCACTCTGCCCTCACCTTCAAGCTCACAATGTCCGACGATCGTGTTAATATATTTAAATGTGAGTAAATGCAGTTAAGTTTTGTCCTAGATCATAGTCATTTTAATATATGATGTAAGAGCGTCTCAGAACCAAAATGTAGATCATGGTAATTATGTGTTTTGCTGCTGAACAGTGTTTTATACTATAACTCAAAGCAGTAGGCTGTCATTATAACTGTGGCACATTTTGTCACATATGCAGTATGTTTGACATCTCCATAGAAAAAATGTGATGTGTCCCATTCATGTGACTTTCTCTAATTGTTTCCCAAACAACTTTTGTTACAAAAGATTATTCTTTTATCTACATCATGCTAAGCGAGATAAAAAGTACCAGAAATGCCTTGTTACTTGCTTCTTTGGAACTAGAAGGGTAATAAGGTATCACACTAGACTAAACAGTCAAATCTTTCGGTATGCGAAACAATTGAAATTTGGTTCTCTTTGCTTCTAGAAGTAACAAAAGATCAACTTTTGGTTTGAGAAAAGTTTAAAGTAGTCAAAACTGATACCAATAACTCTCAATACCTTGAAAATGGTTAACTCTACAAAAAAAGTGTATATGACATAAATTGTACATTTTAATGAGATGTACATTTTTATGTAGTAAGTTTTTGTCTATCTCTTACATTTTACCAGTTGTATAAAAGTAGCACTAAAGTCATCCAGAATGAATAGATCTTCAGAGGCTATTCCCAGAAAAATCAAGATATATATTTCCTTTGTAATATCTTAAACATATAGCATATTAATCAAAATCATTATAGCCTTTTTGATAAATGTCCCATATAAAGAATAGTTGACAGTGGGGAGGTTTTCTTGAAAACCTTTGTATTGCATCCTTGGAAGACACTGATTTCAAATACCATGTTTGGTATTTAGCTGACTTTTTGTTTTTGAGGTATCTACGTACATACCCGCCCACATCCATGCACAATGTTTCTATAAATGCTTTTTTGGATTCAAGAGTTCTCTAAACATGAATTTCTGGTGAAATCTTTGTATCAAATTTTTTGGTGGAATACAATACCTCTTCTACATGTACATTGTATGTCGTGCTACAGAAAGTAAATATAGCAGTATGTAAAATAAGTTGAGCTGGATGGCCAATTATGAGATGTTAGTCCATGATGGTCAAGCTGCTTGTCACATCCATAAGGGTGGAGAATAGTCTTACCAGATGTCCCACATTCTATATGATTACCATGTTTGAGTAAGAAGAATCATGTCCTGATTTGCCATTATATGTTTAAAGATTATACAAGGTACGTCAGAAAAGTTCAGTGAAAGGTCCCATTAGTTAAAAATTGTGCTGCTTAGGATGAGGCGCCCATGATGTGCATTGAGATACATGTCAATAAGTGCCCTCTACAGTGTAAATCAGAAGTGAAGTAGTGATACGCAGCTAATGGAGTCAGTGTGAGAAACTATGTCACTGGAAAATGGAGCAACACTCTAACATGAGGTTTTGTTTCAAATTAGGGAAAATGGCATCAAATGGTACATTGATATTATCTTCTATGCACCCTCTGTAAACTCTCCAAATGGCTCACACAGAAATTCAACTCCTTCCCAAAGTTCAGTAGCGAAAGTGTATCAAATTCACTAGAACTTGATTAACCCTTTGAAAGATACAAGTATCTCACCTCGAGACTTTGATGTCTCTCCCTATTTCCCAGTATACCTATAGATGAGTTCCAAAAACCTCTAAAAACCTGCCTGCAAAGTATAAGGAAGACAGAGGAAGTAGAAGATCTTGTTCTGCTAACCAATGTTTGTATCAAACAGAACTGCTTTACCTTCAAGGATAAATATTAACAATAAACAACAAGTCTAGCAATGGGAAGTCCCCTGTCCCCGTTTCTAGCCAACTTGTTCACGAGCAGTTTTGAGATACATATCACTGAAGCATTCCCACATCTATACAAAAAGTGATACAGGTACATAGATGGCATCACTGCCATAGTTCCTGGGAAATTCATAGATTATGCACTCAAACTCTCTAACATAAAAAACAAATCAATTCAGTCCACCATAGAAACTGAATAGGCTAGCCATCAACCATATCTTGACATCAAAATAATCAGAGCTAAAAAGCATAACCTAACATTTGGGATACACCAAAAACCTACAGTTAACTACATAAAGTATGACACTTACAAATCCACAGCACACAAATATGCAGTCCTGAATAATCTAACACACAGATTAGTATACATTTCCATGGAAAATAGCGAATACCAAAAAAAATGCCAAACAGCTACCAGCAATGGCTTCCACAAAAGTGCAATAGACAAGGGGATCCACAAATACAAAAAACTGAACTACATAACACACGCAACAATCCTACAGAACCACCATGACCAACTTCGTTCAGAAGATTCATCTATTGTCCTTGGGCTCACAACAAATTTCAACAGATCTTCATGGATCATAACATCATCTTAGTTCCAAAACACTATTCAGAAACTTCTATGCAAAAAATTAAAAGATCCATCCCAGCAAACAAAAAACCTGAAATTTATGAAATGAAATGCTCGTAATACAATCTAGTTTGCTACATAGGAAGGACAAAAAGAAGTTTGGAAACCAGATTAAAGGAACATATCAGAAACGTAAAATATAAACAGAAAAGTCAGCTGTTGCTCATCATTTCTGGGCATCAGAACATGAAATGCTAAAGTTATGACAGCTTTTAAACACACAGAATTAGATTTCTGGAAGAAGATCTGCACCACGAAGAAAAAGAACCAAATTATAAATTTTTAAGTTCATAGATCCAGCACCACAAGCAATGCACCTCCACCTGTATCATTGATGGCAATGAAGTGACATTCAGCCAGAATTAGAGGTTGAAAATGGGAACAAGCGTTCCCGAAACCTGTCCCAGGAAGTAATTACTAAGTGATTGATGTCTTATGTTTCAAAAACCAACTCAAATTCATTTCATTTAATATTCTTGTTATTGTTTGTAATTTTAAACTGTTTAAGCTTTTCTGAAATGGGCAGAAATGCTTTATTTGATCACTCTTTTGTAAGTAAGTAAGAAAGCTTTATTTACCGTTTAAAAATTGTACACAATTTCATGGCTTCGTCAATAATACAAGAAAAAGTATAAATATACATTAAGTCATTACATATACAATTTGAGAAAATAAGTAAACAGTTTGCATACAAATGCATATATACAATTATTTACAGCAGCTCTATTACATATTTAGAAATTCCATAACAGAATAAAAAGAATTTGTTAGCAGGAATGACTGTACTTTCTTTTTAAATAACTTTGCATGTTTTGTTTTTTAAGGCAGAAGGTAATTTGTTAAACAAGTTAATCCCTGTGTGATAAGAGGTGTTCTTAGCAAGGTCAGTTCTTTAATATTGAGTATGTAGGTGCCCTTTGTGTCATGTATGGTGGTTATCTGTGAATTTTCCAACAAATTGTGCTTGTTTACACGGATATAATAAATTACTTCCAGCATGTATATACAGGGCACAGTTAGGATGTATATCCCTCATTTCACTTCTAATTATAAGGAAGCAAGTAATATGATTGTTTCTGTCACATTTATCTTGATTACATGATGTAGAATAATATTTTGTTAGATTATTGTCTGTGAAACAGGTAGAGAGAGCCATGTGAAGGAAACACATCAGATTTTTAGTTTTGAAAAGCTGGAAATGCTTGTATATTAAAATACAAGCTATGTTTTAACGACAAAAGAAAATTAAGGTTATAATTATTCATCAGACCTCCTAATGCTGCAAACTGATCTGATCAGCTTTTGAGAGCCAACTATAAACTGTTAGAGCCCCGCCAAGCCTACGTTGCATAAAATGCCACCGCAGTTTAAGTGAGAAGTAGCCTTATAAATCATCATATAAGAATAGTTATATAAATAATTAGGAGTTTATATAGTGGATCACATCACTGAGAGCTATATATTAATTTAATAACTCCATGGCCTGACAGTCCACCAGGGACCTTGGCCTACCACCCGGATGCTGAATTCCCCATCTCGGACCAACATCATCGTGAATGGGGTGCAGTGCTGTAGGGTGAGACGTGATCAGCACCTTGAGTCCCTCCCTACTGGTTGATTGGTTGATGTGATCTTTTCGATCTGGAGCCACTACTTCTCAATCAAATAGCTCCTCAATTGGGCCCCCAGGGGCCTCACGAGGCTGAGTACACCCAGGACCAGGTGTTCCAGCAGGGAAAAATTCCCCACATGGTACCTGGAATCAAACCCAGGTCTCCTGCTTGGTAAGCAGCCATGATACCACCCTGCTAAGGAGACGATCTATTAATTTTATACAAGGTGTAATATTATATTCTACTAAAACATTTTTTGTAGTAACTACATTTTTCAGAATATCAGTTTAAAAATCCACCATTATACGTAATAATGGTCTTGAAGCAACTTTGGCTATATAAACTGATACAGTGATGGTGTTTATGCAAATAAACGTGTATTAGAACTTAAAATTCCTGGATTGTTTTACATTTTGGATAGTAGCAATGCAGGTAAAAAAAAAGTAGTTATGTTTCGTTTGGGTAGGTACTCGCCAATAAATCTCCTGGTGACAAACTTAGGAACAAGTTGGATTCATTGCAACTCTGCATTGTAATTCTTGTTTATCTTTATACTGTTATTCATTACTTTCTCCACATAGTACATGGTATGTAGAAAGAAAAGTTATTGCACTTCACCCAAAATTTTATACCAGAATTTCACAGGAAATACATGTTTTAGGGTTCCTTATATTAAAAAAAAAGCATTTTTAAAAAAAGGTCTGTGTGTGTCCTTATGTCTATGACCACAATAACTCAAAAACAAAAGTTCTTAAAATACCAAACTTGGTATTTATGTTAGTATCTTCCAAGAATGTGACACAAAGATTTTGTGGAAAAAAACCCATACTTTACCTGGAAAAATTTTCAAAATTTTTCATTTTCTCAAATATAGCTCTAATGATTTTGATTAAAATGCTGTATATTATAGATATTTACAGGAAAAATAAAATGCATATCTTGAATTTTCTGGGAATTGTTGATGAATTTTGCGGAATTTTGCATAACAGCTAAACTGTAAAAGATAGACAAAAACCTATTTAATAGAAAAGGTAGAGCTTGTTATAATACAATTTATGTTATATGTAATTTTTGTGTGGATTTTACCGTTTTTGAGACATCCCTTGTTATTGGTTTCAGCTATAAAATGCTTATACTTTTCTCATACAGGAATTTGTCAACCCTTGTCCATACAAACAAAGGAACTTCAGTCACTCCCTTATTTCGCTTCTACTACAAGGAAGCAAGTAATAAGACTATTTCTGCTCATTTTTTCTCGATTAGCATGAAGTAAATAGAAGCATAAGCTTTTTAACATTAATTTGTTGCGGAGATGAAGTGAAATCATGTGAATGGAACAGATTTTTTATTATTGGAATTATCATTTTTCAACAAAATTTGGGACTCATTGAGCAATTCTTCCATGTGTATGCTTACATATCATGTACATCTACCTATAGAGAATAAAGAGTGTTTTTAAAACACATACTGGGTTTGTTCCCATGAAAATTAAAGCTTAAACATAAATATTTGTGAACCCAATATATTAATATTATTTACTCACCTGAAGGTAATTTATTTACCCAATAGAATAATATGCTAAAGATTACAGTTTTGTACAACTGCTATGATTACCTTAAATGTGCTATGCAACATAATATTTTTATTATTTTTCATCATATCTGATAATTGATTTAAAGTTTCTTTGATAGTATCTTAGTCAAAGTCTTCAACTTTGTTCTAGCATTAGAGAAAGATGTGTACAAAGCAGTACGGGCAACAATTATCGACATGATTTTGGCAACGGAGATGACTAAGCATTTTGAGCACCTGGCAAAGTTTGTGAATGTGTTCTCCTTAAGAGCAGAGAAAGAAGATGTGTCAGTAAGTATTGTGGCTCTTTGATACATAGATATAGTAAAATTAGGAGTATTTGAGATTTACTTTTGTGATCTATAGTATTTACACATAATTGCAGTGCCTTATTTTTGACTCATGGCTAGGGGAGGGAGCTGTTGCCAAGTTGAATACTCACAGACCCTGATCTCAAGCACATGCAGACAGTTCAAGCACATAGATTTACATGTATATGCACATACAATAACCACATACCTTTATCACAGAAGGTGTTGGGAAATGATGTCCTGCAACTCTCAAACCTTTTAAGAAAATTTCCATTAACATGCGTTAATTCTTCTTCTGAAATTGCAGTAATTTCTCTTCTGATATTGTCTCCCAGTTCTTCCAATGTATGCGGGTTGTTCCAATATACTTCATTTTTTAAGCTTACCCATAAATAAAATTTGCAAACCATAAGGGAGTGCGGTGGCCATAGTCCTTTACTGATGACCCTATCTTAAAAAATTTCCTGAATTAATTTCGGCGAGAGACCAGCTGTATGTGTTGTAGCAGAATCTTGTTGCAAATATGCCTGTGTGCACTAAACGTCACACAAATATTCCAGGAATGGTTTGATTTTAGTATCCCTGTACCTCTGTTCATCAATTGTATCATCAAAGAATATAGGCCCTATATTTTGTATGCTTGCACAGCACACCAAGCGCCAATCTTCTGGGGCAGCACTGTGGCCGAGTGGTTAGACCACTTGCCTCTCACCTAGATGGCCTGGGTTCGATCCCAAGCGACCGCATGTGAGATTTGTGGTGGACAAAGTGGCACAGGGGCGGTTTTCTCCAAGTTCTCTGGTTTCCCCCGCCATCGCATTCCACTGGTGCTCTATCTTCATTCCATGATCACCAGTGTCATCGCCTATGTAGCCATTGTAGTAAAAGCGGGCGTTAAACACTACTCCCCCTCCAAAAAAAAAGAGCAATTTTCTGGTCATGCAATGACATTTCATTTTTTCTACACTCCAATATCTGTTGCTTAATGGCCATTTAAATAAAACCATCCATTAAAAAGAGCAGCTTTGCATCCATCGAGCCAATTACCCGACACTCAGTTCCAGAAATTTACCCTACTCACAGTATTACGTGGTTGTTGTTCCTGAACTATGGTTATCTTATAAGGTTTTAATTTCAAAACTATTCAAGCTGAGAGTTGTGAAACTCCCTTTTCCTGTGATAACCTATTCAGAGATTTTCTTGGGCTATGTTCTAACTTTTGCCCTATTTCAACAAGTTTTTCCTCTCTATAAGCACATTGACGCAGACAAAAGTGGGAGGTAGGGCAGGTTAGAAGCACTACATGCACGCAGCTACCTCCCACCAGCCAGGTGGCCAGAGTCAAAAATAAGGCACTGTAGAAAAGATCATTTTGAGTGAGCACCAAAAATCTCAACTACATATTATGTTTCTCAGCTTTTTACTTTCTATTCTTAAATGGTTTTGTTGCTTTGATTACTTTTTACTGGGATATTTGAAATGTAGAGTGGCCTGCTAATATGGAAGAGTTTAAAATGAGGACCAGGAAGGAATACAAAGATATATCACCAAAAGTGACTGAAAATGTTCCACTAGAATAAAACTCGCCTTTTGACTTTTAAACACTGCCAGATTGTATTTGGGAAGAATTTCAAGCATCTTTACTGAATAATTTAAATATTATTTGATACAGTAGTATGTAAATTATAGAAAAAAATAAAATTGTTATACAAATCAGCCCAGAGCAACCAAAAATTTTGTACAAGACAAGTGAAATTACCATGCACTAAATAAGGCCTTTCAGGAAAAATAATATGCAGCCATTTAAAATGAATGTTGATTACATCACATCTTCTGCAATAATGGTTGAATATTTTGTTTATTTTTTTAAAAATATTAAATCTTGATATGTCCATGCATTTTCTTTCTTGAAAAATAAATTAATTATAACAGGTGTCTTAAAAGAGTGTACGCAGTACACTTGGATGTTTGTGGCTATGGTTAAGTTGGAAGTGGATATATGGAATAGGAGCATTATTTATGTTTGAATAATACAATAATACTCTGAGAACTGTTTGCTTCAAGTCAATACCGTCTCTGGTTGTGCTTGTGAAGTGAAGTCAAAATGTTAGCCATTAAAAAAAGTATGTTTAGTTGAGGACATATTCCTTAATGGTGATAAAATTTTAGTAAATGTAAATTGCATGAACGTTTTGCACATTCGACGTATCCTCATTGTGATTCTATATTAGATTTAATTATTAAATTCAAAATTTTCTGAAACAGAATGATGCTCCAAAAAGCAGTAGGTCTAAACCTTTATCAGGCTAAGCTGGATAGAATTTATGATGTAATGTTAAGGATTCCCCCAAAATTATTGCAGAAATTAGCACAGGAAACATCTGTTTCTGTGCAGGAAGAACACAGAAGCAAATAAAACTGCATCGCTATAAATGTACAGTTGTCCCAAAATAAAAATGATGAACTAAAGGAAATCACAAATTTACACAGGTGGTAAACTTATTCAGGACAATGTCTTATCTAGGGCTCTCTTATGACTAGATAGATGAAGGCTTAAAACACTGATTCCATTAATTACTGGACAAAAAGGAAATGGAAATAGAGTCTTATTTCTGGATGCTCTGTAACTACTCTGGTTTTCAGTGTCCCATTCTATATTGGGCATGAAAGAATGCTTAATTTTACTCAGAAGCTTCTTTTATCAGCTTGAGGTTCTTTTATGTGCCATAAATATACGATAGGTGGCACCGTAGGTGAGTGGTTAGACCACTCACCTCCCATCTAGGTGGCTCAGGTTCGATCCCAAGCACCTGCATGTCGGGATAAAGTGGCATCTGGGCGGGTTTTCTCCAGGTCCTCCGGTTTCCCCCACCACTCATACCACCAATTGCCCCATCGTCACCTTTCCAATCATCATTTTCGTTTGCATTTCATATCATCCACTTTCTCATATTCATATCTGGCTATGGGCCGACCCCTCACATCAGGTTCTCCATTCTGTGGTCTCGTGCTGTTGACTCCCTGACAGGCTTCTGACCCCTAGGCATTGGCTTGTAAGTCCTAGGAGGGTGTCAGTCCCACAAATACAGGAAGGGTAAGCCGATTACGAGACAAAATCTTCAACACGGGACCAATGTCTTTATTTCCCTTCTGAAAGGGGGCATTCTAAGGATATTTATGCCCAAAAAAAATCCATTGTCCTTCACTGGGTTTGAACCCATGTATGAGGCTAGAAGTATGGTAACCACTACACCATGGAGGATGACTTAATTGCTAGTTATGACCATTTTAGGAAACACATAAGTATGGTGGGGATGTATAATGGAGGTCCCACTTGTGAACTGTGAACAAGCTGAGAAATCATATTATTTGATTGCCGTCTCTAGAAAGGAGTAGATACATCCTTTAAGGAGTATTGGAATATTTAGGATTCGATCCAGGTTTCAGATCACGGAGCTTCTGGGGCTTGTCAATGCCACACTTTTGTAATTTGATGCTAGGACAATAGATAAGATAAGATAAGATTTTTATTCACCAAAAGAATTACATGAATTCAAAGCCTTCGTCAGGTAACAAATTACAATTTACATTTCTGTAATACAACTTACAACTAGTATGTACAATTTAAAGAAACTTAAACGAGATATTAATAATTTACACAATGGTTAATACAAGTTTAGGAAAATGCAGTAGTCATGAAATCATTTATATTGTAGAACATGTGGGTTAAGAGATAGTTTTTAACTTTATGTTTGAGTTGTTTCTGATTTAAGAGTTTCCAGTTATCCGGTAGCTTGTTATAAAGAGATAGTCCGTGATGTAGTGTACTCTGCTGACAGATTTTTCTGCTTTGATGATTGAAATGCAAGTTTTGTGATCTCCTGGTATTATAGGAATGGTAGTCAGAATTCCTGCTAAAATATGATATATTCCTATGAATGAAAATAACAGTCTCCAAAATGTAAACACAAGTTAGTGGTAGAATAAGAACATACTCACTGGGGACACAGTAAATCTTTTAGGCTGACTTTTGAAGACATAGCAAGCAAGCCTTCAGATACAACCTAGTGTGTAATCTAATCTGATTTAGAATGCACTACATTAACATTTTTTGATATACAGCTGTACCTAATTTCAAATTTTCTGTTACTCAGAATTATCTCTTACATTTTCTATGTTTTTCCTGACTATACAACAATTATGAACAATTTTGGCATGTTTGCTCAATGAGAGCAGAGTCTAGCAATTTCTGCATGTCATTTAGTTTTACAGTTCTTTTTGTCAATACTGCAGAGTTCAAACTTTCCTTTTAGATTTACAGTGTAGCAAGCAATTGTGTAGGTGAATTACTTAAAAATTAAAACATTTAAATAATGCTCTACTAACCAACGGAACATTAATTAAATTAAACATTTTTATTTTGCATTACATTTATATATACGAGGTACGTCCAGAAAGTAAGTTCTGTTTCAGTTTATCTCCGCTGCAGCGCTGCGATCGCAGTTCCGCGGTAGACGCTCTGTATCAAGGAGAAGAAATTTGCACTATTTTGAGATCGCTGTCAGCCACATACGCTTTGTTGTGCTTGTTTACAATGTCGGTGTTGATAGAAACCCCCCCCCCTGCTTGTGAAATCAGATCTGTGATTCGTTTTCTGAATGCTAGGAAAGTGAAACCAATTGAAATTTATCGGCAAATTTGCGAAGTTTACGGACAAAATGCGATGAGTGATTCAATGGTGAGAAGATGGGTCCGACAGTTCAATGAAGGACGTAGTGAAGTGCACGATAAAGAACGAAGTGGGGGTCCATCTTTGGTTACAGAAGAACTGGTTCACGCGATTGATGACAAGATCCAGGAAAACCGCAAGTTTACAATTAGTGCTCTCGCTATGGAATTTCCCCAAAGCTCACGATCACTAATTCATGAAATTGTTACCGAAAAACTGAAATGTCGTAAACTTTGCTCACGTTGGGTACCAAAGATTCTTACTGAGCAACACAAAACAAAACGGATGGGTAGTGCACTTCAGTTTTTAACCCGTTATGATGAAGACAGCGAAGAATTTCTGACACAGATAGTCACAGGAGATGAGACTTGGGTTTCTTACGATACCCCTGAAAGTAAGCGGCAATCAATGGAATGGAGGCACACTTCATCCTCAGCAAAGGTTAAGCCGAAACAAATCTTGACACCTCGAAAAATGATGTGCACAGTGTTCTGGGACTGGATTGATTTCTTACCGCGTGGTCAAACAATCAAAGCAGATGTTTATTGCGAGACACTTAGGAAATTGCGCCGCGCAATACAGAATAAGCGCCGAGGATTGCTGTCAAAAGGTGTTGTTTTTCTTCACGACAACGCACGACCACACACTGCAAATGTGGTGAAAAACCTGCTACAAGGATTTGGCTGGGACGTGTTTGACCATCCTCCGTACAGCCCTAACCTCGCTCCTAGCGACTTTCATCTGTTCTTACATCTCAAGTCTTTCCTTGGCATTCAACACTTCAACAATGACGAAGAGCTGAAAGAAAATGTTTCCAACTTTTTGAAGACACAGGCGGCAAACTTCTATGAAGAAGGTATACAAAAACTTGTGCCACGCTATGACAAATGCCTGCAAAATTTCGGCAGTTATGTGGAAAAGTAGTTTAAGAGTTGTAGAATTTTGTGCAATAAATAATTACTCTGTATCTGTACACAATTTAATTTTATTACCAAACGGAACTTACTTTCTGGACGTACCTGGTATGTATATATATATATATATTTTTTTTTTTCTTTTTTTTTCTTTTTAAGTTATGACATTCTTTCATGATACTTTTAAGTCTTATTCACTTTTTCTTCACATACAGTATACACTGTAGCTACAGAAGGTGTTGTATTCCACCCAAAATTTTGATGTCAAGATTTCACCAGATATGTATGTTTTGAGGTGTTCTGTGTACAATAAAAAGCATTTTTAGAGAAAGGTCCATGTGTGCGCGTGTGTCTGTTGACAGTAAAGTTCAAAAACGAAAAGGCTGTCAAAAACCAAACTTTGTATTTATGCTTAATATCTTCCAAGGATACATTACAAAGATTTTCAAAAAAAATTTCCTATCACATACTACCCTTTACATGGAAAAATTTTTGAAAGATTTTTTTTTTCTCAAAATGGCTAATGATTTTAATACAAAAAAATGTATATCTCGTTAAAACACATAATTTATGTCATGCATTTTTCTTGTAGTGTTGATGTTTTTGAGATATTCCATGTTATTGGTTTCAGCTTTATAGAACCTAACTTGTCTCAAATAGAGCCATGCAAAGTGAACCAAACCTCAATTGCTTCACATAGCGACCAAGTTTTAAAAGATTTGAGTAGCACTTTAGCATAATGTATCCCCTTATTTCCCTTCTGCTTACAATGAAGCAAGCAATAAACCAAATCTGCTAATGTTTATCTCAATTAGCATGAAAGAATAATCTTTTATAATAGTTTGTACTTGAAACGGCTAGAGAAAGCTATATGAATGGAACAGATCAGATTTTTATAGAAAACGTATCATGTGTCTGTCCTTGCATGGGAGTGCGTGTGCGTGCAGGTGTCACTTCCCCACTATAAACTACCCTTTACATAGAAAAATGTTTGAAAATATTATTTTTCTCAATAATAGCTCTAACAATTTAGATTAAAATATTGTATATTATAGATATTTACATCACTAAAAAATGTTTATCTTGAAATTTCTGGAAATATCTTCTAAAGATCTGTTTATTCTGTGTTAATTTTGCTGAATATTTCACAATTAGTAAGCTATGAGAAATAGACAAAAACTTGCTATACAAAAAATGTAGATCTCATTAAAATACACAATTTATGTCATATGTATATTTGTTGTCAATATATTCCTTGTTATTAGTTTCAAGTTTAAACTATATAACCTTTCTCAAAAGGATTACTTTTCCTTTCATCTCACTTTTGTTTACTGCTGACCTTGTAAAGCAAACTGAACTTCAATTGTTCACATAGTGAGCAGCTTTTAAAAGATATGACTATTGCTTTAACCATATTTCCCTTCCACTTACAAGGGATCAAGTAGTAAGACCATTTCTACTAATTAGTATAATGTAAATAAAAGAATCAGTTTTGTAAGAATAGCTAGTTTGCAGAACAGTTAGGGAAAGTCATTTGAATGGAAAACATCAGATTTTTATGGATATTTTTCAAACAAATCATAGATTTTCAACTTTTGCAATCTAGCTATATGTGTATGATTATTGTCATTTGTTTGTTGCAGTCAGGTAGAGCCAGCCCAGATTCAGCGATAATGACAACTCCTGAAAACTTGGCACTCATCAAACGCATGCTGATCAAATGTGCTGATGTTTCTAACCCTACCAGACCAGTACCTTTCTGTGTTGAATGGGCTGTAAGAATAGCTGATGAATACTTCAATCAAGTGAGTAACCAAAGTATGAAAAGCTACAAGCACTTTTGGAAAAAAAATAGCTATTGCTTTTGTATGGATGCATGTCTGATTGAAAATCAGCTGCAAGAATAACTGTCCTTCTGGGATAATGATGAGGAAGAAACCCTTATAGTTTTATACTTTTTTGGAAGGAAGTTAACTAAGAGAGCAGATTGAAAAGTAATGCACATTATCTTTTTTAAAAAAGTTTAATAGTTAAAAAAAAAAAAAAAAAAACCTTGCACTCTCTACCTACTTTTCAAAATAATCACTAATTTTCTCATCACATTTGTCCCATAATGATACCAGTTTCAATATGCCCTATTCATAGAAGTCCATTTCCTTGGAGTATAGCCATCTGTGCAATGCTGATTTTACTTTCGCATCAATCATAAAGCGTTGGTCCACCAGGAATTTCTTCAAGGGACCAAACAGATGAAAGTGTGATGGTACAAGGTCCGGACCATATGGTGGATGTTGGAGCACCTCTCAACCAAATTTGGTGATTTTCTGGTGAACAGCAGCAGCAACATGGGGGCGAGCTTTGTCATGAAGATGTATGGCATGTCAGCATAATTGTTGTGGCGTTTGTTTGAAGGACACGACGTAACTTCAAATGTAGGCTGCCGCATTCATAGTAGTTCTGTGTTCAGCAAAGTACACTAATAAAACACCATGCATATCCCAGAACACCGTCACAAGCACTTTCCCAGCAGATTGAGTCACTTTGAATTTTTTCTTTATTAGGGAACCAGCAAATTTCCATTCTGTACTTCCTGCTTTGCTTTGTGTGTGTAGTTGTGTGCCCATGACTCATCACCAGTGATGATTCCTTTCAGAAACTCATGTCCTTCTGCAGTGTAATGTGTGTTGGTCGCCCTCCATGGTGTAATAGTTTCCATGCTAACTTCATATACCCAAGGTTGTGGGTTCAAACACGGTGAAAGACAATGGATTTTTTCGGATGTAAAAATCCTTAGCATGGCTTCCTTCAAAATGGAAGTAGAGCCGTTGGTCCCATGTCATAGATTTACGGCAGGTAAAAGAACCTCAAGCCTGATAGAGAGGCCTCTGAGCAAAATTAAGTGGTCTTTTATGCCCAATTTAGAATGGGACACTGAGAGCCACAGTAGTTAAAGAGTGTCCATAAATAACATGCCATTTACATTTAATGTAAAGTGTTAAGTAGTCTAAGCTTGTCATCATCGCTGGCTCTTGTGGTTATGTGTCAGGTTCTTGGCACCCAGCGAGCACTAACTTTGTGAAATTTCAACGTGTCATGAACAGTATCGTACACTGCATCATAGGAAATGTTCAACTGTTGTGATAAGGTTCCCAGTTGCACATACCGGTCGTTCAAATTGCTACCTCAAAGCCTCTGACATTCTGCGGGGTTGCTGCTGTTACCGTCTCCTGAGCTCCTAAGGTTCACAGGACCCTCTTGGAAAAATGCTCACCACCTGGAAACATTGCTATGGTCCATACAATCATATCCTTGTTAATTTCACTTGGTTTATGACCTTTGGGCCACAAATATCGAACCACATCTCATGTGGGCTACAGTAGCATGCATGCCATTTTTGTTGCATAGTTCACACTTCTTTCACTAGAGCTGCACATGAAACAAAACTACATGTAGTGAAAACTTCAAACTATATCTGCATAAAATTGCAACATTCCAGCTACAATACCAAGGCAGAAAGAAATGATTATGTGTTACTTATTGGTCCGCCTTATAATTGGTTCTTTTTACTTTCTCTGCACATACAATGTATGTAATGTATAGAGAAGGTATTGTATTGAATAGTTATAGAAAGTAAAGTGAATAGAACATATCAGATTTTTTTTGTTTTGATCTTCTACTTTCTGGATCTGGTTGGATATTTTTCAGAAATCTTTTGAATTAGTTGATTGCTGTGATGATTGTTAAAGAGTCTTTCATAAGCTCTGTTGAGGATGCCACAACTTCTGTAAACTAAATAAAATCCTTGGCAATTACATGTATGAATATTGATTATTAGGAGTGCAGTTCATTATTTTTACTTTCTCTAGCCAGCATGTATGATGTACATAGGGGATAGAGAAGCTATTGTATTACATCCAAAAATTCAATTTCACCAGAAACATATGTTTGGAGGTCCCCTGAATCCAAAACTAATTTTTCGAAAAAAGTCCATGTGTGTGCCTGTGGACAGCATAGCCTAAAAACATTAAGTTTGGTATCTTCCAAGATTTTCAACAACTTCCCCTCAACCCAACTATCCTTTACATGGAACATTTTTTGAAAATTTTGATTTTCTCAAAAATGGCTTTAACAACTTTGATTAAAATACTGTGTATTAAAGATATTCACATCACATGTGAAATGTATATTTTGAATTATCTGGGAATAGTCTCTGAAGAGCTCTTTATTCTGGTTGAGTTTTGCAGAATTTTACATAATGGTTAAACCTTACGAGATAAACAAAAACTTAGCATACAAAAATGTAAATCTCGTTCAATACATTATGTAATATATGCTTTTTTTTATGTAGAACTGACCATTTCTGAGATATTCCTTATTAATTTTTTCAGTTTTAAACTACTTAAACTTTTCTCAAATGGGAAGTAGTTTCGTTTCATGCCTTGTGTTTTACCGCAGGCCATATAAAGCGAACCAAACTTCAATTGTTTCACATAGAACCAGCTTTTAAAAGATTTAACTATCGATTTAGCCTAGTGTATGCCTTTGTATCCCTTCTATTTACAAGTAAGTAATAAGACAATTTCTGCTGTTTACCTTATTAGCATGTTGTAGATAAAAGAATAATCTTTTGAAGGAAAATGGTGGTGTGGTGGAACCATACAGAATAGGCAGTCATCAATGTGACTTGGCTCCAGCCAAATAACTGGAATGGCAAAACACATTGAAGATCTCCAGTGATTCAACCAATCCAGAATATTCATGTAGCAAGTCTTACAACAGATATGTGGCACCCAACTCTTATCTTGGTTTCCTAATTTGCAGAATTCACCAAAATAAAGATTTTAATCTGTTTTTATTACAGGAATAATATTTCTCTGCTGCACAGCAACCACTATTTCACCGCAAATGTAACAAAAACTTCTAGGATCATTTATGTACTAACTTGTTAACAGCAAATAAAATGTAAGATTAAATGAATTTTAGAGCACATCACAAACTATGTTCTAGCATGTTAGGACAAAGCTTTTACTTGAATTTTAATACTGTTAGAAAATCACATCTGCAGTCTGAAATATTTCTTAGGCACTGAAGAGATTGACTATAAATGTATTCTTTTTTGTCTGTTTATAGACACATTATTAGTCCCTTCTTCAGAATAACAAACTTAAGATAAGACAGCTTATCCTTTTAAATGTGTTTATTCATCCCCTATATCCCTCTACATTCTTATCTAATTACAACTTACTGTCATCAGTAATGTGCTCTTCTATAAAAATAAAAAATAACTGGATACTTTCAGTAACATTTTTGTCATAAGGGATGTTTAATTAATTAAAAATTCATGTCGCAATTTTTATGTTGACCAATGTTATTTGAAATGTATCTAATACTATACATAGTTAACCCATTTATGATTACTTAACTAAATTAACAATTTAATTTCATACAAATATATATAAACAGGCCCGAATTTAGGACCTCTGATGCTCCTGGGCAAAAAAAACATTTGCATATATTACTTAAATTTTCACAACATAGAGAATAGTTTCACTAGTTTGGATACCTAAGAATGAGTGGCAAACACCATAAGTGAGTTTATTAAAATTTAAGTAGAAACATCTTAATAGAAAGAACTTACAATAAAGAGGCATCACCCCATAAGATGTCAAAACATATACTGTTTAAATAACAAGGGGCTTCCTCCTTGCCCTGTCATTTGCAAACAAGTTTATGAGTTCGTCATAGTCCATTTTCACTATTAAGTCAGATTCAATTGCAAGAACACCAAGATAACTAAAACGATCTTTCACTTGTGATGTTCTTAAATAATTATTTATGCATCTTAGAGCAGAAAATGATCTCTCAGTTGAGCAGTTAGAAGCAGGACTGCTCAAGTGTATTTGTAGAGTTATGTTTAAGTTTGGGTAAACACTCTCTAGACAGTTACCTTTAACATCTTGCACAGCTGTGTAAGAGCGTGCGATGTATTTTCATTCTTTTCTATGTAGCTTTGGAGTGTAAGCATTGAAGTACAAATGCTGAATCTTCAAGATCCGAACTATAGACTTTCTGAAGTCTGGATGATGCTTCCTGAATTTCAGGTGGACTAAGCATCTTCAGATTTGTCAAAAACATAGATGGTTCACTGAATTTCTTGCAGGAAGAAACTCTGTTGTTCAGTTCTTCAATCAATTTATCCAGAATCAAAAGGAAAGACATCTGTAACACATCTGAATCATCATTTCCTTCAGAGTCTGAATCAGATCCATCAAAGAATCTTTTCTTTTTCTTAATGTGTTTCTTATCCTGATCAACTGTAGTAATATTACAAAGAGATTCAAATTTCTTCTGTCCTAGAGTCTTGAAAACTTCATATCCCATTTTCATTTCTTCCAAGAAACCAACCAAAGAACTATACAAATTACAAACAGTGGTTACATCCATATCTGCTGTTTGTAACTGCTTACTTACAACATTGAACCTTTCAAGAATGGAATTCCAAACTACAGTTATAAAAGATGCCTCAAGATTACACAACTTCTTCATTATCCCTTTAGCTTCAGATTTCACCAAAGACTTCTCACTTTCATTCCCTATTGTTGACAGCAGTGCTCTAACGATTGCCATCTTTGTTCAAGCTTCTGCAAGCTTCTTCTCTAGCAAACCATCGGGTTATGGAGAGGGATTTGACACTCAAGTTCTCATTACTGAAAAATGTGCTTAATTGATTCCATTAATGACTAGAAGCACTGAAAAAATTAAATATTTTTTGCAAAATGCCAAAAAAATAAGTTGTTTGGTTACATCCTGCTGCACTTGAACCCACCAAATTCAGAGTGTGCCCTGAACAAGGAATATAGAAAGCATAAGGAGAGAGAGCCCTGATTCTAGCTTGCAAGCCTGAATAAATACCTGACATATTTGGTGCATTGTCATAATTCTGTCCTCTGCAGTTACATATGTCCAATCCATGTCTCTCAAGACAATTTATCTCTGCATTTGACAAATCCTGGCCACCATGTCCTGGATTTGACACAAATTCAACAAACTGCTCTTCAGCTAGCAAGACATAACACAAGACAAAACTTAATTTGTCATATGTGCAATATCAGGGCTGAAGTCAACAATTATAGAGTAGTGTTTTGCCACTGTAACTTGTGCCACTATTTCTTTGACTACTCTCTTCCGCATGATTATTTGCTCATATATAGCAAAAGACAGATAAGAAGTTTTTCCACTTCCAGAATCCTTATATAATGACATGTGACTAGCAAGAAATGGATCAAAGGCTGCAATAAGTTCCATGTACATTAAAAAGTTACCATTATGAACACTCGCAAGAATTTCATCACTGCCACGGAAAGGCAGTCCTCGAGAGGAAAGTTTCTTCACAACAGCAACATCCCTTTGTAAGACATTACGCCAGTACTGAACTTAATTTTCAAGTTGTGAGAATAATTTTCCATCTATCGTTGTCAAAATGGAACTTCTGTTTTTTAAACTAAGAACACAGTCTCAGTTCCTTTGTACTGTTTTCATGAGTTGCAATTAGCTCTGGATGTTTCCAGTTTGAGAAACCACGATGTCCTGCCAAGTCTGATGTTCCTCCAAAAAGAGTACATGGTGCACAAAATAATGTTCCCTGACTTTCAGAATATACTGAATAATCTCTATTAATAATTTCATTGTTTGCCAGTTTTCTCTGAAAAAATGCACTAGTACGTCTTGTGGCATCATCTGTAAACTGATGTTTCAACTTAGAAAAATCACCTTCTTTATTTTGTTTTACCCCATTCATTTCAATATAGTCCCGTGTTTAATCAGTTTTTTCCCAAAGAAAAGGATCAGCACTAATTCTAAAGGTTTCATCAGCAACGATGGAAGTTCCGCCTTCACTTTCTTTGGATAACATTTTGTTTTTTGTTTTTTTTTTGTTTGGGGTACTTGTTTCCCCATAGTCTTCAACAGCTTCAGTTGGCAAGGGCGTTTCTTCTTGACATGAACTCCTTGGGGTCGATTTTATAAACACATCAAGGCATGGAACTTTTCTCGATGTGTCTTCTTCTCTTTTTCTTTTATCTTTCGCCAATGAACGATACTGAGCCCCACTAAGTCTCTTTCTTCCTGTCATTTTATTCAGTTACAATCGACACTGAAACTGAGAAAATGAAAGAAAATATGATAAACAGATGAAAAACTTAAAAGATTTAAACATAACCTACTACTTCTTTATGCTGGAATGCTGGCTCATTAAATATAAAAGAATTCAATATAATTACAATAATAATAATAATTGCTGTTCATTGCCTCAGCTAAAAATATATAGAAAATTAACGTTAATGAATAACAACACACACTTCTTGAACTTACAATTTTTTTCACGTGTTAATCTATTCTCACTGTTGGAATGCACTTCGCTTTGTCTCCACTACATGCGCATGGCATGCAAACTAATCAGCATAGCCAACATGTGTCAATTAATATTCTCTGCGAGCGGCAAATTTAAATGAACTTGACGTTTCATGTCTATGCTTTTTTTTTTTTTTTTTTTTTTGCAGCTTTCCAGTAATTTTGCCACCCCCTAAAATGTGGCACCCTGGGCAGTTGCCTGGTTTGCCCTGCCGTAAATACGGCCCTGCATATAAACATCGTAATGATCCTATTTATATCAGTAGTCAGCTATGTGTAGACCCTTGCAGTTTACACAAATAGGAAGTGCATTGGACAGAAAGATGCATGCTATCACACATCACAAAAAGATCCATTTTGTAGCAATAGTTTTTACTGTGCCATATTCTTGTTGCTAACACATGTATTACACACTGTTTTGGCTTTGGAAGTACAATTTTGACAACTGGGTGGTACAACAATGTTAATTCATATGTGTTTTCATTTCTTTCTTTTGGCTTCAAGTCAACAAAATGATAGTGGCAGTTTGATAATAGGAAGCATTTGTATAAATTCATAACCGATGAAACTACTCTTCTGTAACTATCATAATATCACAGGATGGATAAAGAGTCTGTATCATATTTTTAAAATTTCATTTATGTTTCGTTTGCATGTGTGATTCTGACTTTTAGTGCTTGCGTATAGCGATAGTTATCCTATAAGCTTCGGTGGTTTCAAAAATGAAGTTTACTTTGTGATTGCTGATTGTTACATGTGTCAATATTATCTGCTCTGAATACTTGCTAAATGATATTCCTATTGGTCACGGTAATAACGTAAATAAGTGGTGGATTTTCTATTTTTTCAAGTTTTTGTATACTTAATGGTTCTGGTGACATGTTAGCTAGTGGTTCAAATGGTTTCTCTGTATGTGAATGGCTAGATAGCTTGAATTCTGGTCTTTTTCTCTTGGCTGCATTGCTTCCAGCCATGATGAGGTTATATGAAGTATTAGTGCTAGTAGTTACCAATACTTAAAAAAATGGAAATGGCGTGTTATTTATGGACGCTCTTTAACTACTGTGGTTCTCAGTGTCCCATTCTATACTGGGCGTGAAACACCGCTTAATTTTGCTCAGAGGCCTCTCTATCAGGCTTGAGGTTCTTTTACGTGCCGTAAATCTACAACACGGGACCAAAGGTTTTACTTCCCTTCCGAAGGAAGCCATGCTAAGGATTTTTACACCTGAAAAAATCCATCATCCTCCGCCGGGTTTGGACCCGTAACCTTGGGTATATGAAGTCAGCATGGTAACCATTACACCACGGAGGGCGATACCAACAATTTTAGGATCACTATACTAATACTTATGTATTCTCAAGCTACTAGTCTGAAACTCTTTATTTCAATTTCTATCTGCAAAAATGATAGGGCCATTTCAGAAGACAGCATAATATAGGTATCTTATTTTCTTGGTACTACAATATATCATCCACTCATTAAACCTCCAAGATCTTCACCAAATGATGATGGTCCATAATAAATGAAAAGTGTAAATGGAGTTTTATTTATGGACATTCTTTAAATGCAGTGGTTCTCAGCATCCCATTCTATACTGGGCATGAAAGGCTGCTTAATTTTCTCAGAGGTCTCTTTTACATGATACCAAACCAACAGCTTTACTTCCCTCCCGAAGGAAACCATGTGCACAAAAAAATCCATCCTCCTCTGCTGGGTTTGAATCTGTGACCTTGGGTATTTGAAGTTACACCATGGAGGGCAACTAAATGTAGAGTGTTGTATTGTGTAATACTTACATTGGAAAAACAAATTCATTAAGGTCATTTCTTATACTTAGCAATAAAAACCAAAACTAATATCCAATTGTTTTAGATGTTTTTATTACAGAAATATAATGTTATTTGAAAACATAACCTCAACAAGAAAACTAATTGTTTAACTTTTTCAGACAGATGAAGAGAAGGCCAATGGACTGCCAGTGGTAATGCCGCTGTTTGACAGAGCTACTTGCTCAATACCGAAGTCACAGATTGGTTTCATGGATTTCATCATTAATGACATGTTTGAGGCCTGGGAAGGTAAGATGGCTGTTATTTATTATCATTTTGAAAAATATACATACATAGGTAGTTAAAATGTAGCAGGATCTTTCATTACAAGCATACTATGATAAAAGAAAGTCATTTTATGATAAAAAGAAGAACCTAACACTAAACATAAGTTCATACTTTACTTTCTCTAGCGCATATGTGCCATGTACATAGTAGGTACATAATACAGCTGTTGAGGACTCCTGAACCAAAAAAAAATTAAAAAAGCTGTATATGTGTGTTTTTTTTATATATATAACTCAAAAGCGAAGTCAGTTAAATACCGAATTTGATAATTGAGCTGCATATTACAACAATGCAAGAAAGCATTTTCAAAAAAAAAAAAAAAACCCAAACTACCCTTTATGTGAGAAAATTTTCGAACATTTTGATTTTTCCAAAAATGGCTTTAAAGAATTTGGTTAAAATACAATGTATTAAAGATATTTATATGACAAAATATTATGTTTTCAAATTTCTAGGAATAACCAGAAAAATGCCTCCACCCCAAATTACCCATTATAAGAAAAATTTCACAAAATTTTTGATTTTCTAAAATATGGCTCTAACAATTTTGATTAAAAGGCAGCATTTTAAAGAACTGTACATTCTGGATGAGTTTTGTATAGCTGGTAAACAGAAGAAAGACAAAATATCTTGTTAAAACACACAATTTATGTCATATACATTCTTCTGTAGTGTTGTTTCTAAGATATTCCTTGTTATTGGTTTCAATTTTAACCCTCAAGAAGGTGCATCTAAGAATGTTACACAAACAAGTGTGCCACACTGGATTGCCCTTAAATTGATACAGTGATGGTTGCTAGTTCTGATTTATTACATTTTTATTTTCCTATGTTTTTTACATTAATAGCCAATTTGTTTAACGTATTTTTGGATAATAAATATTGTACAGCGTAACAGTTTCAAATTTCTATACAATTACTACACAACCACTTCTTTCCTTGTTATTATTATGAAAACAGACAGTAAATGGTATCAACATTTCAGAAATTAGTATTATAAGGCAAAGGAAGTGAATTTTATAAAAAATTAAATGAATTGAGACACTTAATAATTACATTAGTTCCTTTGAGCGTTACTCACTTTCACATTATTTATCCTGTTCATCATATTTTTCACAAATGATTCTCACCCTTGAGTGCTTGTGCACACAAATGAATCACTGGACACCAAATTGTTGTATTTATTGGATTAATTTTTTTTTTTTTCACACACAAGCCAGGACAGGAGTTGAATAGGTAGAGTCAGATTGAAAAATTCAATGCCATAGCCGGGATTTGAGCCATGCATCTCCCGATCTCTAGCCAGTTGCCCTGCCACTGAGCTACCATGGCAACATGCCAGCATAGCATTGAACTTCTCATGGTAGTTCAGTGGTAGAGCAACCGGCTAGAGACCGGAAGATCTGTGGTTCAAATCCCGACTATGGCATTAAATTTTCAGTCTGACTCTGCCTATCCAACTGTTGTATTTATTTTTCTGACTTGTTAACAGATAACACAGCGACCTCATTTCTTCCTTTGGCATTCTTCATTTTGAATTTGATTTTCATCTCTAACAAGTTTTAAAATGCATTGCTGTTCCTTTTGTTTTACTCCTGGTCAAGAGAACCAAATTTGCTCATCAAGAGTGACAAATTCCCCAATGTTAGTATTCTCTGCAGTTCATTACAATGATCCAGAAATATTCTGATCCCTGCCAATTTATCAAATTTGCATCTCTCTTCACTGGATTTTTATGATCAAACCTTATGCACCTAATCAGGAATAGGAATCTTTTATAGCTTGTGCAGGCAATGCCAGTTGGCATTCTTGTACCATCTTTAGAGCTTCTTTAAGTTGCATTGGTGTGATTTTCTCCCTTTAGACCAGTCGAGAGAAAAAAGAATAAGAAGAAGGCTCAATGCAGCTACAATGTTGTCAGTTTTGTGTTGCTTTCTCTGGAGAAGTTATCTTTTCTTATATTTTCGTGTAATGTACAATTTCATTGGTCATTTCAACACTTGTAGTGTATAGAGAAGGTATTGTAATGCACCCAAAAATTCAATACCGAGATTTCACTGGAAATATATGTTTTGAGACCCCTGAATCCCTAAAAAGCATTTTTAGAAAAATGTCCATGTGTGTGTGTCTCTCTGTCTGTCTGACTGACTGTCTGTCTGTGTGTGTGTCTGTAGGCAGATAGCTCAAAAACGAAAAGAGCGTTAAAAACCAAACTTGGTATTTAAGTTTGATATCTTCCAAGGATGTGACACAAAGATTTTCAAGAAAATCTCCCCATCACAAACTACCCTTTATATGGAAATAATTTAAAATTTTTTGATTTTCTTAAAAATGGCTCTAACAATTTTGATTAAATTCTCTTATATTTAAGATATTTACTTGCCAAATAAAATGTATATCTTGAATTTTCTGGGAATAGCTTCTGAAGACTACTTTATTCTGGATGAATTTTACGGAATTTTGCATAACTGCTAAACCGTAATAGATGGACAAAAACTTACCACACACAAAATGTAGAACACATTAAAACACAAAATTTATGCTATATGCATTTCTTTCGTGGAGTTGATCCTTTTGAGATATTCCTTGTTTTCGGTTTCAGCTTTGAAAAACTTATACTTTTCTCATACAGGAATTTGTCAACTCCTGTCTATGCAAACAAAGGAACTTCAGTAACATAGTAACAAGCTTTTGACTATCACTTTAATCTATAATACTCCCTTATTTTGCTTCTGCTTACAAGGAAGTAAGTAATAAGACTATTTCTGCTAATTTTTTCTGGATTAGCATGAAGTATATAGAAGCATAAGTATTTTAACTACAGTTTGTTGCTGATATATAGAGAAAGTCATGTGAATGGAACACTTCAGATTTTGTATTCCTGGAACCAGTTGAAAAATTCAAGCTGGGATTTGAACATGGTTCTCCTGCTCTCTGTGCAGTTGAACTAATGTGACAACATGCTGGTATGCAATTCAATCTTCCAACTGATTACATGTTTTTTACCCAGTTCTCCCTTGATGGCAACTTACCATCGTAAGTACTTAGTATCCGGGTAATATTAACTAGTTATAATGATAATATTCCTCTCTTATGTATATTTAATATTTCACAGGGTAATGATTTTTTATTTTTGGAATCAGTTGAAAAATTCAATGTCATCTTAGCCATCAGAGAAGTCCCATAAAAAATGGAACTTTCACCTTTCTCAGCTAGCACTTCTAGTAAAACCTTTTCGAGCTCACTTGGTTGTACAATATTTGTCTAAGGTATAAAGATGTATTATGTATTGAGAAACGTTAAAATTAAGAACCAAATACATTAATATCCAGCCATCAATCTACATAAAATGCTTACATGACCAGAATGCGCCAGTAGTACAGCTCTAGAAATAAATTGTAAAAGCTCCTAGGACATACATGCTTGTACCTTGCAAATACAACTAAGACTTGTTGAAGAACTGAAAAGAAGGTAGAGGAAGCAACGTCATTGTCGGACAATAATATCATTGCAAATTTTGCAATGATGCTCATTATGTGCCAGCAACACTTAAGGGTTAAACTACTTAAACTTTTCTCAAAGAGGAAGCCATCTTTCATTTCATACCCTTTCTGTTTTACTCCTAGCCAGCCAAAAAGAAGCAAATTTCAATTGTTTCATATAGTGATAGCTTTTAAATTTTTTTTTGTTTCATTTATGTAGCCCCCTTTAACATCTAAGGTCATATCAAGGGCTTTGCATTAGAAAAACTCGTTTTCTGTAGGTCCTTTATGTTGGTTTAAATCTTTTTTTGTATTATTTATTTTCCTCAAACAAACACATTCACTCTCACATATATACTTCCAGATTCTGTGAGGGTAAGGAATAATTCTAGTTAAAGAAAACTTCCCTGTTGCAGCCAGGAATCGAATGGACCTCCGGTTTAGAAGTCAGCTCGCTGACCAGAGAGGCAGTATTAAAAGATTTGATTATTGCGTTAGCCTAGTGTATTCTCTATTTCCCTTTTGCTTATACGGAAGCAAGTATTAAGACAATTTCTGGTGATGTTTATCTCGATCAATATGAAATAGATAAATTAATCAATAATCTTTTGTAAAAATAGTTTGTTTGCAGAACAGATAAAGAAAGAAAGGTAAGTAGATACTTATTTTTTTACAATTTGTGAAATTATTTAATGTGACATTTATTTTGTGTTTCAGCCTTCATTGAAATGCCAGAGCTGATACAAAATATGAAACATAACTACAAATTCTGGAAAGAGAAAGAGAAGCTTGGCATTCATAGAATGCAAGACGTTGTGAAGATGCTGCGGTCCATGAAGAATTCAAGCAATGCTCAGAAATGAACCAGATACAAACAAGGATAATGTTAAGACCTCATTGCCATTCATGTGTCAATGTATAATTTGTATACGTGTGAATGTAAGTTATTGTATCTTCAGAAGTTTGGTATGTATATCACCAATATGTATGTAACTTCTACCAGTGAAATGGTGGAAATGTTCTTCGCATGTAGGCAACAGCCTTTACTGTTGAAAGAGAGAAAAATGATCAGTCAAGACTGACTTCATTAATGTTGTCTAAATATGGGCAGCAGGGAAGTCAGAGATGGCCTCTGAGAGTTGAAGCATGGGAAAGAAAGAGCTCTATTCAGCAAAATATTTATTGTGTGTTCAGTGAATACATAAAGAAGCAGTCCGCAACAGAATTTGACATTTTTGTTTCATTATACATTTTTTACTTTCTCTACACGTACTATGTACATATTGTATAGAGAAGGTATTGCACTCCACCCAAAAATTTGATACCGGGATTTCACCGGAAATATATGTTTTAGGGTGCGCTGTATCCAAAAAAAGCATTTTCACAAAAAGATCTGTGTGTGTGTGTGTATGTGTGTCTGTGAACAAGATAACTCAAAAACGAAAAGTCGGTAAAACACCAAACTTGGTATTTAAGTTTAGTATCTTCCAAAGATGCGACACGGATATTTTGAGAAAAATCCCCCTACCCCAATTAACCTTTACATGGAACTTTTTTCAAAATGGCTCTAACGATTTTGATTAAAATATCATATATTAAAGATATTTACTTCATGAATAAAAGGTATATCTTGAATTTTCTGGGAATAGCCTCAAAAGACTTCTTTATTCTGGATGATTTCTACTGAATTTTGCATAACTGGTAAACATCATATTGTTTATTTTCTCTAGCATGCATGTACAATGTACATAGTGGACAGAGAAAATGCGGTTCTTCACCCAAAATCCGATAAAAGATTTCACCAGTATTCATAAAAAAAACATTATTTGAAAATGGTCCATGTGTATGCATAACTTAAAAACTGAAGATCCATTAAATACCAAACACATCTTTCAAGAATGCTTTTTAAAGCTTTTCAAAAAAATCCTCCCAACCCTAACTACCCTACGTGGAAGATTTTTCAAAAGTGGCTCTAATGATTTCATTAAAATATCATATATTTAAGATATATTCATAACAAATGAAATGTATTTCTTTAAAATTTGGAAATAGCCTCTGAAGATCTCTTCATTCTGGATGACTCTTATATAACTGGTCTGTGATATACAGATAAAGATATACTACACAAAAATATAAATCTCATAAAAAAAATATAATTTATGTCATACATATTTTGTTTTTACATTAAGCGCATCCGAAATATCCCTCGTTATTGCTTTTAATTTTAATTACTTAAGGGAAGTTAACTTTTGTGTCATCTCTTTTTTACTTTCTTTACACATACTAAGTACATACTGTATAGAGAAGGTACTGTATTGCACCCAAAAATTCAATACCAAGATTTCACCCGAAATATATGTTTTGAGAATCCCTGAATGCAAAATAAGCATTTTCAGAAAAATGTCCATGTGTGTGTCTGTTTGTCTGTCTGTCTGTTTGTCTGCCTGCATGTGTGTGTGTGTGTGTGTGTCTGTAGGCAGCATAGCTCAAAAACGAAAAGACCGTTAAACACCAAACTTGGTATTTAAGTTTGGTATCTTGCAAAAATGTAAAACGAAGATTTTCAAGAAAATCCCCCCACCCACAACCACCCTTTACATAGAAAAATTTTCGAAAATTTTGTGTTCTTAAAAATGGCTCAAACGATTTTGATTAAAATACCACAATTTAAAGCCATTTCTATCACAAATAAAATGTGTATCTTGAATTTTCTGGGAATAGCCTCTGAAGACTACTTTATTCTGAATGAATTTTACAGAATTTTGCATACTGCTAAACCATAAGAGATGGACAAAAACTTACCATACAAAAATGCAGAGCAGGTTAAAGCACACAATTTATGTTATATACATTTTTTTCGTAGAGCAGATCGTTTATGAGATATTCCTTGTTTTTAGTTTCAGCTTTGAAAAACTTATACTATTCTCATACAGGAATTTGTCAACTCCTGTCCGTACAAACAAAGAAACTTCAGTCACATAGCAACCAGCTTTTGGCTATCACTTTAACCTATGGTATTCCCTTATTTCGCTTCTACTTACAAGGAAGCAAGTAATAAGACTATTTCTGCTAATTTTTTCTTGATTAGCATGAAGGAAATAGAAGCATAAAGTTTTTAACAATAATTTGTTGCAGAGATGTAGAGAAAGTCATTTGAATGGAACACATCAGATTTTTTTTTAATTGTTTCATTTATATAGCCTCCTTTAACATTCAAGGTCACACTGGGGCTCCACATCAGAAACAACTCACTGTCTGTAGGTTCCTTATGTTGGGCCTAAATCGTTCTATTTTTCTCAAACACACGCACATTCACTCTTACATACATACTTCCAGACTCTATGGGGGATAGGGAATCATTCTGGTTAAAGAAATATTCCCCACCCCAGCCGAGAATCGAACCCCGGACCTCTGGGTGAGAGGTTAGCTTGCTGACCACTTGACTATGGAGGCAGTCTCATCTCTCTTTTGTTTTACTCCTAGGCATACAAATAAAACTGACATGTGACAAGCTTTTAAAAACTGTGTTCTTCCTTTTTCCCTTCTACTTACAAGACAATTTCTGCAAATGTTTATTTCAATTTGCATTATCTAGATAAAAGAGTATTCTTTTGCAGCTATAGTTTGTAGAGGAAATCATGTGAATACATCACGTCAGTCTTTTAATCTAAATGATATTTATCTTAACAATAATGAGTTATTCACATTTTAGCCTAGTGTATTCCCTTATTTACCTTATACTTGCAAGAAAGCAAGTAATAAGACTGTGTTTGCTAATCGATTAGCATGAGATAGATAGAATAGTAATAATAATTTGTTACAGAGATTTGGAGAAAAGTCATGTAAATGGATCACATAAGATCTTTAGTTGTTCTCTCATAAACAGCTTGTGTGAAAGAACAATTGATTAACTGAATATAGGAGTTTAATTTGTTGTGTGCTCAAATAACCAAACAATCAGTTGTGAACTATCTGTTTGGGAAGAAGGAGTGGGTGGGAGTTAACTTGCCTTTTGATCTTGAAGAGGAACAAAAGGAATGGAGGAGATTGCCAAAGCTCTGTGGATTTTGCAGCTATTTATACTTTCTCTAGACATAGTATGTACTAGTGTTTAGAGAAATACAAATACATGTTTTGGGACCACCTAGATCCAAAAATGTTAGAATACGATCCATGTGTGTGTATGTGCGTGTGTGTGGTGTGTGTGTGTGTGTGTGTGTGTGTGAGGGGGGGCAGCATAGCTCAAAAACGAAAAGTCCATTAAATACCAAACTTGATATTTAAGCTCAGTATTTCCCAAAGATGCGACAAGAAAATTTTAAGAAAATCCCTCTGCCACCCCCAAATATCCTTTATATGGAAAAAATTTCAAAAATTTTAATTTTCTCCAAAATGACTGTAACGATTTTGATTAAAATCTCTTATATTTCAAATGTCTACCTGAAAAATAAAATATATATCTTGAATTTTCTGGGAATAATCTCTAAAGACCTGTTTATTCTGGATGAATTGTTTTTGAATTTTGCATAACTAGTAAGCCATAAGCTAGACAAATACTTATTGCACAAAAAATTTAGACCTCCTTAAAACACACAATTTATGTGATATACATTTTTCCCCTGGAGTTGACCATTTTCAAGATATTCCTTGTTATTGACTTCAGTTTAAAAATATTTAAACATTTATCATATGGGGAACTTGTCAACTCCTGGCCACACAAAGAAACAAATTTCAATCCCATAGGTACCACACTTTGAAACATGTCACTGTTGATTTAGTCTAGTGTATTCCCTTATTTACCTTAACTAATTAGTAAGGCTGTTTCTGCTAATACTTAACTCGATTAGCATGAAGTGGATAGCAGAATAAGCTTACTACCAATAATTTGTTACAGAGATGTAGAGAAAATTATGAGAATGGAGCACATCTGATATTTTTGTCAATGGCTATGTAGTTGTAGGTTTTTGCCTGGTTGACATGAAAATGAAACAGAGCTTAGTGTTCCATGTGTTACCAAAAAGACCTGTTTTAAGGCAGTGGTGTAGCTGACAGCACAAGAATTCAGAAAACAACAGACAGCTCCTTCCAGAGGCTAATGATTGACGAATTGATCTCGTGAAAGAAAGACAACCTTGGGCAGCCACTCCCTTCCCTAGGGATATTTTTAGCAACCCCAAAAAGTCAACAATTATAGGAACAGTCTAAAAATATTGTTTGCATAAAATGGTTATGTATTTGAATAGTCTTGTTGCCTGTTGTGTTCTTTCATTTTATTGAAATTATCTCCTCTATAACTTTTTATTTTCATTTACTGTTTTGTTTAGTTAAAGTTAGCGGAAAAATGAATCTGCAAAATATGTTATAAGAGATTTTTGTTGTAGACTGATTGCAATAAAAGGCATAGGAAGGGCTCAGGGAATGAAGGGGGGAATGTCAGAAAAAGTAAATTTTACAGGAGACGATTTTCAAAGTTTAAGCACTCCAAATGTTGGTTTATTACAATTATATGAGCACATTATTACATATAATAATGAATCATGTTTTCTATGAAATAGAACTTGCAAAAGCAAGTACCAAACACAGAGATATAATTTAAAAGTGAAATTACAAAGTATTGTTCAAGTATTTTGAGCAAGAAGGGGGAATGTTGAGCTTTTTATAATGTTATTCTAGCATTAATTAACAAGCACTTATTCAAACACTATTAAAAATGTGAGAAGTAGCTTCACTCATTATGGGGCATCTATAATTCTGCTTTTTTACCACAAAATGTCTTCAAGTGATTTACAGCAATACGTTTTTCCTTTGAAACAGGAACAGGTTGTAGAAAGGAAAGAAATAATTTTGTTAGGTTGTTATTATTATTATTATTATTATTGTTATTAACACAAAATTAGTGCAAGAACTCGATACTCGACACACCAGACTCTGTTACGAGACAATGTAACAGGTGCTTCCACGACAAACTCCCTTTGTTGATTGACATTCCCCCTTCATAGCCAGTGTGGTAAAACTTAGAATGCGATTTTCTTGTAACTATGCGCTTTTATTGCCTGTTTGAATTGTATATCTGGAAGCTTACCAACATGAGCAATAGATGGTGCAATAATCTCAATTTCGAATTTTTTTATCATTCCCCCTTCATCCCCTGCACCCTTCATATATACTATTAACAAGACCAAATCCCCTTTCATAACTTGTTGGAACAAAAAAGTGTGAAATGTTACAAAATGCACTTTAATGTTCATGTTACAATGAATTCAAGTATTTGTGTGGTAGTTATTAAATGGAAAAACCATTTTGTTGACCTTGCAGCCTTTTCGGGACAATATATCAGAGATATGTCAACAGAAAGGACAGAAGAACTAATTTAATATATAAGTTCATATATAGTTTAGGCCATGAGGCTATCCAGCACTTCACAATTGAAGATGATGATGGGAGGTAGTTTTGTCCTCAGGACATTAAAAAGAATGAACAGAAAATACGGTATTTTGTGAGAAACTGCGATTCTAATTCTGGACCATCTGTACAAAAAAGCATGAAGAGATCTACATTCAATGTTGCTCTTTAGCAATGATTTAGCCAAAAATGAACAGAAGGGTTCATTTTTCAGGTACGATGCATGAAGAAAAGGTTTTACTTCTTCATGAAGCTCAATGGTTATTGAAAGAAATTTCCTATTTACATATGTATGTTGTACCTTAAGAGCATTCGATTACAGGTTTTTTGCCTACATAAGCCCAAATAATTGGGAATATACTGTATGTGGAGAAATTCAAAGACTTGTGAGCTTTGACTGAGCTTGTTTGAATCACCTATTTCATTCATTCATGCTGTAATATGGCCTGCCAGGTTAAAGAATATTGATATTGTGGATGGTTCTATGATTTTAGTTTGATTGCAGTTACATTTGGTTGCAAAATATAACCACAATCAATCTGAACTTAGACTTATGTAGGCTTATCATTTGTCGTGGTTCTCTTATATGGGGTTGAAAAATATCCATGGCTTCGAAGATAAAACAAATTATTGCAATAATGATAAACTTGAATAATTACTTAATTAAAACAAATCAGCTGCAAGGAATGTGAAAAGGTATACAAAGGAAAAATCAAAAGAAATATTGAAAACGTTTTAAAGAATACATAAGGAATATAAAACAGATGCGATAAGTCAGCTATAACACACCATTTTTGGACTCAAAACCATAATTTTCACAGTGAACCCAAGTTATTAAAATCAGTGCAGAATCCAATTGGATTAATAGTTTGGGAAAATCTATTAATTCTAAAAAACAAAAACAAAGTAATAAATTTTGATATACCATAAACAAATGGTCTCATCTCAAAATTCATCTACCCAAAAGAGAAATCTCTACAGGCCACTATCACAAGCTCATCAGTAAATCTTTGCTGAAGATGGTGGCAATAGCTGCCAAAACATGTCTAAAGTAAATTACTTATTTCAACTAGTGAAGTTTGAGTGTGATGCTGTGTTTTTACTCTTAATTGAAAAATTATATTTATTTTTGATGAAAAGAAATAGGACAAAAGTAAATTTTGGTAAATATTGCTCACATTAAGAGCTAGATCAGTGCAGTTGTTTTATTAAGACAAGTGACAGCTGTGTTTCATTTTTGCATTCTACGAATCTATAGCTGGCGTAGTATTGCTTGTGCTCAACACACAGCAGGTGTGCTGAAACAGAGTAGTTTAAAAGGAAGAATATCTCAGTCATGTACTCCTTCAAACCTGCTTGTATCTGCTGTATTGCCATAGAGGAAAAAAGGTATATTATATAAAACTCCAAAATGAATAAAAGTTTTTAAAACATGTGGTGATTGTAATGATCGTGCACATGTTCAAATGGTGGGGAGGCAATGAAGATCACCTAAAAACAGATAAACCTAAGAAAGCTGCAGGTAATACTACTTCATTATCAAATATTGTTGTTGACTTCAAAAATTACAGATTATAGTGTTCTAAAATATTGTGCTCATTGTACTATTCAGTTAATGCAACCATGAATAAGTGGTTATCTGCTACTGTAGGTTCAGGAGATCATTTTGTTACATATTTTATGAATTAGCCACTTACTTGCTACTAGAAAAGCTTTTTGGTCTTGTAAAACTCAACAATACTTTGAAACACATGTAATCAGTTATTTTGGGAAAGAAAAAAAGTGATAAACAGTGAAGTGAATGTGCTGTGATGCCACTCATCACAGTTTGGTTGGAAATGAGGGTGAACTGAAACTGCATACCTATCACTGTTACAGAAGATGTTGGAAATGGTGACTTCATTTCTGTGGGCAGTGTTTGACTGCTTAACCCTTATTTCAGACACTTTGTGCAGGGTTTCCCACGTAAATTTATGATTTACTTTAGTTCTTTTTTATTTCAGGACAACTATACATGCAGTTATATTTCCTTACTAGCGACTCTAAGTAATGCCTGCACAAAAACAGCTGTTTCCCGTGCTAATTTCTGTATTCATTTAGTGGAGTTCCTTAACATTACATCCAAAATTTCGTCCTGTTTAGGTTGTTAAAGCATAAACCTACCACTTTCCGGAGCGTCATTCTGTTTCAGGAAATTTGGAATTTAGTAATTAAATCACACAGAGTCACAGTGAAGATATGCCGAGTGTGCAAAATGTTCAAAAAATACATGTTTTACATTTTCTGAAATCTTATCACCATTAAGGAATATTTCCCCAACTAAAACACACTGTTTTCACATTCTTAACATTTTGAATTTGCTTCACAAGCACAACCAGATGGTATTGACTTAAAGCAAGCAGTTCTCACAGTATTATTCAAACGTAAATAATGCTCCTCCTCCATAGCTCCATTCCCAACTTAACCACAGCCACAAGCGTTCTACTGTACAATGGAAACTCTTTTGAGGCACTCAATATCTCCAAATAGTGAGAGCTTCATTGACATGGATTTAATTTGTAGCTAATGAGATAGACAGGCTATGATGCAAACTGAAACCTCGTGATTCTTTTAGTCCTCCAGTCATGGCTCAATAAGGGAAAATTACAGACACTTAATACATCTATAATCTACACACAGAAATAAATTGCTTATTAAATTTGTGGAAAAGATACAGCTATAAGATAGAAGCTATTCAATATTATCCATGTTTAAGACTACCATCATTACATAATGCTGATTCACATCTCAGCAACAGTTCCGCAGCTGTGATGTCACAAATGTAAGTGGAATTACCAACTTTAGAACCAAGCCTCTTTACATTACATTATAGTAGTGTTATGTTAAGATTGAGAAATATAATATAACTTAGTTTTGTTGCGGACTGCTTCTAAAAGGAAAATATTGAATGAAATATATTTTCTGATGTACCTTGACTTGTTACTCTTGTGTTGAAAAATCCTTCACTACCATTTATCTAGACAAATACAGTGTTCCTGTTTAATGGATTAAAAGAATAAATGTTTACAAAAATTTAAACTATTAGTCATCAATCTCTATCTAAGGGAAACAAAGATCCTAGATGTTGATAATAAATGTTATACTATTTTTAGCATAAACATTCAAATATTTCTAAATGCAGATATTTTTGCTCATGCTAACAGGTTGTGTCTAAAATTAATGTATGATGAAATTTTAATGTATTACTTGGAATGTATGATAGTGATGGCATTATTTATGTATCATGTCAATTCTGTCCTCCATATCAAGCTGTCAATTTAAGAGTTTGTGAAACCAAAGAGATTGTTTGTAAGGTATTGGTCAGCTGTCTAATAAAATAATGCAATATCTTCCATATTACATTGCTTTATTGACTTGTGTGTGGACTACATAGCACTTGTAGTCTTTCCATTAGAGTTTCATTATCCTTTAATAAAAAGTAATCCCTGTCCTCAGAATTAACCTTTTTACCTTTCTAGCCCCATATGTACAATGTACATGATGTATAGAGAAGATATTGTATTGTGCTAAAACTTCTATACCAAGATTTCACCAGAAATACATGTTTTGGAACCCCTGAATCCAAAAAAAGCATTTCTAGAAAAACGTCTGTGTGCATGGGGGGGGGGCAGCTCAAAAACAAAATGACTGTTAAATACCAAACTTAGTATTTAGGTTTAGTATCTTCCAAGAATGCAACAAGAAGATTTTCAAGAAACTCCCCCTACCATAGACTACCCTTTACATGGAAACATTTTTGAAAATTTTGATTTTCTCAAAAATGGCTCTAACAATTTTGATTCAAATACTATATAATAAAGATATTTACATCCCAAATAAAATGTAGATCTTGAATTTTTTGGGAATAGCCTTTGAAGACCTTTTTGTTCTGAATGAATTTTGCCAAATTTTGTTAAACCGTAAGAGATAGACAAAAATCTACTGCACAAAAAATGTGGATCTCATCAAAACACACTGTTAATGCCCTTTATATTTTTGGTGTGAAGGTAACTTTCTGAGATATTCCTTGTTATTGGTCCAATCGTAAAGTACTTATACTTTTCTAGAGAGGAAGTGTGCATTTTTATTTTTTTCTATTCCTAGCCAAGCAAAGAATCAATTTACAATGACAATTGCATAAGGACGGCTTTTAAAACATTTGACTATCTGTGTGTATTCCCTTAGTTCCCTTCTACTTATAAGGAACTAAGTAATAAGAACATTCTGTTAATGCTTATATCGATTAGCATGGTATAGAAAAAATAAGAATCTCTTGTAAGAGGTTTGTTTGTAGAACAGCTAGAGAAAGTCATATGAATGTAATACATAAGACTTTTAAATAAGGATAGCGCTATGTTATACTTGGAAAGAACCTTTAAAAATGCTATAAAACCTGTCTATGATGTAACCTATCAAACCAAGATGAGTTTTGAATTAAATAGCTGCTGTAAAGCAGAAACTGTCAAAACTTTGAAAGAGAATAGTTTTTTATGAAGTACTATTGGGAGAATAACACACAACTTTTATAGATATATTTATACTATGTACTGAATTGAATGGTATGGCTGGCAGCCCTCTGCTTCCACAGTATCACTATATGTATTCACGGTAGTGACAAACCAGTCTCTCTCTAAATTATGTAAATGCTATAAGATGTTACAAATATGTCCATTTAAGTCATTTGTCCATGGAATTTTATGCACTGTTATACTTATTTTTTCAAAATAAAAGGTGTTCTGTTGAGTGCATTACTGAGTGGTCAACAAATGTCTGGGGTTTAATCTTGGAAAATATATAGTGGACAGGGGTGGCACGTTCTATGTGTTCGGTGGTTCAGTGAACCCCGGGAAAAAAAGTTGCATTTTAAAATACATAAATTTATAATTTACATAATTATTCTTTCTCCTATTATTCATTTTATTTGCATTTTCAAACTATTTTATCATATAAAAAGCCTACAAATCTTTGCAATAGCCGCATACTTTCCAACGCGCTGCCCAGGATCAATTTCTCTTTTGAACCTCCAAGAATAAGTTTGAGGGTGCTTCTTCGGCAGAGAGGGGTAAGGAGAAATGTCACTAACAGTACGTGGATTTGAGCTGGAGTGATGACCAGCTCTGCAAATTGACTCTGGCAGAAATGCACAAATTAATCCGAAATGAAAAGCTACAGGACTGCAATAAATAGCACGTGTGTTTTCATTGTAATAGAGTGATTCAGTAAACAATTGTTATTTATTGAATAATATACATATGTAACAGTGTATTCTGTTATATACTTGTGCTTTGGTGTTCATATGCATATTCATCTGTTCGAGTTTGTTTTCAGAGAAGATTGAACAGTGTTCAATACCTTTTAAAAACATACTTCACAGCTTTAAGCTTGGAAGAGAAGTGTAAAGTTAAGAAGCTTGGCAGGCCAATACCTCAGCTCGAATTAAAAGAAGCGCAAACCATCTGAGGTAAGACATTTTGCAGGTCTTTCAATGTAAATATATACAAAATAAATAGTTGGATTTGCGGAATCTATTGCACATAAGAATGCTTATTTAGATTTATCAGTCCTTGGAAAAAATGGAAATTAGGCGGCAACTTAGCTCAGCTTTCAGACAGAACATAGAAAGACACAATGACAACGTAAGGAAGAATTGCTATGTTCTTTCCAAAATAATTGATTGTATTAAGTTCTGCGGTGAGTTTGAACTTGCCTTATGTGGACATGATGAAACAGCAGAATCTAACAACCCTGAACATTCAGAGGGATAATAAATTTTACTTCAGCTTTAGATCCAGTTATAAAAGAGCACATGAGCAATGCTACAGTGTTTAAGGGCACATCCAAGGATATACAAAATGATTTATTAGATTATATGTGTGTCATGAGGAAATTAATGCTGAAATAGCCAAGGCAGATTTCGTGTCTGTGATAGACGAAACATCTAATGTATCTTCTAAATTTCAATTGGTTATAGTATTCCGTTATCTGTTATCTACTGGAGAGCCTGTTGAAAGATTTTGGACATTTTCAAATCCACCTGGTAATGACGCTTCCTCCTTATCAGCTTGCATTAAAAATGTTGTACAAGAACAGAAAGAAAAAGTAATATCTCAAAGTTATGATGGTGCTAGTGTCTTGCGCAGCCAACATTCAGGAGTGCAGAAAATCATAAGAGAAGAGTATCATTTCGCGTATTATTTGCATTGTTATGTTCACCAATTGAACTTAATTCTTGCTCAAGCTACCAGTCAAAATAAACATGTAAAACTGTTTTTCAATATTATTGCAGAAGTGCCAATATTCTTCTCTCATTCACCTCAAAGAGTGGTTCTAGATGCAATTGTGAAGTGAAGAGTCCCTCAGGGATCAGCCCCAAGATGCAACTTTAAATCCAGAACAGTTCTTACAATTCATGAAAATAAAGAGGACATTCTGGAATGTCTCCAACAAATTGCAGACACCAACAACCAAACGACAACTGTCAATCAAGCCTACAGTCTAAGGTTGAAACTGCAACATCCAACATTTTCCTTTTGGTTAGAGGTATTTTATAAAATAATGCCCAACGTGGATATCTTGTACAGCCAATTAGAAAAGCGCACCACTGATCCTGTAACAATAAAGCAAGCAATAGCAGCATTCGAATATGAAATTTCAAAAATTAGAGACAATGTTGATAATATCATAATCAAGGAAGAACCAAATGTAGCAAAAAGAAGATGCAAGGACTTGTACATAACAAGGAATATAGCAGCAAAAGAAGTATGTGACATAATAATTCAGCAGAGCAAACAAAGGTTTCAATTCTCCAGCCACTTATTGGCCTCTAATTTATTTGACCAGCACTTCTTCCCTTCACTGAAAAAAAATGTCCTGAAAAAAATGCTATCTGCTGTTGCGCAGTCTTATCCATTTTTAAATAAACCTAAGTTAAAAACAGAACTACAGGTCATTTATTCTCGAGATAATTTTCAGGAAATGAGAAATTCAGTAGCACTTCTGAAGTTTTTAATTGAAAATAGCTTTCAAGAACCCTTTGGAGATGTTATGAAATTGCTGAAATTGATAGCTTCTGTCCCAATGATAACATGTGAAGCAGAGAGGTGTTTCTCCACTTTGAAGCAGATCAAAAGGTTTCTTAGAAGCACCATGGATGAAGATAGGTTATCTGCTCACGCCATGTTATCCACTGAAAAGGAAATGATCCACAAGCTTCCACTTTTTAACGACAGAGTCATAGATTCGCCACGAAAAAGGAAAGGGGGATGAACTTTCTCTATAAACTTACCTCTACAGGAGATTCAAACCCATCGTCTTCAGGATCATTTTAAGATAATTTTAGAACTATAGATATATTTTAAATAATTTAGAAAGTCAAATTATTTGGAAATGTAAACTTCATTAAGCAGTAAAAATGGTGAGCCCCCAGTCATTTAAGTCACTAGCCACCACTGATAGTGGATACTATTTGTAATTAGAGACAGGCAAAATATAGAATTTAATATTTTAAACTATACCTACTCTCATTATGAGAAAAATATTTTTGTTTCGCAATATGTAGAATTCAATGGATTACAACAACTTTAATATTTTATAAGATTTTGGTGAAATCTATATTTTCTAAAAATCTTCATATTTAATCATATTTTGCAAGATTTAAAAAGTCCAATTAATCAGGTTTTTCAAATCTTCTCTTGGGGCACTTTTCTGTGAAACATTTATAAAACCCAAACAACTCTATCTGGTGAGTTAGATTGACTCCCAAAATTATTCAGTTTTGTCGAATTAGTCATCTTTAAGTTCATTTTCTCTCACATCTAAACAATATTTGCTAGTAATTTATTTTTTAAAATAGGCATATATTTCTAGTTTGCAATCATAATAGAATAATTTGACGGCATTGTATGATAGGAAAGAAAATGTTCATTTATTTCCAGAGTAACAGTTACAACTCATAATTATTTGGTTTCTCACCCCTCCCTCCCATTATTTGATGTTACCTTAGTTGTGCAAAAGGTGAAACATTCAGTTTTCTAAAGGTTGCTGAACTCAGTGGTAGTGTGTTACTCAAGTTGAATGCTAACTCAAAAGTCAAATGGGGTCAAAGAGCACATAACACTATACTTGAGATAAGGCAATTTTGCATATTTCATCATACCAAAGGAGTAAGTATACAGAAATTACAAAACTGTTACAAATTCCCATGAGTATTGTTGGTGATATCATTAGAAGGTACAAAAATGAATACAGTGGAATTGGTGCCACTACCAGGTGCCACTACCCACATATTGGCTCACAGGTGAATGAGCAGTGGAATAAGCAATTAGGAGGACACTAAAAGCAGAAGCCTTTAATGGAAGAGTAGCCAGGAAGAAATCATATGTAAATGAAATAAATAGGAGTAGGAGACTAAAGTTTGCTAAGTGCATCAAAAACTGGTGGAATTATGTTATCTTCACTGATGAGAGTTTTTGGGTTAGATGGGAGGACCATGATGTGGTGAATACCTAAACAAGAATGAAAAATAAGCCTGCAAACAACTGTGAAGCATGGTGAAGAAGGTATGATGGTTTGGGGGTGCATTTCTGCTAGTAGCCCTGGAAAGTTGGTGCATATTGATAATATTCTGAACAAAGTTCTAGAAGTGGTCAAAACCCATGCCATTCTCGCTCGTTACTCGTAAACCATGCCACTGCTCAAGAGTGTGGCAAGAGAATCTTGTGTATCCAGAATTAGTGCTCACAAGTAAGGGGACTTGAGTATTCTCATAATTATAGGCAAAATAGGTTAACATATGATCTGTAGTATAAACTGGTCACGTAATTACAAGGGCCCAAATTTTTAGGTTTTAACCTGTTTTCCCTTATAAGTAAGTTATAAAATTTCAAAGTACTTTTATATTTCAAGCCGTTTGGGTGCTAATGTGTGAATCTTATTCAACCTAAAAAAAAAAAAAACTAAATTGGACATAAGACCTAAAACTCGTATAACATAAGGTTTTTTTTTCATAACCTCAGCAGAAAATGTATCAATTTTTTCTCCAGTTCATTTGGATTACAATTTTTGTTTAACAATTTGTTTAGTTTTGTTTTGAATGTATAGGTGGAATATGCAAGGGAAAGAATTTAACACAATTTTTATCTTGGTATAGAAATTGCATGTATGAAATAAGCCAATGTCATCTTGCGATGCTGAATTATCTTTTCCTATAGGAAATATATTACAAAACAACATAACATTTAAAAATGTGGCTGTTTGTGTACAGCAACAATGCTGAAATGTGAAGTTTGATTAACAAGAGTACTATATATTAACAACAAATGCTGAAATTTTTAGTTAAAAAGTTTTAACACGAGGGTATACTGTGTAATAAATTGCCTTAAATTACAGTACATATTAATAGCATGCTTCCGTGAAGTAAAATAGTTTAAAATATCTTTTATCTGTAATATGCTATAAAAAAGTTTGTCATCGACTTCCTTAAATAGGTAGGAAAATTGTTTAAAGCCCTAAGAATAAAAAAACGCTAGATACATTGTTAAAAAGCTAGGCTAATAGAAGATAATAAAGAGCTAAAACGGCATTTATAAAAAGCTAAACATCAGGGCTCTAGTAATAACACCAGAGTAGGTACTCATCGTTTAACAGTACATATACCCAAATGCGTTTACATTAAACGGGTTGAATCTGCGATGTTAATTGTTAATGACATACCTATATTTCTTTGTGTTGCTATGTATAAACATTGTTCAAATTACAACCGAAAAAAGAATTACTTTTTGGAACATAAACGTCTTAGGAGTAATAAACTATATACACACTTATTGGTAATAAAAGTGGAGGCCACGTATACATATCTGCAGATTGTGATACCACATTTCGTTTTTAAACCTTTCCCTAGAGTGGGCTATTTAAATATCATCCTTATCGTGGTAGAATATTTAAACTTAAATAATTTAAACAGTCGAAACAATATACTTTACAGGACTGGTTAAGCGACTTTCCGCGTATTATACCGCAGTCTTGCTATTAAAGAGAATCTCGTACGCTCGTTAGTCAAGTTCTCTCTTGCTAGCTATGCGTTCAGCTGCGAGAGGCGCGCCTAGCGGCAACGAGAAACGAGCTAGTTTGAAAGCTGACTTGTCTGGCTCTAGAACATAAATATTTACAGTTGCTTAAAGAAGTTTGTGAAAAAAGTATGGAGAAATTAGGGATATTGGAGACATTACATTTTTACCAGGATAACAATTTCTGAGCATATGAGCTATGAAGTGAGTTCCTGGCTGCTGTATATTTGTCCCAAGGTAATTCAAACCCCGGATTTGGATCCGACTGAAAATTTGTGGGACAAACTAGACCGTAGGATAAGAACTTGTTCAATTACGTCAGTCGTGGAATTAAAGAGAAGACTGGAATAGCATTAGTTCTGACTACACAAGAAGTTAATATCTAGTATGCCAAACCGCCTGAATGCTGCTTTGCGTCAAAAGTAGCTAAGCACTGAGGGGCACAAACTGCAGTATCAAAGTGAAAACCGAATGTTTATGTGCACACTATTACTTGCTTTGTTCGGTAAAGGTTTTCAGATATTTATGCCATTTAGAATATGGACAAATAGTATATTGCGTAGATACTAAAGATACTTCTCAGATCGAGAATGCATATTGGGAATACGAGGTCCGCAGGGCCGAGTTTTTCCAAGCATTCAGATCTGGTAAGTACACAGTTCGTAGTTAGCCAACTACTTTTTGAAATACTTGAAAAAAACTGTAAAAAGAAACAACAATATATAAAAATTGCTTTTCACCATTTTATTTATTTATTTTTTTTAATTTAACGTCCTTTAACCTGGTTTGGTCATATCGGACGATGAATGTAATTGATGATATGATGCTCAAATGATCTCGGGGTCCATGGAGCTTAAAGTTACTCGACATTCGTCTTCTCAGGATAAGGGAAAACCCCGAAAAAAACTTTACCCGGGTAACTCACCCTAAGCGAGATTCGAACTCACGATCTTTTGAACGTGAGGAAGACATGCTACCACCACGCTACCCAGGCGGGCTACCATTTTATTGAACATTAAGAAAAAATGAATTCTCAATGTGAACAAATGAATGGCTAAATTATGTGGACAAAGCCTTCTTAAACAGTCTTTTGTTAATCTTTCGATTTTTCTTAATTATTAACAAGCAGTAAAATGTTATAAAAACGAGCGACATTGCTATTGAAGAAGCTGCGGATCTAGCATGTGCTTCACTTTTAACTGCGAAGTCGAAGCAAAGATATGTTGATGGTTACGTCATTTCCTAAACGTACCGCAAGTATTAATGACCTCTCAAACTCTTATTGTAAGTACTTACAGTGCTTGTTGGCATTGCAGTTATTAAATTAATTGTAAATTTAGTTTACATTACCAAATATGTGTTCAGAATTAACTTATATATCAAGTACTTCAAAAAGGTGTTAATGTTTGATATGGAAATGTCTTGTAAGGTTAAAAGGTGTAAATATTGTGCTTATTATGAACAAGCTTACAAATAAATAAAATGTAATGTCAAGTCAATGGTTTCAAATTTAAAAAAAATCTAACATTTATGGGAGTTACCATATGATTGTGAAAATTCCCCTAATTTACAGTTTAACTGATAGATTGGCTACTGATTACGTTTTCATCAATTTTGTTTGTGGAAAAGCTCCACAATGAAGTTAGACTAATTTATTACATGCCTGTAGTGACATTTATTTCTGAATATTTATTAAGTATGCGCCTAGGAGGAGCGGGTTCTCGGTTTATTGAGGTTCAAAATGCTATTAATAAAAACATTTTAAAGTGACACATTATTCTATATTTGACGCTTTTAGCTTATTAGAAGGTCTTTCATGCAAACATCACTTATAGCAAATTATCCAAATGTCCTCGAAATGAAATGAAATGGCGTGTTATTTATGGACGCTCTGTAATTACTGTGGTTCTCAGCGTCCAGTTTTAAATTGGGCATGAAAGACCGCTTAATTTTGCTCAGAGGCCTCTCTATCAGGCTTGAGGAAAAATCCATCGTCCTCCGCCGGGTTTGAACCCGCTACCTTGGGTATATGATATATGGTAACCATTACACCACGGAGTGTGACAAAATGCCCTCCTTTTGCTTCCATACCTGCATGTACTCTTCGAAGTATGGAATGTCAAATACTTCTAGTCGGTGTCGTATGATTTTGCAGGCTTCCACTTCACGTAGATTAAGAGTTTCTTCATCCGGGATATCTGCTGTATAAACCAATGGTTTAAGGTGCCCCCAAAAGATTGAGGAACGTGCTGGCCGTGGAACTGATCCTCCTCTACCTATCTATTTTACATGCTAAATACCAGCCAGTACATCTCGAATAATGGGACTAAAATGTGTTAGAGCATCATGCATAACCACGTGTTTCTTCTTTTTTTTTTGCAGAGGCACATTTTCTAATAGACCTGGGAGAGTGTTCTGAATGAAGTCCCTTGTAAGGCGTGCTGAGGGAAGGTATTACACATCTCATAAATGACAAATGTTAACAAACATCCAACTCCGCAGGATAAAATGGGTCAAAGCCTTCTATGAATGAGTGCACAAATAAATGAAGTTATTAGGTTGGACCTCCAGAACGGTTAAAGGTGGCTTTCATTAAAAGATTGATTAAACGAAAATGAAGCCTTTTTGGGCATATGTTTATATGAACCTATTTTCTTGTTTCGATGTCAAGAATCCATTTCTAAACGCTGTAAAAGTATTTTGAACCATTCTGTACGTAATAAATATTACACGTTAATTGTCTAAAACCTGAGTATCATTGTCGGCGGAAGACAGTCAATTTCATGCAATGCGGCATCCGCAATATCGCTAGGCGCTGCGCTATCATATCGCGGGCATGTTTCTCGTAGATACCAGCTCTTCAGTGAAGACAGTACAATGTACTTTGGTTAAGAATTCTTGTCAGAGATTAAAAATGAAACATTACACTAAGCACAGCTGTTTTTACTTTCTCTGCAGGTAATATGTATATAGGGTTTAAAAATGAAATGGCGTTTTATTTATGGACGCTCTTTAACTGCTGTGGTTCTCAGCGTCCCATTCTATACTGGGCGTGAAAGACCGCTTAATTTTGCTCAGAGGCCTCTCTATGAAGCTACATAGGGTTTAGGGAAGGTAGGTATTGTACTGCACTAGAAACTTCAATACCAAGATTTCACGAAAAGTCCGTTAAATACCAAACTTGATATTTAAATTCAGTACCTATGTCCTAAGGATGCTACACGAATAAATTCAATAAAATACCCCTACCCTTTACGTGGAAAATTTTTCGAAAATTATGATTTTCTCAAAAATGGCTCTAACAATTTTGATTAAAATACCGTATGTTAAAGATATTTACACAACAAATAAAATGTATATTTTGATTTTTCTGGAAACAGCCTCTGAAGATCTTTTAATTCTAAATTAATTTTGCATATCTAGTAAACCGTAAGAGATAGACAAAAATTTACTACGCAAAATGTTTAGCTGTCGTTGAAACACACAATTTATATATTTTACATTTTTGCTGAAGGAAACCTTTCCGAGATATTCCTTGTTGGTTTCAGTTTTAAAATACTTGAACTTTTCACATACGGGAATTTTCAACTCCTGGGAATGCAAAGAAACTGGCAAGCAGCTTTTAAAACATTTGACTATCGGTTTAGCCTAATATATTCCATTATTTCCCTTCTACTTACAAGAAAGCATTTCTGCTAATGTTTTTCTCGATTAGCATGAAGTAGATAGAAGAATACGCTTTTTAACAATAATTTGTTACAGAGATGTAGAGGCCATGCAAATGGAATACATCAGATTTTTGGACTTCTTGCCACCATTATGCTCCATGTTTATGCAGTTTTATTTCTCTACACGTACCATGTACATAGTGTATAGAGAAGGCATTTAATTCCACCCAAAAATTCGATACCGAGATTTCACCGGAAATACTGTTTTGGGTCCCTCTGAATCCAAAAAAAGTATTTTTGGAAAAAGACCCGCCCGCGCGCGCGCGTCTGTGAACAGCATAGCTCGAAAACAAAAAGACCGTTAAATGACAACATTCAGTTTGCTATCTTCCAAGGATGTTACACGAAGATTTTCAAGAAAATCCCCTCATCCATTGTCATATATGGATATTTTAATCCTGCACTCTTTTTCATCGCTCTGATTTGTTTTTCTGCGTCGGAATGTTTCCGAATTCCAATTTACAGATAACATAAATATGAATGTTTAACACAACTCCGTGATTAACAAGAAATCTCTTGATGTTTCTGTATCTGGCACAGTTTTGATAAATTTGTTTGCAGTAACTGTAGAACCATCGCAAATGTTGAACCCAGTACTTTTCGATGTGCACATTGTCATTTTATACGTTAAATTGTACATGGGGACAGAAAGTAATAGCCCAATAGCACACAGTTCATTCATTTTGTGACTTGTACGCCTGTGTCACCTATAGCCAATAGCAAGCAGGGAAAAATATACGGACAATAAAACCGTCGCTTATGCTCGTGTATACAGAAATAGGCTACGAAGTAAAACGCTAACTTTTATGCAATGTGAGCAAATAATATTTATATTTAAAACGTATATTTTGTTTTTGCGACTCTGAAGTAATTATGTTTAATGTTCATTACCAATATTCCCGACAATTCATAACAGCGCAATGGATAGCGCGATAGACTACCGACAACAAGGGTACCTGGATCGAATCTCCATCAACTAAAGGTAATTTGTAAAATTGAGAGTGAGGGCAAATGGTGATCAAGTTAATGCTTACAAGTGCTTTACGTGGTTTTGGAGCTTGTTGATGGTTCGATTGTGTCCCAAATGTTCTCCTGAAGTCTCCACCTACCGAGAGAGGATGTCTCTGAACAGCACTCTTTCCTTGAACTTCAAAGAGTTCCATTAGGCCCAGTGGAACTTTCACACACCAACAGCCTTACTGCCCTTCTGGAGGAAGCCATCAAAGGATTTTTATGGTCGAAAAAAAAAAATACATTGTTCTCCGCCGGGTAAGAGAAAGGGGAGGCAGCAACATTAACTTTTATAACCATCTTCGCATCCATAATCCCCCTGCACCCACGCCAGTCCCGTTAGAGCACAAAACGGGCCCAAGTCGCTGCGGAGAGGTTTAGCGGCCCAACTTCTGCATAATTAGAGCCATAACAAAACATTATTGAAATATGGTACTAATATCAATGAGAACACTGTCTAAGATAACTAAACGTCGCAAGTGATAAATTACATTATGTATCGTAACAATGACAAAATCTTCCAAAGATGCAACACAAACATTTTCAAGAAAATCCCCCACCCCAAACTGCCCTTTAAACGAAAAAAAAAAAACAAAATTGAAAAATTTTGATTTTCACAAAAATGGCTCTAAAGATTTTGATTAAAATATTGTATATTAAAGATATTTACATCTAAAATAAAATGTATATCTTGAATTTTCTGGAAATATCTTCTGAAGGCCTGTTCATTCTGGATGAATTCTGCTTAAATTTGCTTAATGGTAAACCATAACAAATAGACAAAAGCTTACTACACAAAAAATATAGATCTTGTTAAAGCACACAATTTATGTCATATATATATATATATTTTTTTTTTTGTTGTAGAGTTGACGTTTTCTGAAAATTAGGTGTTATTGGTTTCAATTTTAAGCTGTTTAAACTTTTCTCAAATGGTTGGTCATCTTTCTTAGGTCTGTTTTCTGTTTTCCTATTCTTGGCAAACAAAGAGAATGGTATTCCAACTGTTTCACATAGTGACCGGCTTTTAGAGGAATTGGCTATAGCTTTAGCCTAGTATACTCCCTTACTTCCCTTTTACTTACAAAGAATCAAGTAATAACACCAATTCTGTTAATGTTTGTTTCAATTAATATGATGTAGATAAAAGAATAATCTTTTGTAAGAAAACACTTTACCTCATAAGCAAACATTCTCATGGGACAGATAAAAATGCAATTTATGTTTGTTCTAACATGTTTGTACTGTTAAAACAAATGTTTATACACATTTTTATTGATTACTTACATATTAATAACAGCTGGAAGGGGGTGACGTTTCTTTTCATATCAGAAGAAATCAAATTTCTTACTTTAGTTGAAGCTTCTTGGGAGTACAAAACCTCTCTAAATGTGGTTATTATTCCTGAACATATTCTCTGCAGTAATGGTATCCCACAAAAAAGTGTGTAAAACATAGTTTCACTCTACACCATCCACACTTAATAACTACCACTTTTTCACATTTATCTTTGGTCCTTCCAGTAAGGTTGGCTGCTGGTTGGACTATCAGAAAAAAAATCCTTAACCATTTCCAAAACACTATAGATTATTGCTTTAAATATTTGAAAGGACAATGTGATAAATGTGAAAAAGCAGCAGTTATTAAGTGTGAATGGTATACAGTGAAATTATGTTTTACACACTTTTTTGTGGGATATCATTACTGCAGGGAATATGTTCAGGAATAATAACCACATTTGGAGATGTGTAGAACTCCCGAGAAGCTTCAATTAAAGTAAGAAATTTGTTTTCTTTTCACCCCTTCCCCCACTCTTATTAATATATAAATTACTCGTGAACTAGCGTTTTGAAAATTTATATATGCACTTGTTTTAACATTACAAATATGCTGGAAGAAAAAAAAAATCACAGTTTTATGTGTCCCATGAGAATGTTTGCTTGAAAGATGTGCTTCTCTAATCCAAGTGCATTCTCTAAAAGATTCACCTGACTTCGCACCTCACCTATGCATCAAGGAAATTTACTAAGCTGGGACAAGGTGCACAGAAACATTTTCTGGGTTCTTATGATATATGTTCATTTACTTGGGGGATCTATACAAAGCACATGTTCGTCTCTCCAAAAATTCTGGTAGCTCCATTAGAACTTTTCATAGACATTTGTAACATTCAAGGTCAACTGACATATGGAATCAGGCATGTAATCACACTGTTAAGCAAGGACAAACTAACTAATAAGTTATTTTATTCTGAGTTTAAGGGTTTCACGATGATCATAAAGAATAAAATCCATCTATATTTTATATTTCATTATTAAATATAGACAACACTATACAAAGCCTATTATTAGAAAAAAGTCTGTGTGTATATGTGTGTGTCTGTGGGCAGCATAGCTCAAAATGAAAATTTGGTTAAATACCAAACTTGGTATTTAAGTTGAGTATCTTCCAATGATGCAATACAAAGATTTTCAAGAAAATGCCCGCATCCCCAACTGCCCTTTACATGGAACATTTTTCAAAAATGGCTCTAACAATTTTGATTAAAATACTTTACGTTTCATATATTTTTATGAAAAATGAAATGTTTACCTTGAATTTTCTGGGAATAGCCTCTGAAGACCTCTTCATTCTGGATGACTTTTGTATAACTAGCAAACTAAGAGATAGACAAAAACTTAGTACACAAAAAATGTAAATCACATTAAAACACACACTTTATGTCGTATACATTTTCATTCTAGAGTTAACCATTTTAGAGATATTCCAGATTATTGGTTTCAATTTTAAGCCACTTAAACTTTTTTCATTTTTCGTTTTTTTATCTACTGCTAGCAATCAAAGTGACTGTAAATTCATAATGACCGGCTTTTAAAAGATGAGAGACTATCGCTTTAGCCTGTGCATTACCTTATTTCCTTTCTACTTATAAGGATAGCATCACCAAATATTTTAAAACTTTCTTGGAGAATAAGTTGAAATATCTGTATTATTATTGTTTTGTCATTCTGCTTTGACATCAAAATGACTATTTGAAAAAAGAAGTGCTAATTTATGGTTTATACATTGTATAAAATAAACTATACATATAATTCATTTAATTGCTTTTTCACACAAGCTGTGTGTAGGCCAGGAGTTGGATAGGTAGAGTCAGACTGAATAATTTAATGATATAGCCAGGATTTGAACCATGGATCTCCTGATCTCTAGATGGTTGCTCTACCACTGAGCTACCATGATACCATCAATACCAATTGACCATAATAGTTGGCTATACTACGAATCCTGGGACTTAAAGTACTTGCAAATTTTAAGTCGCCATTGGGGTTGTCATCTCAAAATAATGTGAGATCACCTTGTGTTTTAATGGAAAACATCCAGTCAGTTGAGAAATTCAATGCTATGCCAGCATATTGTCATGGCAACTAAGTGGTAGAGCAACCAGCTACAGACTGGGAGATCCGTGGTTCAATCCCGGCTATGGCTAGTAAGAAAGTCCATCATGCAAAAAAAAGTAATAAGAACAATAGCAGGGGAAAAACGATCAACTCACTGCAAACCACTTTTCAAAATATTTAAAATTTTATCATTAGCCTGTGAATATATTCTAGCCATAATGTCATTTGTAATAAATAACTCAGAAAAGTTTACAAAAAATCTGATGTGTACCATTCACATGACTTTCTCCATATCCCTGTAACAAATTATTCTTAAAAAACTTATACTTTATTTACTTTCTGCTAATCAGAAAAAAATAGCAGAAATAGTCTAATCACTCGCTTCCATGTAAGTAGAAGCGAAATAAGGGAGTACCATAGGTTAAAGTGATAATCAAAAGCTGGTTGCTATGTCAATGAAGTTCCTTTGTCTATATGGATAGGAGTTGACAAGTTCCTGTATGAGAAAAGTATACATTTTTCATAGCAGAAATCAAAAATAAGGAATGTCACAAAAACGACGAACTCCACGAAAAAAATGTATATAACATAAATTGTGTGTTTTAATGTGCTCTACATTTTTTGTGGAGTAAGTTTTTGTCCATCTCTTACGGTTTAGCAGTTATTCAAAATTTAGTAAAATTCATTCAGAATAAACTACTCTTCAGAGGCTATTCCCAGAAAATTCAAGATATACATTTTATTTTTCAGGTAAATATGTTTAATATATGAAATTTTAATCAAAATCGTTAGAGCCATTTTTGAGAAAATCAAAATTTTCGAAAAAAGTTCCATGTAAAGGGTAGTTGGGGGTGGGGGGATTTTTTTCAAAATCTTCGTGTCGCATCCCTGGAAGATACTAAACTTAAATACCAAGTTTGGTATTTTACCGACTTTTCGTTTTTGAGTTATCGTGTTCACAGACACACACACACACACACACACACACACACACACACACACACACACACACACACACACGGACCTTTTTGTGAAAATGCTTTTTTTGGATATTGGGGACCCTAAAACATATATTTCTGGTGAAATCTCGGTATCAAATTTTTTGGTGAAGTGCAATACTTTCTCTATATACTATGTACATAGTGCATATGGAGAAAGTAAAAATACAGATATTCATAACAAAATGACCAGACATAGGCAGGACTTACATAAACAAACCAAAAATTTGCAGTTATTCCAAAAAGGGGTTTACTTTAATTCACTTCCCTTTTCTATAAAAGAACTGCAAATGAACAAAAACAAATTTAGATCAGAATTAAAAAGATACCTTATTACTCACACCTTCTATACAGAGGAGGATTTCATTCAATCAAAAACACTGTAACATTGTAAATATAATAAACATGAATATTCTAAGAAAGCAAGTGTACGAGTTGGCCTTTGGAAACAGACATGTAATTGAAAATTATGCAAAACTGACCCCACTGAAAACTCATTGAGTTATTATTTGTTAATAAATGTATTAATAAGTTTGAATAAATGTAATTCTTGACATGATCTACATCCTAGAGTTTGGGCATAGTCTATTCTCATAATAGAATCTACAGATTTTGCAATGTTGTGTGTGTGTATGTTTTGGAGACAACTGGTGTGCTCGTCAATGAGAATGGTAAACATAGATCATTATTGAGTGCAGACTCTGTTTATAATGTTTGAAGACACTTAGCTCTCCAAAGAAATCATTGAGTTAATTGAGCCAGAAGATCGGAAATTCATATGGCACATGTGAAGAAATTGCGATTGTGACCACACATACTGTACATGGGGCAGCAATTTAAAGAAAATCAAATGTGAAAAACAGATGTGTTATTGTTGATGATTTCAGGGTTTTCTTAATTTACATTTAAACATTCTCTATAACATGGTTTACAGATGAGACATGGTTTCATCTGTCAGGCTGCATCAAGACACAAAATAGCTGTTGTAAACCCATCAAAAGGTTGGGGTATGGTGCACAGTATCAGCTTCCAGGATTGTTGACCCCATTTTCTTTGATATGACTACAAACGCTGCAGTTATATGGGCATCTGCTATAATTTTGTGGAGCAGAGTGTTATTTCCAGCAAGATGGAATAACATGTTATGCATCTAGCTCCTTCATGCAGCTTGTAACCTGCTTTGATAATCAAATAGTCTCAAATTACCTGACCTAGATTACCTAACCTTGCCAGATGTTTTCTAATGAGAGTATCTTAAAAATAGAAGGTATAGGACAATTGCTGAACTATGTTAAACCAGTAGTAACAAAATAAGCAACACAGGTGAGGACACTCTTTGTGGACATCGGAGAATATGGTGAAATAAGTGCAGATATGTATGGATGCTCATGGAGGACACATCCAACATTTGATCTGAGAAACAAAAAGCAGTGTAATCTCCTAATTCTGCATTTATTCTTCCAAAGTTGCATATGTTTCCTATTATGGGTTCAAACTTATGGTCCATTAAAGTGGTTCAGGTTTGAATGGATAGCACTGTACTTCCTCACGCTCATGCCTGGTTTTGGACAAATTCCTCATCCCTGCTTCTCCATTCTATGATTAATATTGTTGACTTCTTGACAGTCTTCTGACCCTAAGCACCCAAGTGCAAGTACTAGGAAGAATAAGTTTTCCATACAGGAAGGGTAAGTTGATACATTTGAAGTGTTTGATGGAATAACAAAGGCCATATATTTTGAAATGCAATAGTTTTTGCATCTTAAAAATGTATTATTATTATTATTATTATTATTATTATTATTATTATTATTATTATTATTATTATTATTATTATTATTATTATTATTATTATTGTTGTTTTTGTTGTTGATGATTTTGTATATTCTAAATATGTTTTCATTAATTTAATCATTTTCACTCCACTCAAGTTATAGTCCATTTTATAAATTGTAGTTTTAGATTTTTAGATATTTATAGATAAATGAAGATTACTTTGTGACTTGTCATGCTCTTGCCTGTTTGACTTTAGGATACATTTTGGAATGGGACAGTAAATAGGAAGTGTAATAATCCTATTACAGTTCTACACAAAATCTGCTTAATCATCACAGCATTTATCAAATTGTGAACAAAAATGAAATTAAATAGGTAGTACAGTTTCATGGAGTAAGTTCCACACTTGTATTAACTTCTTCCACTAGATTACCACTGTAATAAGTTTGATAAACTGGTGGTATGAATCATAGAAGCAACCTAATATCATATAACTTATTTTGTTTGATTTAAAACATTTCCGAATACTTCTTTGAAGGTTCATTTGTATTATTACAGACAATCTTGCAACTCTGCTTAATTGAAGTTCTTTGTAATCACCATTGAAATAATCAGATATATGACAGCAGATATCACTCCATAACCAGTTTTATATTCATTTTATATTAAGTAAATTTTATTTCTAATTACATATTTTAACCCTGTTTATTTAGCATCGTAAAAAAATAATTAACACATTTTAGCAAGTACGTGATAAGCCGTATATTAGTACAAATAAGCTTTTATGTTTAGTTGATGAGCATTCTAAATCTCATGGAATAGAAGTTTTGTTCTTATCACTATCAACAACTTCTGAGTTTTCAGTTTTAATTTCATCATTAAACCAGTCATATTATTACAAAGTTTCCTTCTAACTGCCAGTCTCTGTTTGCTAGATTCCAGCATCTTGCTGTGGCTTTTTATGCTTTTGCTAAACTGTTTGAAATAATCTATTAGGCAATAAGAAGACTTTGTAATTGCTGCTACCAACTGTTGATTTTGGTAGGGAAATTTCACAGATTGTGTAGGGAAATTCCTACTACCTAAATATGTAAAAAACTCAGTTATAATCACTTTATAACACAATGTAAATACATTGCTAATATAATATTATATGAGAAACATATTAGTTTATCTTGGGTACAAGGCCATATTGGCACAGAAGGGAATGAAAGAGCTGACGAATTGGCCAGAAATGTTTACTTTTAATTTAAATTTTAGCTACAATTTATGTCCCATATCTTACACTAGAAATAAACTTAAGGAGCATATTATATCACATTGGAACAAGCATTGGATATCCAGCTCTAAAGGAACCACCACAAGAAATACATTTTTCTAAGAGCCGAATGTTGCCTACACTGTAAAAATGTCACACCAGACTTCATATTAACCCAATTTTTGTCAGGACATGATAAATTTTGTTTTTATTTTGAAAGATTTAAGAGACAAAGACAGAACAGATGTCAATGTAGATGTACTGAACAGTGAACTGCTGAACGTCTTTTATTTCATTGCTCAGTCCTACAGCATAAAAGAAGATTATTCGATACACATTTAAATTATTGTAATATTAGATTTTACAAATAATTTTATAAAATATTTAGAAAAAAATTGTCTCAGGGAATTCCAAAACAATTGATTATTTATAAAATGTTATAGTATACTTGTTATAATATTATTTATCTAATTTTCTTTCACTAGTATGACTGTATATAGCTATGGTTAATTTATTTAATATTTAGTAAATTCACTTGTATAATAACTATAACCCTAATATACCTTCCAGTAAAATAGATTTTTATGTGATTGTATATTCAACAAATAAATAGTTTAGTTAGAGTTACCACTCACGTAGCGTCTGATTTCATCATACCTGGTCCAGTCTCCTTCGTTTAGGTTAGTGCAGGATAATTATAAACTCCGGTACTTCAGGCTACGCCCATTCATAAGCATTCCTCTCCCCCATTTAGTAACGTACATATTTGGTTGAGGAGCTATGTACATCATCACACATTTGGTTGGGATCTCCAATTTTAGGGTGGATCGCACCCTGATATCATCGTGACAATATTTCTGTGTGAATAGCCCTTAACCTTAACCAAAGTATGTTGCTATTTTTACTTTTTCCGCACGTACTTATGCACATAGTGTATAGAGAAGGTATTGTATTGCACCCAAAACTCGATACCGAGATTTCACCGGAAATACATGTTTTGCGACCCCCCTGAAACCAAAATAAGTATATTTGGAAAATGTCCATGTGTGTGTATGTATGTGTGTGTCTGTGTCTGTGGGCAGTATTGCTTAAAAACGAAAAGTCAGTTGGTATTTAAGTCAGTTGGTATTTCCCAGGAATGTGACACGAAGGTTTTCAAGAAAATTCCCCATCGCCAAGTACCCACCCCAAATTACCCTGTACATGGAAAAATTTTCTAAAATTTTGATTTTCTCAAACATGGCTCTAACGATTTTGATTAAAATATTGTATATTAAAAAAAATAACATGTATAGGTATCTTGAACTTCCTGGGAATGGTTTCGAAGACATCTTTATTTCGGATGAATTTTGCAGAATTTTACATAGCTGGTAAATCGTAAGAGATAGACAAAAACTTACTTAATAAAAAATGCAGATCTCGTGAAAACACACACTTTATGTTATATGAGCTTTTTTTTCGTGGGGTTGACCGTTTTTCAAATATTTCTTGTCATTGGTTTCAGTTTTAAAATACTTATACTTTTCTCATACGGGAGTTTGTCGACTTCTGGCCATACTTCAATTAGCATGCAGTAAACAGAAGCATAAGTTTTTAACAATAATTTGTTGTGGATATGTTGAGAAAGTCGTGTGAGTGGAACACATCAGATTTTTGTACTTTTAGAATAACTACTTAAGTGCCATACCTGCTTATCTTTCTGAAAAGATACACTAATTTGATCAGCTTTTATTGCAAGATAAACTGCAGATCTGAATTAAATAGAACAGAACAGAACAGTAGACTTTCAATTGGGATTTCTTTAGGGAGGTAGTGCAATAATCGAAGCAGATAGGTGCATTCAATAAGTCCTTTTCACACTCGTAGCATTGAAAAGCGTTTGTACTTAGTAGCCGTCCTCTCTATTATGATGGCAGTTAAGGTTCCAGCTCTATCCATCACATAATTTCGTTGCAATAGGCAATTAAATCAACAATCTTGTGCTTCTTTAGAAACACGAAAAAAAAAAAAAACTCTGATGTGTTCCAATGACATGACTTTCTCTACATCTCTGCAACAAATTATTGTTAAAAAGCTTATGCTTCTTTTTACTTTCTCTATAGGCACTATGTACATAGTGGATAGAGAAGGTATTGCACTCCACCAAAAAATTCGATACCAAGATTTCACAGGAAATATATGTTTTAGGGTCCCCTTTATCTAAAAAAAGCATTTTCGGAAAAAGGTCCGTGTATGTGTCCGTGTGTCTCTGAACACGATAACTCAAAAAGGAAAAGTAGGTAAAAAACTAAACTTGGTATTTAAGTTTAGTATCTTCCTGGGATGCGACACGAAGATTTTGAAAAAAATCCCCCACCCTCAACTACCCTTTACATGGAACTTTTTTCGAAAATTTTGGTTTTCTCAAAAATGGCTCTAACGATTTTGATTAAAATTTCGTATATTAAAGATGTTTACCTGACGAATAAAATGTATATCTTGAATTTTCTGGGAATAGCCTCTGAAGAGTAGTTTATTCTGGATGAATTTTACTAAATTTTGAATAACTGCTAAACCGTAAGAGATGGACAAAAACTTACTACACAAAAATGTAGAGCACGTTAAAACACACAATTTATGCTATATATTTTTTTCGTGGAGTTCGTCGTTTTTGTGACATTCCTTATTTTTGGTTTCTGCTATGAAAAACTTATACATTTCTCATACAGGAATTTGTCAACTGCTGTCCATACAAACAAAGGAACTTCAGTGACATAGCAACCAGCTTTTGATTATCATTTTAACCTATGGTACTCCTTTGTTTCCCCTCTACTTACAAGGAAGCAAGTAATATGGCTATTTCTGCTAATGTTTTACTGATTAGCATGAAGTTAATACAAGTATAAGCTTTTTAAGAATAATTTGTTGCAGGGATATAGAGAAAGTCATGTGAATGGTACACATCAGATTTTTTTCTTCATGCTAATCGAGAAAAAAAAAAATAGCAGAAATAGTCTTATTACTTGCTTCCTTGTAAGTAGAAGCGAAATAAGGGAATACTATAGGTTAAAGCGATAGTCAAATGTTTTAAAAGCTGGTTGCTATGTGACTGAAGTTCCTTTGTTTGTATGGACAGGAGTTGAGACATTTCTGTATGAGAAAAGTATGAGTATTTTAAAACTTAAAACTAATAACAAGGAATATCTCAAAAACGGTCAACTCCAGGGAAAAAAAACAACGAGAACAACATAAATTGTGTATTTTAACAAGCTCTACAGTTTGTGTTGAGTAAGTATTTGTCTATGCCACATGTTTACCATTTATCCAAAATTCAGCAAAATTCATCCAGTATAAAAAGACCTTTCCAGGCCATTTACACAAAATTCGAGATACACATTTTGCTATACGGTATTTTAATCAGAATCTTTAGAGTAATTTTTAAGAACATCTACATTTTAGAAATTTTTCCATGTAAAGGTTAGTTTTGGGTGGGGGATTTTTCTGAAAATCATGTCGCTTCCTTGGAAGATATTAAACGTCAATACCAGTTTGTTATTCAGTTATTATGTTCACAGACACACGGATACACATATACATACACGCACCTTTTCTAAATATGCGATTTTGGATATAGGAGACCCTAAAATCGTGTATATGCGGTGAAATCTCTTTGTATCGGGTTTTTGGGTGAAGTGCAATACCGTCTCTACCTATGTAACATGTACTATGTAGAGAAAATGAAATTGCCTTTTTGGACTCAAAATATATTTCCTGTGAAATCTTGACATCGAATTTTGGGTGGAATACAATACCTTCTCTACTTACTGTACGTAATAATATTATTACCAGATTATGGTAGGTACTATAGTAATTACTTCTGATGAAAAAAGGCTAGTTAAAATAACATTAATATGTCATTAAAATTATTAATAATTAAAGATTTTTATTATTCTCATTTTTTCAATTATATTAATCTCGTATAGAGAAAGTAAAAACTGAAATTGCATTAACCTTTTACTTCTGCTACTACTTCATGGTGGTCGTCTCCTTAGCGCGGTGGTAGCGCAGCTGCTCACCAAGCTGGAGACGGCGTGGAAATTTTCCCCCCGCTGGGAGACCTGGCCCGGGGTGCACTCAGCCTCGTAAGGTCCCTGGGGGGCCAATTGAGGAGCTACTTGATGGAGAAGTAGCGGCTCCGTCATAAGAACCGCATTAACCGGTTGGGGAGGCTCGAGGCGCTGACCACGTCTCACCCTCCAATTCTGCACCCCATCCATGTCGTTTGTATTGGACGCAGCGGCCGGGCGGTAGGCCAAGGTTCCCCGAGAGCTGTCGTGCCATGGAGTTATGTTACTACTTCATGGTTTGGGCTTCAACCGTTCCGTTTCCAATTTGCTTACACCATCGTTTCCTTGGTCTACCTGGTTCACTCTTCCCTTTTGGGCTATAATTTAAAATTGCCTTGATTATCTTGTTCTGCATACTGTCCAAATGTGGATTTCAATTTTATGTTTTTATTATGCTATGAGAGGCGTTCAATAAGTCCGCAGAAAAATATAGAAAAACAAAATTAATTTTGATACATTTTTAATTCTGTTTTTCAACATAATCTCCGTATAGCTCGATACGCTTTTCCCAGCGTTTCTCCAACTGTCCAAAGGTAGGATTTAGGAAGATCCTCAACATAGTCATCTATTTGGGAGATGACCTTTTCGTAGACGTGGATCGTTTTCTGCCGTGCCACTTTTTAAAGTTTCGAAATAAAAAAAATCTGATGTGCTCCATTCACATGACTTTCTCCACATCAAATTATTGTTAAAAAGTTTGTTTCTTTAATGGAGAGTAAAATAGCAGAAATAGTCTTAATACTTGCTTCCTTGTAAGTAGAAGGGAAATAAGGGAGTACCATAGGTTAAAGTGATAATCATAAGGTGGTTGCTATGTGACTGAAGTTCCTTTATTTGTATGGACAGGAATTTGTATGAGAAAGTATATTTTTTTCAAAGCTAAAACCAAAAACAAGGAATATGACGATCAATTCCACGAAAAATATATACATTACATAAATTGTGTGCTTTAATGTGCTCTACATTTCTTGTGTGTTAAAATTTTGTCCATTTCTTACGGTTTAGCAGTTATGCAAAATTCCGTAAAATTCACCCAGAATAAAGTAGTCTTCTGAGGCTAATCCCAGAAAATTCAAGATATACATTTTATTTGTCAGGTAAATAAATATCTTTAATGTTTGACATTTTAATCAAAATTGTTAGAGCCATTTTTAAGAAAATAAAAATTTTCTTGAAAATCTTCGTGTCGCATCCTTGGAAGATAAAAAACGTGTATACCAAATTTGGTATTTAACGGTCTTTTCGTTTTTGAGCACATGGACATTTTTGTAAAAAAGATTTTTTTTGGATTCAGGGGGACTCAAAACATATATTTCCGGTGAAATCTCGGTATCGACTCTTTGGGTGCATTTCAATACCTTCTCTATACACTATGTACATAGTGCGTGTAGAGAAAGTAAAAAGTCACTGTTGAATACACTGGATGTTGTAGTTATTCGAACTTTAATTCTACAATGTTTGCCATCGAAACTGTGCAGATGTGCACCTTTGCGGGTCTTGATGGAACAGCTTTTTTTTTCTTTGTTACATGAGGGTTTTTTTTTATTTCTCCGTTCAATCGGTGCAGTAACGCATAATACTCTCCATTTATTGTTCTTCATTTGTGCAAGTAATCAATGTAGATGATTCCGCGTGCATCCCAAAAAATCTGAGACCATCACCTGGTCTGCACATTTCACCACCTTTGCATTTTTCGGAGCCGGTTCGCCTTTAAAAACCCATTGTTTTGACTGTACTTTTGTTTCTGGAGTGTAATAAATTATCCGTGTTTCATCCACAGTTACTTATCGACGCAGAAACTCGTCAGGATTGCGACGGAAAATTGCCAAACCAGTTTCCGAATCGATCGCACGATTGCATTATTCTCCACTAAGAGCAAACGCTGCAGTTATCTTGCCCGACTTAATTTTTGGTGCAAAATTGAGAACACTGTATCTTGTGAGATGCCTGTGGCTATTGCGCGAACTTTGATTCTTCGAACACTCAAAACCATATCCTGGATTTTGTCAATAATTTCGGAAGAAATCACTTCTACTGGACGTCCGGAACGAAGTTCACAATTTGTGGATGTACGGTCACGTTTAAATTCATCTATCCAATTATAAATTGTTGCAAACCCAGGAGCAGATGTATCATGAACTTTATCCAACTCGGCTTTTGTCTCCTTCGTTGTTAAGCCTTTTAAATAGAAGTGTTTAATCACCGCATGAAACTCGTTTTTTCCTACATCTTTCTAAAGAAGCAAAAGATTGTTGGTTCAATCGCCTATAGCATCAAAATCACTGATGGATATAACTGGAATGACGGCTACTAAATACAAACTGTTGTATAATTTTTTGGATTTTTGGATTTTCTAAAGACTTATTGAACGCCATATATACTTAATTCTTCTATTTCTAATTCTTCGCAGATTTTTGTTTATATTGGTCTTTCTGTCCAGATTTATACATCCTACTATAGCCTTTAGGAATCTCATTTCTGGTACTTGAATATTTTTGCAAATGTAGTCTACGTTTCGGGAACATATATGGTACTAGGGTTTGCCATTGACTTTAGAGTTTAATTATCCAGTCTAGCCTTTTCTTGTTTTTTTTATGTTCTCTTAATGCTTCAGTTACGTAGTTATATTTGTTTATCTTACTGAAGGTTGTCTCTACTTCTTTAATAAATGTTACACCCAATCGAGAGTGGGGTGGTCGACCTTGGGTTTTTCGGGGGGATTCCCTAGTCGGTTTCAATGCTGGTTTCTTTGGGCTAGAAGGTCGGGATGGTGCTCGGTGCGGCGTGGCAGGGGAAAAGTATGCTCAAGCTATCTCCGTCGCTGGATTTCGGCTGGTTGCCGAATGAGGACCGCTCCTATGGGGGCGTTGAACCCTATATGAGACGGGAGCCCCGATCCGCCCTTTCGACTAACCAATCTGGAAAATGTAGGGAGTTTGTCTTTGCTATGCCGTCCTTTTGGTTCTGTTTACCCAGTGTATCCTTCAACTCAACCCTCCCTCCCGAGGACACTCCCTCAGATTTGGTGCCAATTGCTCTACAACCGTATTGAATTCTTATTCCTACACCCAAGAAAAAGTAAGTGCGTAATACTGACTCTTGTTCCAGAATCTTATTTTCCAATACTATTTTATAATGGAGTGAGTATACACATATTACAAAAATCAGATGTGTTCCGTTCATATGACTTTCTCTAGATGTTGCAAAACCAACTTTCCTTACAAAAGATTATTCTTGTATGTACGACATGCTAATCAGGATAAACATTAGCAGAAATTGTCTTATTACTTGCTTCCTTGTAAGTAGGAGCGAAATAAGGGAATACACTAGCTAAAACAATAATCATATTTTTTTAAAAGTAGTCCTATGTGAAACAACTGCACTTCGGCCCATTCTCTATGGTCTGAGGTAAAATAAGAGTCATCAAACGAAACGTCACTTCCGGTCTGAGAAAAGTTTAAGTAGTTCAACATTGAAACCAATAACAAAAATTATGGCAGAAACGACCAGCTCTACATAAAAACATATGACATAAATTATGTGTTTTAACGAGATCTACAGTTTTTTGAGTGGCAAGTTTTTGTCTATCTCTTACGGTTTAACAGTTATGCAAAGTTCTGTTAAAACTCACCCGGAATAAAAGGGACTTCACCTGTTATTCCCAGAACTTTAAAAAAAATGGCGTGTTATTTATGGACGCTCTTTATCTACTATTGATTCTCAGCGTCCCATTCTAAATTTGTCGTGAAAGACCGCTTAATTTTGCTCAGAGGCCTCTCTATCATGCTTGAGGTTCTTTTACGTGCCGTAAATCTACGACACGGGACCAAGGGCTTTACTTCTCTTCCGAAGGAAGCCATGCTAAGGATTTTTACACCCGAAAAAATCCATCGTCCTCCGCAGGGTTTGAACCCGCGATCTTGGCATGGTAACCATTACACCACGGAGGGCGACCCAGAAAATTCCAAATATACAGTTTATTTGTGATGTAAATACCTTTAATTCACGGTAGTTTAATCAAAATCGCTAGAAATATTTTTAATAAAAACAAAAACATTTTTCCATGTAAAGGGTAGTTTTCGGTGGCGGGGATTTTTCTTGAGAATCTTCGTGTTGTATCCTTGGGTGATACTAAACTTAAATACCAAGTAACGGTTTCTTAGTTATTGAGCTATGCTGTCCACACACACACACTCACACACACACACACACACACACACACACACACACACACACAACTTTTTCTAAGCATGCCTTTTTCGGATTCATGGGACCTCATACATTTCCGGTGAAATCTCGACCTTGAATTTTTGGGTGGAATACAATACCTTCTCTGTCCACTTATGTACACTGTACATGCGGGCTAGAGAAAGTAAAAATAAAAATTAATTAACCTCAATTTGTTCTTAAGAACCATTTTTATATCAATCGCATAAATTCATCCATTATTGGGGGGGGGGCCATGGCCGAGTGGTTAAACCACTCGCCTCTCACCTAGACGGGCCGGGTTCGATCCTAAGCGACCATATGTGAGATTTGTGGTGGACAAAGTGGTGCAGGGGCGGGTTTTCTTCGGGTTCTACGGTTTCCCCCACCATCGCACTCCACCGGTGCTCCATATTCATTCCATGTACACCAGTGTCATCGCCTGCGGTGCCACAAATAGTCAAGGTGAACGTTAAACACTATCAAAAAAAGCAATTATTGGGTTCAAAATATTCAAATTTATGCACACACAGTTTCTCTCTCTCTCTCTCTCTCTCTCTCTCTCTCTCTTCTCCTTACCTGTAATATTGAAGACATCTGGGCATATCTGAAACTTCGGCTTTTATCAAGCACACTCAAGGAAACGTAAAGACGGTTCTTGTAACAAAAATCTTTTGTTCCATTCATATGACTTTTTCTACCTGGTCTACGAACTCCTTTCAAAATATTATCCCTTCTACTCCATGTTATTTGAGATAAATATTAGCATAATGGTCTTAATACTTAGTTCTTTATAAGTAGAAAGAAAGCAAGGGAATACAATATTCTAAAGCAACTGTTTTAAAAGGTGCCGTTATGCGATTGTCCTTATAATTTGCTTCTTTGCTAGGCCGGTAGTAAAACAAAAGAAACACATACGACTCCCTGTTTTAAAAAGCTATAAGTACTTTATTATTATTGAAACCAATAACAAGGAATATCACGGAAGCGGTTAGTTCCACAACAAAAATGTGAGGTGCATAAATTGTGTGTTATGACGCGATCTACATTTCTTGGGCAGTAAAATTTTGTCTCTCTGTTAAAGCTTACCAGTTAAGGAAAATTCATTCAGAATAAAGAGGACTTTAGAGGATATTACCTGAAAATTCAAGATAGCTATATATTTTATTTGTCATGCAAAATTTAATATCTTTAATATCGGTATTTTAGTCAAAATCGTTAGAGCTATTATTGCATGTTATGTTATTGTAAATATCAAATTTGGCATTTTACTGTATTTTCTTTGTTGAGTTTACGAATTCATAGACACAGCCACACAGAGATACACACACTAACACATACACAGGGTGGTTTTCTAAATATACTTTTTTTTTTTTTTTTTTTTTATTCAGGGGACCTAAAATTTATATTTGCGCTGAAATCATGATATTGATTTTTTGGGGTGGTATACAATACCTTCTCTAATTACTAGCACATAGTACGTCTAGAGAAAGTAAGAGAGTATCATTTGTTAGATGCACTTGACTTCAACACATCTTTAACAAACGAGTACAAAAGCTGATTCTTTTATGTTTCATGTTAATCGAGATAATGTTTGCAGAAATGAGTATCACATTTCTTGTAGGACACAAGGCAATTAGGTTGATAAAGTAGAATTAGCGATGAACAAATATTTTAAGAGTGGGCCGTTATGTGACGCCTTTGAAATTCCGTTCTTTCCATGACCACGAATAGTAGTTTCCTTTGAGATAAGTATAATAACAACAGTGTTACAGGTTATATGGGTCCTGGGATTTGCTGCGGACGCACGGTAGAGGTGAGTGATCAACCAACTGATACGCGGAGGTGATGTGGCCAGCATTGCTAACATCAAACGAAAGCTGTCTATCTTGGCCTCTTTCTTTCCTCACGATCCTATTCCAAGACTGGTCGCATTTATTAACCGGGATTTAGGGAAAATGCTGCCCCACGGCGCAGAACTCAGTAAAGTGTAGGGATTTGAAAATTAAAATCTATAACAAAGAATACCTTTTAGATTGTTAACCACAAATATTTATTTGATATAAATTCTGTGCTTTAACAAGATCTAAATCTTTTGTATATAGTAATATTTCTTATCCCTTATAGTTATCCAATTCAAAATAAAGAAATATGTACAGAAAATTCAAGTTACCTACACATTTTATTGCTCAAATAAATATCAAAACTTATGGTATTTTAATTAAAATTGTTCGGACCATTTTTGAAAATTCTGATGTGTTGCATTCACATGACTTTCTCTGCTCTGCAAATAAATAATTCTTACAAAAGATTATTCTTCTATCTACATCATACTAAACGAGATAGACATTAACAGTTGGTCTTACTACTTATTTCCATATAAGTAGAAAGGAAATAAACCAATATACCATGCTAAAGCGATAGCCAAATATTTTAAAAGCCGATCGCTACGTGAACAATTGAAGTTCGGTTCACTTTGCATTTCCAGCAAAAGGAAAGAGAGATGAAACGAAAGGTGACCCCGTTTGAGAAAATACGTAGTTTAAAATTTAAATCAATAACAAGGAATATCTCGGAAACGGTAAACTCTGCAACACAAATGTATATGCTATAAATTCCATGTTTTAAAGAAATCTATATTTTCTTGTGTAGTAAGTTTTGTGCATCTCATACGGTTTACTAGCTATGCAAAATTTAGCAAAATTCATCCAGAATGAACAGGTCTTAGGAGCTTTTCCCGTGAAATTAACATATAGGTACATTTTATTTGTGATGTAGTTAAATAGCTTTAATGTACGATATTTTAATCAAAATCATTAAAGCCATTTTTAAGAAAAATACAATTTTCAAATATTTTCCCTCGTAAATGGAAATTTGAACTGGGGCATGTTTCTGAAAATCTTCGTGTCGCATCCTTGGAAGACAGTAAGCTTAAATACCAGGTTTAATATTTAACGATCTTCTAGTTTTTGAGCTATGCTGTCCACACACACACACACACACACTGGCACGCACACACACGGAACATTTTCTATTTTTTTTTTCACTCAGGGGCTTAACATATTTCCAGCGAAATTTCGGTATCAAATTTTTGGGTGGAGTATAATATTTTCCCTATAGTATACCTTTCCGGTCAGGGAAGTTTAAAATCGTATATTTTCCTATGAAATCTCAAAATTCAGTATCTTATCTACTTACGAAGGGAGTAGAGAAATTAAAAAAATATATTACCGCTTCTTATATTTCTTTGAGTGTGCTTATAAACATGCTGAAAACAATGGAGTTTTTGTGTTATTTAAAGACAGGGGTTTACAGGGTAAATGGATGTTAACAATAAAGGTTAATGAGGAGATTTCATTTATTTTAATTATTATGCTTTAGTTATTTAGTATGAAATATAGTACAAATAAATGGCATTTGGTATAATAATTTTATTTCGAGGTTTTACTTCTTTTGTTTAAAAATATACATTTCAAGTTTTAAAATCGTATTAGTTTATTACCCTTTCATTTTGGTAAGGTATATTGTTGTTAACCATCGTTATTACTAACATTTACAGGTATGAAATGGTTACATTCCTGGTGAATAATAAAGATATAATGTACAAATCTCCCAGAATAAACGGGTTTAACTTTTACTTTTCATGTATATTTGTCATTTCATAATCTACATTTCACACAGGATAAAACTTTCATATAGTATGTATTAAATATAACAGGCATAAGGATAAATTCATTTCTCTTTTCTTTGAACTATTCTTTCCTACCAAACCATATCCAGCTCCTTGGCACAATGGATTTTCCCATTTCCATGTACGAATAGTCCTTTATTAACTTTAGTCAATACATTCCGAATTCGCAGACTCTGCGTTAACTTTTGTTAAGGACTAGGCCTAAATTCCACTTCATAGTCTAAAAAAGGAAATAAACCTGTCACAAATATTATTTTAGGCAAATATGTCCCTTTTTCGATAGGACTTAAAATTTTAATAGTATTCCTATATTGCAATATTTACAGATAATGTCACATTGCCATTTTACTATTTTAAAGCCAATTTTCTCATCTGTTTAACGTAGCAGGTTAAAAGTGATATAGAATAATTATATTAATTAGTTTGCTTAGTCAGGAAGAAGCTCGGTTTTGGGTTCCGAAGCGCACACAGTTACGAACACACAGAGCAGATAGAGATATAAAGAGAACGTAGTGTGGAGAGGTTTGCAGCGTAAACATACACACGTTGAGGTATAATCTGTTCCAAAAGTAGCTCATTACATGTACTGACATTAAATGTATCGTTCTAATTTATAAAGTTACACAATAAAACAACCATTTCATAGTATGAGTAGTGAAAAAAAGTTTTATACTTTTACAAATAAAAGTATAAAGCTGATATAAAAATATTAGGATAATTATGTGCATTGAAATGACAATGGACATAAATAAATCAAACTCATTCAGAATTCACTGAAGTGAATTACAAGATACATCTTTACTGTATCGAAAGAAAATTCTCCTCTCCTGTCGCTCAAAATATGTTTGAATCATCCATAAGTTTTTTTCAGTGTCGAACACCTACCCTTTCGTATTTTCGACATTTTGCAATCTACGCTCTCTTTCAGAGTTTACTGGTTTAGCAGGAACTGAACAAGCCCAGGCAGTGAGCAATACTTGGTAATGCAAAACGTTTCGAAACGGGCTATAGAGACCACGCCCACTCTATACCGTCTGATATTTATACTCTGTGTGCACCTAACCTCAATGCGGCGATTTCGTGACCCCCGGACCGAGTTCTAATTATCATATTGAAGACAAATGAAACCATTATTTTGGACAAAATTAACCATCATTATGGACAATCATGCTGCCATAAATATTAATATTATAATAAGAAGCACCAAATTCAGTTTTGCACTTTAACTTAATCAAAAATAATTTTTAAACCAGCCTCTTCAAAATGCAGTAATTACAAAACTGTTTGCACTTCTTTACAATACCAGAAGTGTTGTAAAACAGATTAAGAATTTGGTAGTTCTTTCCAATTCATTTGTATCTTAGCAGCTGTTTTAATGGTTTACATAAACCTTTATTTCAATATTTATGTATTCAGAAGAAGCATATTCAAAACTATTTTTAAACTTGCGTGTTTGTTGTTCCTGACTTCTACATGACGATCGCCAAATGGAGCAGATTAAAAAAAAAAAAACAAATATAACTGCAGAGTAACATTACTTTTTCGGCGATATTTGCGATTAAGATAATGTAGATTAGAACAGGTATTTTATATTTTCAAATATATTATCCATGGCTTTAAAATTGATATAAATGACCATGGTAACATCTTGAGTACATTCCAACATAAATCTAACAATGTCCATAAGCTCACAGAACAACCGATAAAAATCATTCGTACACAAAAATATTGTAATTTAATGTTATATGCTTACATTTTATAGTGAAAAACAAACACATTTCAAATTTAGCAATAATTAAAGTTAATGTCAAATTGACCGAATGAGCTGGCATCGCCATAAGAAGATCCGCCCACTCTGACCCATGGATTTTTTCGTGGATTTCCTCGGGTTTGCCAGGCGAATACTAGGTGGTTTCTCATGTACCTACCACGGTTTCCTGTTCATTCGCCTCCCTCCCATCCTTCAAGTATGCCTTCAGGTTTTCGGGGTATGGCAATGCGGGCAAATGGCGCGGATGCATGCTCAATGGAAAGACACTATAGAGCTGCTAGATCGATCGGCCGCTTACACTTCCTCTCCGGCGGCCTGGCAGTGAAACGTGTGATCGGGCTTAGAAACATTAAGGACTTCCGCGCGTCTCTAGTGGTCTGTGGCTCCTCTCATACCAATCTCCTCCATAATAGAACTGCATAGATCTCATAGGTCTGCGCAAGGTGTTCCTCTCCTTTTACCCTTTTACTTAGGTTTAGACAACCTTTTATTTTTCTCTAGGAACATAGAAGCAAGTAGGATGCATAAAGTGTTCTAGAATTTCCTTGTAAATTATTAACCAAATAGTTATCGTAGATGTCAAACTATTAAAGTTATTACACAAACACTTAGTGGATGGATCGGTGTGGATGTATATTTCAGATACAAGTTAAAGGTGACAAAAAGATAAAAAATATAGAAGTAAAGAAAGATAGGAGCAAATAATAAATTCTCCGACTGAATAAATTTGATCTGGCGTTGCACTTGTTTTGTCAATTTCTCTGGTCATCCAGTAGATCCCAACATACCTATCTCCTTCTAGTAGGACTTACACCTTTTTCTTTTAGTTTAATTGTTCGGTGGTTCTCCCACTTTGCACATTCTGCTTAAAATATGTACCCAGTCTTCATCCAAACCGCAGAATGGACAGATTCTCCAAAGCAGAATTGCCTGTATTTTTTGTATCCTCCAACCTCCCAGCCTAAGCGATACCATTCCTGATGTTTCCTTGCTGCCTAATGACGTATATGCGCCTTTTTATTCTCCTCCTTCAGTTCAGTTTTATTTCGTTTGATAGAGCTAGTAATAATTCAAGTTTACAATACGATTCAATATCCTATCGTCTGCTGACTGTAAATCTCCTTTTGACACATTTCCATATGTTTTTATTATTTGGTTCGCCAACTATTCCTTTTCATCTCAAAACGATTCGTGAGTTCTACAACTACCATCCTCTTGTACAGCGCACCCAGGATGCCCTCCACATTTTACATGCGTTCGGCGTGAATGCGCTTGGATCCCTAGTCACTTTGGCCTGTCGGGGTGTGAATTTGTGGATTTGGCGGCAAAGACGGCATCCACGGCACCCAGTCCTGCAATTCATTGTCATCTCCGCAAATGTCAGACTTGTTCTGCGGAGAGCGGTGCTTTTCGGCTGGCACGAAGAATGGTCAGCTGTTCTTTGAAATAAGCTTAGGGAAGTGAAAGTCCTCTCAGTATACTGAGTAACTTTCTTCCGTTTGTCCCGTCGTGAGGAAGCGATACTGGCTCGTTTGCGGATCGGTCACTGTAAGTTTACGCATAACTATCTTTTAAAGCAGGACCTTGCTCTTATCTGTGCGCTCTGTGGAGTAACGTTGTCGGTACGGCATGTGCTGTTAGAGTGTGATGCTCTAGCAGCTCTTCGTTCAACTGCCGGCCTCCCTCGCGAGGTCCTTGCCGATGACCACAGAGCGGTCGATAGGGTTTTTAACTTTTTATCAAATTTGAGTGGACGTTCAAGGGTTTTTAAGATTTTAACCGTTTTTATCAATAGTTAGTTTTAGCCCTTCAACTGAGTTTTAGACACATCCTTTTCGCTTTCTTTAGGGACAGTTTTTAGCTTCGTTTGTGCCTTTAGCCTTGCTTTTTGATTAATCTTTTCTAATTATTATTCTATTTATTTTTCTATCGTTATTTCTATCTGGTGTTTCCTGACTTTTGTTTTCTAAGGGCGCTAATAACCTTAACAGTTGAGCGCTCTTAAACACCCACCATAGTTATCATCTCAAAACGATGAAAAAATCCTTCCTTCGGAAGGAAGTAACACCGTTAGTTCCGTGGTGTTTACAGCACCTAAAAGAACCTCAAGTATATAAAAAGGCCTCGGATCCAAATTAAGCAGTCTTTAACGCCCAATACAGAATGGAACGCTAAGAACCACAGTAGTTGAAGAGCGTCCATAAATAGAATCACATTTCATTTTATCCCAAAACTGCTTTGAGTTCAGCAGCCCAAGACTTGGGAAACAAACAGCCCCGCTGGTATTTATAACTAAGTATCTATTAGAGAATATATTTGCGTAAGCTCTTGGAATTATATTTTTTTTCAAGAAAAATGTAGCTAAGGAAACCATTTCAGCTATAATACTTTACAATATATCTTGCAATCGATAAAGATTTCTTTTGCTTAAAGATGCTGACACCACTTATCCCTCATGTATGCTTACTTAATCACCTGTACAGAATTTTTAAAAATGTGTTGTGTTCTATTCACATGCCTTTCTTTATCTATTATGCAAACTTTTCTTACAAAAATTATTTTTTTATGTACAACATGCTAAGTAGTAGAAGCATTACTTACTTCCTTGTAAGTACATGGGAATATATTAGACTAAACCGACAGTCAACTTTTAAAACCTGGTTGCTACGTTTGCACGGTCAAGATTAAAACAAAGAAATAGGAGTGACTAAGTTCCGTTTGGGAACACTTTACGTATTTTAAAATTGAAACCAATGATAAGGAATATCTCTGAAATGGTTAACTTCAGAAAAACTCCTCGTATATAACGCGCACTGCGTGTTTTAATGATCTCTGCATTTTTCGTGTGGTAAAGTTTTGTGTATCTTTAAGGGTTTATTAGCTATGCAAAACCATTCAGAATGAAGAGGTTTTCAAAGGTATTTTCAAGAAAATTTTCGATATGCGAGGCACTTTTGAGAAAATAAAAATATTCGAATATTTTTCCATGTAAAGGGTAGATTTGTGTGCGGGATTTTTGTGAGAAACTTCGTGTCGCATCCTTGGAGGATGTTGAACTAAAATATTAAGTTTGGTATTTAGCCACTTTTCGTTTTTGAGTCATCGTGTTCACAGACACTAATTCTAAAAGTGATTTGTATACAGGGGAACCTAAAGCGAGTATTTCCAGTGTACTCTTGGATGGAATGTAATACCTTTTGTGCCTGCATACTATGTACGAAGTACTGACAGTAGAAAGCGAATACCTATCGCAGAATAACAAGCAATGCCAGATTGAGATTCCTGATGGTTGCTTTGAAGCAATGCACGTGGATTAGGTTAGGTTATACAGGTAAAGGGACACCTGGCTCATTAAACTTACATCTGTTAACTAACGTGAGGAGATTATGTAGTAAAGAAACCACAGAAGGGTACAGGCCGCAGGCAGATAAGCCACAGAGGTGTGTGGAAGTCTCTAAGTCCAATCTAGAAGATCCGCACCACTGCTGCAGCTGCACAGAGAGGATGATGAACAACCCGTTGACTGGACAAACCTTTAGTGTCCACAGACATACTCTTTCCTTGCGTGGCAGTACAACCTTGAAACATATGAGAAATAAAAAAATAAAAATCGTGGTAGATGATAAATCACGTCAATATTCACCTTCCGACCAGGAAAATACCGAAAAACACAAAGTGAGATTGAGCGGTTGACGGGAATTAACCCGGAATCTCCTAATTGCGAGGTCACATGTATGCTGTGCCTGTTGTTCGGTGCAATGGGTTTGCTTCTGTCTATCCCCAGTAATTTGGAAATTAAGAATGTGGGAAGCGTTATTAAAAATAAATAAATAAAAACTAAGATCGTCACAGTTTATAGATATTTTTTCCTTATAAGCAATTAAACTTGCTTTATACATCATAACAGTATACTATACGTTCAGGACAGCATAAATACGAGCAGTGGAAACCCAAAAAGTCCTTGGGGAAGTTTTGTAAGAAGTAATGAATTGTATTTGAATAATTTAAAATAAAATTGTGAAAGTATATACTAAGATTTTAACCAAAGTTTTTATTTTTTTTAAAGGGATTGTGTAATTCAGGAATCATTGAAATAACGTGGCTGTGAGCACTATGGACAAAGTAGAATTACATCTATAAACGTTAATATTATATATAAAACATGAGCGATACAATGAATTAACATTCAGTACGTTGTTAATTTTCCAATAAAATATTTGTGCTTTAAAATTCTCCAGCTGAGAGATAAATTTTAGCTGGAGCCCTCTGAGAGTTCCAAATGCCATCCAGAAACATAATCATCACGCTGACGACATTCTCTGCAGCATTTGTCAAGTTCATTATCTTCTTACTACAAACTGTCACTGATGTTTGCGATAAAGTAGCTAGATGAGACTAGAAATACTAGGAAACAAATGTTCAACGATATTCATGCACACTTCCCGAAGAGCTGAGAGGTTATTTGAGTACCAGTTTATGTATCTCGCAGTCTTTACCGTAAGTTATAAACACTTTGATAACGTTATTAATTGAGCCATGTTTAATTTGCGTGTAACTTACAACTATGTTTTATGCTCCGAAGATTTCATTGCAGCCGTATCGCGGGAAAACTGAAGACTTCAGTGTTTGGTATCTTGACAAGGTAATTTGCACACATCACACAACAGGTTTCTTAAACTATAGTGACCTGACGACGTAAAGGAAACATTCAAATTGAAGGGATATTTGAGTTGTCGAGACATCGACTCAAGTCCCCAATTCTAGCGTGATGTGGCCAATGAAAGCCACGGAGCAGTAAAGAAATATTTATGCTACTGCTTCACATTGGTAGCGCTTTTTAAAATCGAAGTATTAAAGTAGTTTTTAGCACTTTGTACATTTAATAACCGCACAAACTCAGTTATTAGATTCAATTCCTTTTGTATGTAGCTTTTAAAGTCACGAAACATCTCAACTTACAATTGGGAACAAGGTTCAGTTAGGTGCAACGTTAAAATCTGAATTCGTTTATCCCTGTTGTATAATAATGAACAATTTGGAATATCACAGAAAATGTTTTACATGAAATGATGAAATGACACGATTGTACGGGCATATTGAGTTTGTTTATTAGTATTGGAACAACAGCGTTCTAAATCTATGTACACCGTTATCGATATATGACATTGCACCCATGCTGTGTAATGGACAGCCATTACGGCGTCAGAATCTGTGGCCCACAGTTCATACTCACTTTTGTGTGTTGGCCCCTTGTGAACAGCGCATTTCTCAAAATTATTTATAAACTGTCATAACTACAGTACCATCGTGATCCATTGTAGTATGAAAATACCAATTCTGATATGACAACACCGCAAAGAGCACAAACTTTCCCTCGAGATGTGCTTCAACGAGGGAGAAATGTCTGAGATCGCCACTTCCCTGTAAGGAAAAGTATTCAAAATGTGCAGTTAGTCGAATTCGGAAGATATAGACATTAGATGATGTCCAAGTAGGAATAGAGATGTCCCAATTGATGCATGGGACGAGGCAATAAAACCGTCTTCTTTTTGGTTTATCTCCTGAATACGATGCTGGAGAGAATTCGAACAACAGTATTGGCCAAATAGTTTGGCACAGCTGATGTTCGAATGGTATCAAGCATGCAGAAGATGAGGAGAGGTAGCGGCGTTAGAGTTGAGACCAGTGCTGCCATTGCGACAGCTGGAAGCAGAAAGGTAGTGGCGATGCTTAAAATAGCCGTTGGCTACTGTACTATAATGTGTGGCGCTGATAACAGCACGGCTACTGTTGCAATAACAGTGAACATGGTGAAAATAATGAGGCAGAAACGGTCGACGACCATGGCAGCGAACTTCCAGTCGCTTATCAACTCCGCTTCATCGTCAGCTTTGCGCATTCTTCCAGTGATGAACTGCAACTCCCTGAGGATGGCGTGAAGCTCCCGCTGGGCTATTGAACAGGGCCCACCTCCTTCGTCCATGGTGGCTGCTCCTCCACCTCCGGACGTTGAACCGCTGCCACCACGTCGTAGAAACCCTGCCGAGGATGACGAGCTGCTATTTGTACAATGTCTGAAGTCGTCGTCGATGTCGAGAACGTTGGCGAGGAGAGATTTGGACGAACGCTCCTTGAGCTCCAGTTCTTTCATTCGATTGCTCATCAGAATTGTCTTTCTTGTTATCTTCTTGCCCGGCCGACTCATTCCCAGGATCCAGGGCAACCATTGCAGGAACACAGTTTTGATCTGGAAACAAAAGCAACCAGAACAAGGAGACGCAAGGATTGTTTAATGAGATTCAGATGCACGTTTCCCAGAATACCTTTTAATATATTACAAAGTTAATGTCTTAACTAGAGCCTGTATTCTTATGCATTTACAGTTTCTATTCCTTTATATGTCGACTCGCGCAAGGAGAAAATGTGCACGAAGTCATACTGAAGTTTTATTTTGCATACTTCAGTACATATTGCATATTTTTTCCAAACTTACTTATTATTAATAAGTTTATTCTTCTATCCAATTCATGATAATCGAGATAAACATTAGCAGAAACGGTCTTATTATTTACTTCCTCATAAGTGGAAGGGAAATAAGGGACTACACTAGGCTAAACCGTTAGTCAAGTGTTTTAAAATGTGGCTGCTCAGGGACTGAAATCCGTTTCTTTGCGTGGCCAGGAATTGGCAAGTCCTCGTATAAGAAAATTATTCTAAATCTGAAACCAATAACAAGAAATATGTTGACAACGGTCAACTACACGAAGCACTGCGTGCTTTAAGGAGATCTACATTTCTTGTGAAGTAAGTAAGTTTCTGTCCACCTCTTGCCAGTTATGCACAATTCAGAAAAATTCAATTCAGAATGAAGACGTCTTCAGAGGCTATTTCCAGAAGATTCAAAATATACATTTTATATGTGACGTACATATATTAAATGTAACTATAAGAAAATAGTTGAGAAATTCACTTCATTTCGGATATTAAAATCTCCAGTGTGTTTCCTGAGATACCAGAAATGTGTGGTAGAAAACGAAATTTCCAATGCCCCTTATGATAACATGCAATTATTATCACTGGTACTGTGTAAGTATGGGAACGTAAAGCAGTTGCGGGGATGTTATAACCGTTTCGGCGGGAATCTGGGCTGCATCAGCCGGCGTCCGAACAGCCGTGCGATGGCCACAGTCTGAAGGGAAAACACCGTATGCCTACTTCGATATATTTATTGCATAAATATTTTTTTTCAAAATAAATATTAAACATTTTGTCAATATATAGTAATATACATATTCTGGCACTAAAATACTATACTTTTGATTGAAAAATTCTTCTTCGTATTTTGTATACGAGGGGCGTTCAATAAGTCCTTAGAAAAAGATTAAAAAAACAAACAAATTATTTTTGATAGATTTTGTTTATTGTTAAACAAAAGGCACTTTTCTCAATGTTTCTCCAACTGTTTTAAGCCTTCCAAAAAGAAGGATTTCGGAAGGTCCACAAAATTGGCATCTGTTTGGGAGATGACCTCTTCGTTAAACATGAATTGTTTTCCACCGAGTCACTTTTTACTTTCTCTATAGGCACTATGTACATAGTGTATAGAGAATGTATTGCACTCCACCAAAAAATTCGATACCGAGATTTCACCGGAAATATATGTTTTAGGGTCCCCTTTATCTAAAAAAAGCAGTTTCGAAAAAAGGTCCGTGTGTGTCCCCGTGTGCCTGTGAACACGATAACTCAAAAACTAAAAGTAGGTAAAATACCAAACTTGGTATTTACGTTTAGTATCTTCCAGGGATGCGACACGAAAATTTTGAGAAAAATTCCCCCACCCCCAACTACCCTTTACATGGACCATTTTTCGAAAATGTTGATTTTCTCAGAAACGGCTCTAACGATTTTGATTAAAATTTCGTATATTAAAGATATTTACCTGACAAATAAAATTTATATCTTGAATTTTCTGGGAATAGCCTCTGAAGAGTAGTTTATTCTGAATGAATTTTACTAAATTTTGAATAACTGCTAAACCGTAAGAGATGGACAAACACTTACTACATAAAAAATGTACAGCACGTTAAAGCACACAATTTATGTTATATACATTTTTTCGTGGAGTTCGTCGTTTTTGTGACATTCCTTATTTTTGGTTGCTGCTATGAAAAACTTATACATTTTCATACAGGAATTTGGCAACTGCTGCCCATATAAACAAAGGAACATCAGTGACATAGCAACCAGCCTTTGATTATCACTTTAACCTATGATACTCCCTTATTTCACCTCTACTTACAAGGAAGCAAGTAATATGGCTATTTTTGCTAATGTTTTACTGATTAGCATGAAGTTAATAGAAGTATAAGCTTTTTAAAAAATAATTCGTTGCAGAGATATAGAGAAAGTCATGTGAATGGTACACATCAGATTTTTCTAGTTCGGAACTAAAAGAAATCACTAGGGGCCAAATCTGCTGAATACAGTGGATGTTGTAGTAGTTCGAACCTTAATTCTACAATTTTCGCCATCGAAATTGCGCATGCGTGCACCCTTGCACTGTCTTGATGGAAGGGAATCATTTTCTTTGCCAGATGAGGGATTTTTTTTCTTGATTTCTTCGTTCTCCCGGTATAATAACGACGCATATTACTCTACATTTATCATTCTTCCTTTCTGCAGAGTATCAGTTGTGGATAATTCTGTGTGCATCCCAAAAACCGAAGTCAACATTTTTCTGCATATTTCACCACTGTTGCCTTCTTCGGACCGATTTACCTTTAAAACTCCGCTGTGTCACTGTACTTTTGCCTCTGGAGTGTTGTAGTGTATCCATGTTTCATACGCAGTTATGTATCAACGCAGCAACTCATCAGGATTGCAACGGAAAAGTGCCAAACCTGCTTGCTAATTGAACACATGATTGCATTTATTCTCCATTGAGAGCAAAAGTGGCATCCATCTTGCCGAGACCTTTGTCAGACCTAAGTTTTTTAGCAAAATGGAAAATAGTGTACCTTGTGTTATGCCTGTGGTCTTTATTGTTTCCGAACTTTGATTCTTGGATCACTCAAAACCATATCTAGATTTTGTCAATCATTTCAGAGGTAGTCACTTCTACTGGACGTCCCAATTGATCATTTGTTGATGTACGACCACATTTAAATTCATTTATCCAGTTGTAGATTGTTGCAAACGCAGGACCAGATGAATTATAAGGTTCATCTATCTTGGTTTTTATCTCTTTCGGTATTAAGCCTTTTAAATAAACGTGTTTAATCACTGCGGAAAACTCGTTTTTTTCATCTTTCTAAAGAAGCACAAGATTGTTAATTCTATAGCCTTTGGCAACGAAACCCGGTGATGGATATAGGTGAATCTTTGACTGCCATCTAGTAGGAGTAAAGGTTACTAAACAAATTTCTTTTTTTCAATTAAACGAGTGTAATTTGTTGGACTTATTGAACGCCCCTAGTAATTTTGAGCAGAAATTCAATTGTGTTTTAAGTGTAGCAGTTTCTCAAATAATAGCCGTAAAATGAAACAGTAAAAGGACACGATATAACATTTTAATTAACCTTACGCACTTGGCAGCCTGTTGCTGATAATATCATGGTGGATTGACTAAACTACTTTCTAATAGTTAGCTTGCGCGTATTTGTGTTAAATATGGGTAGACTGACGAACATTTTTAAAAAATGACACCTTGTAGTCTTGTAAAAAATCTGATGTGTTCCATTCACATGACTTTCTCTACATCTCTGCAAAAAAATTAATATTAAAAAGCTTATGCTTCTATTTACTTCATGCTAAGCGAGAAAAACATAGCATAAATAGTCTTATTACTTGCTTCCTTGTAAGTAGAAGCGACATAAAGGACTACCATAGATTAAAGTGATAATCAAAAGCTGGTTGCTATATGGCTGAAGTTCCTTTGTTTGTGTGGACAGGAGTTGACAAATTCCTGTATGAGAAAAGTATAAGTTTTTCAAAACTAAGGAATATCTCAAAAACAATCAACTCCACGAAAAAATGGATATATCATAAAGTGTGTGTTTTAACGTAGTTTACATTTTCTATTAAGTAAGTTTTTTGTCCATCTCTTACGGTTTAGCAGTTATGCAAAATTCCGTAAAATTGATCCAGAATAAAGTAGTCTTTAGAGAATATTCTGAAAATTCAATATATAGATTTTATTTATAAGGTGAATATCTTTAATATACGATGTTTTAATCAAAATCGTTAGAGCCATTTTTGAGAAAATCAACATTTTCGAAAAAAGTTCCATGTAAATGGTAGATTGTCTTGAAAATCTTCGTGTCGCATCCTTGGAGGATACCAAACTTAAATACCAAGTTTGGTATTCAACAATCTTTTCGTTTTTGAGCTATGCTGTCCACAGACACACACGGGTCTTTTTCTAAAAATACTTATTTTTTGGATTCAGGGGAACCCAAACACATATTTTGGGTGAAATCGGGTTATGGAATTCTTTGGGGTGGAATGCAATACCTTCTCTATAAACTATGTACATAGCACGTGTATAGAAAGTAATAATAGTGTGGTTACTTTACGATCCGCCCTCGTATTTTGGAATCCTGTATTTAGCCATAAGCATTTAGTATAGGTGGTACCCGTTGATACATACCCATTGTGGCATCTCGTGAATGTCGGCAGTTCTATGATGGTAGTTTAGCACCACCACTGTCAGCACGACGGAAGAAGCCACCATGAACATGATGCAGTTGAAGTATGTCCCTGAAATTTATCAGTGGCTATGTAAGTTGCTACAAGGCATAGGGTTCTGAAGGACATGCTCCTCTTTTAACTTTATCGCCCTTATTTTCCTTTTTTAGTTATTTCAAAAAACAACACTTATTTACTGTCTGAATTACATTCAATTTTGAAACAATTTTTTTTTCAAACTAAAGAATATAAATTTACAAATTCTTAAATACATTACACAAAAAGACTACAAGTACATGAAGTTAGTACTCAAGCAAACACCAACAGTAAACTCTCACAAACATCTAAGACTACAGACTGTCGTAGCCTCCTCAAAATATTTAGATCTAAGTTTTCGCGGTAACTAGGAAATTCAGTAAAAGTTTGAAATTTGTTTAATTGGATATCCCATTAAGATATGTTTTTTTTTTTTTTTTGCGCCTTTTAGCATTCATTTCATATGTTAAAGTACATTTACATTTTGAAAGTACGTCTTAATTTAAGAGCTCACAAATATTTGGAACCCAATTTAAAATGATGAATGAGAAGTTTACTTAACATATTTAGACGATTTTAAAAAAAATTATTTATATTAAGTTGACAGTAGTTTACTAAGTATTGAATAAAACCATGCTGTGGTATGATAATTTTCTTTATAAACTAATAAAGAACAATTCTGGACGAAAGCAGAAATAATCAGGCATTAAAAGAGACTTGGATTGTTGAACTGGATTTCAACAAGACTAATGCTACTGCTGCATTTATAGAAAAGCCGAACTAAAACGTGTTTCCAACAAAATATGCATACAATAGATGCAGTACTCATTCCAATTGGGGAGTAGTATGAAAAATAATTTGCAAGGAGAAGTATGAAAACTGTTATTTTAAGTACTTTGTAGCGTTATGAAACATAACGTTGCTGAGAATTAGTTCTCTTTAAAATTTGATTTTAGTTTACCTTCTTGTTCTTACCAAACTCCAAAGCCTTTCCGGGGATTTAGTGAAATGGATGTTTAAAAAGGCTGCCATTAGGTGGGGTTCCTCTCCTTGCATGAACTTCGCACTAAATGCACGACAAAATACATTTTAGGAACAAATGATTTTGTTCTTTAAGTTTATTAAGTTTATTAGTTTTAAGTGCTGCTTAATGGTGAAATAGTGTTATGGGATTAATTTCTGTTAATAAGTATAATCAAGAGTCATTTAGAGCTGAAAGTTAGCGAGGAGGAAACGAATGAATACTCACAAGAAGAAATAAAAAACACATTAGTAATAATAGTAATAAAAGTATAAACACAAAAACGTACGGAAAGACGCCTTCTTTTAAAAAAAAATACGGGACAGAGTCAGTTGATACTTGGAGGTGGAGGGTGTTTTCGAAAACTCACGGTCTGTTTTAGAGGTTCCCTAATCTGAAACTAATACAATAGATTAGAAATAGCACAGGTAGCGTGATGTAGTAGTAGTGGTGTTGTGGTAAAGACCGTTGAGGTTATACAGAAGTCGCAATGCCGTGCTTTGGAGGCCTCCTCACCTCACGTCCTGCAAAAAGGACATTCATATTTGATACAAAAAAAAAAAAAAAGATAGATAGAATATTTGAGAGGTGGCATAACACCTTTCTCAAAACTGTGAATATAAGTACAGAAAGACGAAAAACGAAGGGGAAAAGTAATATAAGTGAAAGATAAAAGGTTTATGGAGAGTTTACATTGGAAAATTAAGCTCTTTTGTTATACATAAATCATGAGTGTGCGTTTCAAAGGAGAATTCTGTAAGTTTCTCAAAATCAAGCCAATTATTTATGCTTTTTAAAGCAAAATAAAATTTTTAAAGTGTTACTAAGCCTCCTTGAAACGCACACTAATATTTAGCCTTACGTCATTCTGTCAGTGCTTTGTTTGTGCAGAAGTAACGCAAGGGATTTAGTTGTTTTATTTGTTTCTCCTTGGAGAAAATAGAAAATGCGAGTCATTCAGGATATTCACTTAACACTTCACAGTCCCTCGACAACCAAGATACTGAGAAGTTGCTTGTTATACAGCTGTTTAGTTATTCAGTGTTGTTAAAGTTGTCCCTTCCTGAAATACAGGCTGATAAGCTTAGCATTAAGCATTAGTTACACAAATGAAAGCCAACCTTTGCAACTTTCTACTCTATAAGGGTAGAAAGTTGCACAACATCAAGTTAAGTTTCCAATGCAAACTAACTACTTTAATAAACAAAATCTTGCTTCCATTCAGTGCAAGTATTATATAATAATAATTAACAATATCAAAAAATACGTGTTGGCAATCATTCACTCATTCTTTTAGTATTATTTTTTGAGGTTAGTGTTTAAAGGGGAATTTTCAGAGGTGAAGGATGTAAAAATGCAAACGAATAATGCGGGCAGAGGTTTCATAAGAAGCAGCTGAGGGCACAGGTTTTTATATTTGGGTGAAACATGCAGTGGTCAAGGAGCGGGGAAAGTTGACAAAAAGCGCACGCTTGGAGTGGTAAGAGTACAAACAAAAACAAATGCTGCTCAAATTGCCATTGCGCAGATTAGAAATAAAATGCGAACCTTAATCACAGGCTTGTTGGCAGTTTTCTTACCGAAAACGAAGAAAAGATCTGCAAATAATTCGCATAGAATATAATTTATTTCAGAGGCAAGGATCTGTTTTTGATGTTTTGTTTGAGCAAATGATGTGGTCAGACTCCAGTAAAGACCACTCGATTTGCAAACCAAGCTCTGAGATATCGTCACAACGCAAAGCCTCGTTTACACGGTCAACATTTTATGGGAGCATACTCACGAAGTTTGCACTGAATTAAAATTTTGAAATACAAAGTGCACATTTAAAAAACCAAGAATTTCGCAATTAGCAATCTTCTCCTTCTACATAAAACGACCCTGTGTGCGAGGCTTTTCGCGAATTATTTTACGAAATGCAATCATGCCCAGTTGTTTCAATCCAAGTAAGGAAGGTACGGGCTCATGCAAAAGTCACTTCAAGCTATAAATCACAATAAATCTAATAATATTGCAACTATCGAAAATATTCAAACACCATTGCGGTGTTTTGTTTTCTAAATGTATGCTTTATATTAAAATATTTACCATATTTTAGTATTATACGATGAATTTTGAAGGAGTAAACCAATCTTCCAGTATTAAAAATTATATAATATGTTATTGTAACGCTAATATTTTTTTTTATCTTTAAAATATTTTAATATTACTTAAGTTCATAAAATATTGCTTTTATGCAATTTAAAAATCTCAGTTTAGCAATTAGGTCAACAGTAGATACCTGAGCATTCTTTTTGAGTAAATAGGTTATTTCATTTTTTATTAACTCCATAACCAATTTTTTCCGGTATTGGAAAAAATTCAAACCTCAGATTGACTGTAGCAGAAAAAAGTTATGCACTGTACTAAACGATTCCCAAAAACCCCAGTCCAAATGTTTGTCCAAGAAATTGATTTTGTGAGTCTCATACATAAAATATTACAGAATTTATAACGCTTTAAAGTTTGAAGTGACTTTTGAAACAAACACCCTATACATTCTGTAAGTTTTATATTAACAGTTTGTAAATTGAGGTTAATGGTTTGTTTGGATGTCCAAAAAACTACAATTTAAATGATTTTTTCAAAATGTTAATCTCATAAATGAGTTGTTTTTAAGCAAAAGGCTTTTTGTTCTCTGTCTGAAATGAAAAGTTAATGAGGAGCGGACATGCAGCAAGATGGAACGCGATCTAACCTATCAGGGGTACAGCATCAGAAGTCTGGGGCAACACTTGCGCCACCAGGAGGGAGAATACGGTTAGAGACAGCAGGATAGTTACACCTGGAACAAACAGAATTACACTCAACAACAACGTCAAAGTGGTGAATTAAAAAAGGGGTCTTTAGTTATTATTGCAATTAATTATCTAAAAACTTAAAAGGGGTAGGGATGGGGTGAACGAACCAACCAACCAACAAACAACGATCCATTAAACAATAAATATACAGCACACATATAATGACTTGATCAACAAATAAAAAACAAACAAATATATACAACATAAAACCAAGCCACTTGGAGAATAAATATGTAGAAAAAAATAATGATAGCGACAACCAACGACAAATATGAATTAAAAAACTAACTAAATATTGTGTAAGTAGGCCATCAAATTGGAAGAATGTGTATATGCTATTCCCCTCCAACGATCCAAGTATCAGAAAGCAAACCACTGTCAGTCAGTCACACACCAAACTGCATCTCTACCTAACAGAGGGATGGCGTCAGAGACTTGGGGTAGGGTCTCGGCCACGAGGTTGAGGAACACTGTCAACGAGAGCAAGATGGTCACTCCTGAAACAGAATAACCAGTTAGTTCTTAGCTTCCAACCATCATAGAATAGGTAACCACTTTCATTTCTTATTTCCTGCGACCGATCACACTTTAATCATTGTAAGTAATGTTGATGGCGGATTGTTTTAGAGCAAATTTCAATCATTCCCTCTTTTAGATATAGTCAAATTTAGATATAGTATATAGCGCTAGCACTTTCAACTTTGGCACACTTCACTCATTCGATTCGGGGATCTGGTAATTCTTTTACACCTTTTAAAATCTTTCTAATATTTAATGTAAAAATAAGCAGTGTTCTCTGATATTAATTGATAGTGTTGAGAAATATTTAAAGGTTGTATGAATGCTTTGAAGTAGCAATTTAAATACAATACATGTTAAATAGATTAAATTTAATTTTATGTTAGCAAATGTTGAGCCACCACTTGATGAGAGAGTTTCTGGTTCGCAAGTTTCACTATGTGCACATGGTGACAGATCATTGCCCTTAGTTGGCACTACCAGTTTTCAGTGGTCGTAAGCTTTCACGGCCGGAGTCCAAATTATAAATAGAAGAATTTTCCGGGCTGAGAAGCCGTGGTCTGCTGGAGTTTTTCAGACGTTTCGTTCACGACTGTGGTGAACATCATCAGACCTGAGTATAAATACTGCCGCTATTTCAGCCAACGAATCAGTTGCGATCAAATCTTCACCGAGAGGACTTACACCACGCCACTGAAGATGTTCACCGCAGTCGTGAACGAAACGTCTGGACCTGAAAACTCCAGCAAACCACGGCTTCTCAGCCCGGAAAATTCTTCTAGTTATAGTTACCAGTTTTGTTTCTTTTTTTTTTCTTCTCTTTTTCCCATTTTCCCAACATTTTCTTCGTTTTTCAATTTGTTTACTCTTTTACTTCTAATACACAAACCCCTGCGCCACGAAGCGCCAAAGCGAGCCCGGCCTTGGGGAACGGATTTTAGTTTTTTTTTTTTTTCACACACGTGAAGGACAGTAGCTGAATAGGTAGAGCCAGATTGAAAAATTCAATGCCATAGCCAGGATTTGAATCGCGGCTCTCCTGGTCTCTAGCTGGTTGCTCTTATCACTATGCTACCATGGCAACATAACAGTTCAACCCACTACCCCATATTTCACTTGTGCAGATGTCCCTACTTGAGTTAAAAGAGCTGCAAAACTCAACGGGGTTCTTTCTAAGATAACTCGCTAGTAAAGAATTGCTGGGTTTTAACTTGAAATAGCCCCGTTGAGTTCTGAAAGTCTTTCAACTCACGAAGGGATATCTGCTTTCGTCAAAACCGGGCAGTTGAGTCACCTGGTATTGCACGAAATCACTACTTGCGGACGCTAAACATGACGAATTTAGCAAAGAGACCTTTGTTTACAATGTATGGGTTTTTTACGTGCAAAAAGCATTACACGGGATCAAAGCTTTACCTCCCTTCCGAAAGCCACGTCCGAAAAAAAAAAAATCATCACAGCACTTGACTAGTATGGTAACCATACATCATGAAGGCTGACTCATATGTTAAATACTTCACAATGAGTTAAAATGTCACATGGTTGCTTGAACTAATTTGTGTACGTTTTGTATTTTTGTACATCTCTTAAAGTTTATGCAAGAAATATTTTCTGTTTTGCTGCTTCTCAAGTCAATAAATCATTTAACTCCAGAATTTAACCCTACATGCATGGTGTTGCTACAAAGACGATTAATCAAAGTAGTGAGTAGTTTTAGTGGGCTTCTGTTAATATTTTTCCAATAAAACTTCAGCTTTTTTAATAATAAAGAGCAAAATCCATGCAACTGCAGTCAAATATAGTCCAGTCAGTATCCAAGCGTGCCATCCCACTGATTATTTTACTTGGGCCCGCCCCATCCTTTACCACAGGCACTTTTGACTGCAGTCGCTGGAACTCGAATTCGCGAATTTCGGCTTTGAATAGATGGCCAGTCCACTTCGTATCGTTCTCACTAATACGACTACTCATATTCAAGTCGCTTCAATTGTGGTGCCAATGAAAGGAATATAAAATCCGGTAGGTTTGCTAATTAGAGAAAGAGCGACATATATAACAAAACAATTCATGCAATGTAGGGTTAAATATAAAATAAGTGTTTATGTGTTTATAAGTGCTAATAAAGCTCACATCAACTCCTAGGCTGCTGCCAGGAGCAGGTAGTGCCGCGCCACTTCCATGGAAGACACAGATATTGGATAACAAGTTTTGGATTACATTATATTGCTCTTCGCGTGAATGTATATACGAATTTGTAAAATAAAAATTGCTCGGCAATCTCAGATTCGCAACCTGAGGCAAACTACCTCAGCGTTTCGAAAAAGAGCTTAGGGGAAGGGAAGGTTAAACGCGGGCACAGAAAGATAGCAGCGCTAATCCAGAAGAGGAGTGAAACTTCACTCATTGTGCTGCAGTAAAAAACCCAGGAGCAAAATTTGAACTAAGGTATAAACATTTGGTGTACAGATTATAGCTAAACTATGATCGAATGATAAGTATCTACATTTCGCAGAAGATGGCAATGTTTTTGTGCCATTTTATCATGAGTCTATCTCTGCCTCTCTGTGCCTTAGACACCAAGCTACCTCATATTATGCTCATATTTCGCCTCCAGAAGTTTCGGTGTTTGTATCCACTCATATAAACAATTACGGAAAAAATAAAAAGCGTGAGATTTAAAAGCAATGAGAAACATAACTCGCTATGCTGCTTTCAATATTAATTAAATAAATAAACATAATAATATGCTCAATAGCTTGATTGCCGTGGTATATTACTAAAGATTTGCTTTTACTGGAATCTGTATTACATCCTCTATAGTATATTTCGTGCGTATGTGCATATTTAATAGTACATTGCGTACTAAAACTGTAAATTATACTTATCAGGCCGTGGTTAGCCAATTACTTTTTGGAATACTTGTAAAAACTGTAAAAAAACAATAACAAATCGAAATTACTTTTCAGTGTTTTATTGCGCATAAGAAAAGAAATGAATTCACGATGTGAAAAGCTACTCTAGATTCTATGGACAAAGCCTTCTTATACACGCTTTTGTTGCCGAATTTTGCAATAGATTCTTTACTTGAGGTAGCACATGTTTCGAGTGTTTCATCATTTTCTAACTGTATTGTATTTATCACCTCTCAAACTCTTACTGTAAGTACTTACAGGTCTTGTTGGCATGGCAATAAATAAATGAATTGTAAATTTAGCTTACATTACCAAATGTATGTTCAGAATAATTAACTTATATATCAAGTATTTCAACAAAATATTTTCAGATTTAATTTTGTACTTCTCAACACTAATACTAATATCAGAGCAGTAGAACTTGTAAATTACGTGTTGTTAACGAGTTCAAAGATTTAAACTTTCAAAATGTTTCGTATTACGTTGAGCCAACAGAAAATTGCATTTCACTAAACTTCTTTCCTTGAACATGGCAGCGCTATTATGTTTTAAACATTTTTCAGGTTTTCAATGTGATTTCTTCTCATATTAAAATGGATTTAATCTATGGTAATAGACTGTAGGACAGTTACTTTTCATTCTATTTCCTCTAATGTCTACATATAAATGTTTATTTTGTGTTAGTGCCTTCACAGTGGATATAAATAATTAGAAAAACTGACAAATAATTTAACTTATTGTGTATAAATTTAATTTATAATAATTAATCCTGAAGTATGTTAAACAAAAAGTACTAAGGAAAAATAATAACCAATCAAGAAAACCTTTCTTAAATTTCCCAAACGATATTCGTAACCTGAAATGTTAAATCCATGAACTCATTCTAAGGAGAGAACCGACAAATTCAATTAATGAGGCTCAAATTTCATTTCACGGAGCGACAGAAAAACGTTACCCGATTCTTTTTCACTGTTGTATTAACAAAGAAAAAATTTAAACAACTCAACATTCACTCTCTGAAAGAGAAGAAAAGGATGTATTTCTTCCTTGCTTTAAATATTCTTTTATCACTGTATGTATCCCTCTCATAATAAATAAAATAAAGGTTTATATACATAAAACAAATAATTATAAACTTAATATTTTTATAATAAAACGTGAAATAGTTTCCTTTTAGATTTGGGTATTTTTTTAGGATTAAATTACACACTATGAATCATCCTATGAATTCATTGTAAGATTAAAACATTATTTGGGAGAATTTCAAGTAATTACAATGATACAGTATTGAAATTTCTGATATGACGTTAACTTTGGATACAAATAGCTACCTAAAATCTAAAGCAAAACCTTTGGTTAATATTTTGTAAAATTTAAGTTTTGCAATACATACACTACGTTTATTAACTAAATTATGTTAGCCATGTTGTGTCTCTAATGTGTACCTAGAAATAACATTTAGTGTAATTTAATATTAACCGGTGTTTTATGATTTTTGAGTGAAGTGGCCGTAACTGTAAATTTTAGTTTGAAGTTAATAATGATTTTAATGACTTTTTTATTTTTGTCAAGTTAGTCTTTTTTAATTTTGGTTGGTGGTCAAGGTTTTGGTGGAACTGGCTGAGGTGACAACACAAATAAATGCAACAGTTTGTCACTAAGCTGTCTAAAGAGAAAGGAAATAATAAACTCCTATCTGATGGCATCAAGGTCGCCATGATTCTTACCTCACAAACGCTTCATCTTAACATATTTGCATTACTTTGCATGTTTTGTAATAATGTTTAGTTTATTGACGTAATAAAAATAATTGCACGCACTTAGCAAGAGTCTTATTGATGTAGGTATGAACATCAGTCAATTAAAATCCAGATGGTTGCCATTTGACTGTACCATTTAAACTCATTTTTCCTGTAAAGTCCTATCACCCATATATTTCGAACACTAGAAATTTTCTATAATTAAATTACAGTATAGAAATCTGATTGTTGCATTCACATAACTTTTTCTGCATCTCTGTAGCAAATTATAGCTAATAAATTTATTTTTCTATCTACTTCATGCTAATCGAGACAAACATTAGCAGAAATAGTGTTATTACTTAGTGCTTTACAAGTAAAGGGAAAATAAAGGAATACACTAGGCTAAACCAACAGACAAGTGTTTTAAAATGTGGTTGCTATGCGATTGAAATCGTTTTTTTCCGTGTCCCGGAGATGACAAATGAGAAACCAATAACAAGGAATATCTCGAAAACAGTCAACTCTACAAGAAAAACGTGGATTATATAAATATTTTTTGTCTTCTGTTACGGTTTACGAATTAAGCGAACAAGGAGGTCTTCAGAAGCTATTCCCAGAAAATGCAAGACATATTTGACATATGAGTTTCTTAAATATAAGAGATTTTAATCAAAATCCTTAGAGCCATTTTTGAGAAAAACAATTTCTTTGCATGTAAAGCATAGTTGCGAGTGGGGCATTTTCTGAAAATCTTCGTGTCCCATCCTTGGAAGATACCGAACTTAAATAGCAAGTTTGGTATTTAACGGACTTTCCGTTTTTGAGCTTTGTTGTCTACAGGACCTTTTCTAAAAATGCTCTTTTTTTGGGTTCTTAGGATCTCAAAATATATATTTCCAATGAAATCTCGGTATCGAATTTTTGGGTACTGCACAATACCTTCTCTATACACTATGTACATAGTACTTATAGAGAGAGTAATCAGTTGTTTATAAATGAGGTAACTAGCATTCGGAATTTAAATATACCTGTTTTTTAAATTTTATTTTCAAATATGCCTATTTCATTGTGGAAAAATATTCAATATACTCATAGAAATTTATAAATATCTAAGCAACAAGTATTTTCAAAGAAGCATATAATGGTAATCATACACGACGATATCAATTTACAAAACCAAATATATTCAGTGGATCTTCGAGAGTAAAATTAACAATTGAAACCCAAGGATTTTTCTTGGATCAACGAAAGAATCGTACACATTTTGACCTCTCAGTTCGTGTTGATTGTTCTGAAGCAGGGGTGTTGCTTGAAAGTATAGACAAGATCTTGCTTCTCACTTTCTCTAGCAATAATTTGCTACTTATTAAAATATTATTCATGCTACTGAAATACCTTATAATATTCACATCTCTAAGAAAAGAAATAGTGAAAATTTTGTAGATTTTGCACGTTCTTCATGGATTATATCAGTCATATTTAAGGTACAATTTGACCAAATAACGTGACCAAAATCATAATAAAATAACATGAATTCTAACTATTAGAAAATATATCGTATTTTTCCACCTGGAGCATTTTAACTACTAATTAAACGAAGGTGTAAAATTATCAAACAACTTCACTCGCTCCTATATTTATGGAAAGAATACTTCTAATATGAGAAATGAATTATTAAATGTAAAAAATCAGCCATGGAAAGCTAAGCAGAGTACAAAAAATAATAATAGTTCTACTTAGTTACTTAATATAAAATGTCAGATTTTTAAATTCATCTTCTGCAAAGCTTGAAGTTCTAATGAGAATATTTTTAAAATGCATCATGTTGAACATTTTTACTACACCAATGAATTTGGACATAACACTTCTTTTATTCCTTTCTTTTCTGCCAGAACTTAGTCCAGCTTGTTTTAAATGCTTCTATAGAAATAGAGTTTGTAATCTAGCATTAATTTCATAATGAATTAACCTTCAATCATAAAATACAATTATTTGAGACTGTTTTATATTGTAAAATATAAAATATTTGGAATAAAATTGTACTTACGTTCTAAAATATAAAGATTAAATCGCACGCAACTTCGGCCAAATGTAACAGTAAATGAAGGCATACAGGTATAAATCATGCATAAACAAAATGCCATTTTTATGCGGCTAGTTCAAAACAAAATCCGTGCATTTACACCAGTTATTTTACTTGGGCCCTCCCTGTCCTTTAGTGCAGGAACATTTTACTGCAGTTTCTGGGATTCATAGTCGCGACGTTTGGCTTTGAATTGATAGTGAATTACCTATCGTTTTAATGACCACGCTTAGTTGAACCACTTTGTTGGTGGTGTCTTCAAAAGTGATATGAAAGCTATTTAAGTAATTAGAGGAAAATCACACGTATAGCAAAATAATTCGGAGAATAAAGGATGAAATAGGCATTACTTTGAAACAAAGTTAAAATATTACGTTACCCTGTGTAATTATGGTATACATTTTGAACTGTTTTGATAAAATAATGAAAACATTACCAAGAATATAGGAGATTCAGCGTTTGTGCAGTATAAGAGTCACGTGACCTTGAGTGTACACACTATATCCATCAACATGCCTTGTGACATGACAGCTTCACTAAAACTAAGCCAATATAAATGTCGGCGAGCAATACATAAACTTATTACCAAGTACATAAAATGAATACACACACACGCACTCAAGCGGCACATTCACACGGAATGACGGTGCACAGAAAAATCAAAACAAGGACACAGAAAGAAAAAGTGGAAGAGCTTAAGAGAATGAGCAGGATTTTTTTTTCCTTTTGCATTTGTATCTTTTTTTATCTTTTTTCTATTGATACATTAACAGATCACTGTAGAATCAGAGGGACTGAAATGTAAGCTTAAAATATATTTTCCTCTAAAATGATGTATTATGTTTCTTAACAATTATGTCCACATGTCTTGTAAATAAGCAAATCGATGATCTAACAAGAATGACACAAAGCTGTAACTTAAGGGTTTTGCTTGTCCATAATCTCCGTAGTAGAGAAGAAACGTTGCAAGCAAACAGGCATTTCTTGATAGAAACATATTTTAAAAAAAACATTTACATGACTTTCTATACCTGTTATGCAAATAAACTTATTACAAAAGATTATTCTTCTTTCTACCCCATTGTACTCGGGATAAATATTAGCAGAGTTGTCTTGTTACTTAGTTCCTTATAAGTAGAAGGAAGCTAAAGCGATAGTCAAATGTTTTAAAAGCAGCTGTTATGCGGTTGTCATTTAAATGAGCTTCATTGCATGGCCAGGAGTAAAACAAAGGAAACACAGATGGTTTCCCATCCGGGTTGTATGCTCTGCATTTTATGCTGGCCACAAGGTTGGTAAGGAATTCTTGTGGCAGGGCGTTCCATTCCTCCGCCAACGCTGTTGACAACTTTTAAATGGTCGTTGGTGCAGGTGGACGTGCTGCAATGTCTCCTCAAAGCATCCCGCGCGGGGTTTAAATCGGGAGAACAGGCAAGCTGAGTATCCTCTCGTTGCAACAAATCCTTCACCTGCACTGTTCTATGTGGTCATCCATAAACATGAAGTCAGGACCGACTGAACCTCTGAGAAGACGCACATGGAGAGGGAGTACAATATCACAACACTGACTAGTGAGTGCACCGTGTTCAAAGATTGGGAGCTCTGTACGCCTATGCGATATTTATGCCTCCCCACATCATAGCACCCAGACCACCAAAACGAACAAAATAAAGGATGTTTCTGGTTGGATACGAGTCCCCACCTATCGCCAGAGGAGGGTACGTCGAGAATCGTTGGTTCAATTTTGATGCTCTTGGAATCATCGCAAACGGGTTTCAGTTATTGGCCGTCGGGCAAACACGCCACCTCTATGAAGTCGCCGTGACACTGTGTAGCGTGAGCTTGAATCACTGTCAGTTCTGTTAAATGTGGTTGTAAGTGCATCCGCTGTTTGATGTGGATCCCTTCCTGCCCGTTGCACAATGAACAGTCTTATGCTTCTGACGTTGCTCGTCGCCGACTATCTTGTCTCCTTGGGACACCACGTTCTGTTGAGAATACCAAATTCCTGGGCAACATGTCACACTTCGTCCTTTAGCCAATTTCCCGATGATTCTTCCCTTATGAGGTCATCCAGATGTTGTATACGGTGATATTATAAAGTGCACCGTAACAGCCACGTGACGTCCAACTTACTGTGTACGTGTGAGAATCCTCTGGCATGTTGCTCCTGCATTTTTATTCATTTCCAACAAGTAGTTCATATTATGTTATGTTAATTTATACATACGTAGGTTTTGCATACCAGTGTATTTTATACAGCGAACTTTGGATTAGATAACTAAACAATGAAACTAAGTGTAAATTATTCAATACAAGCTATTGTTTACCAGTTCTAAATTCTTGGAATTAATGTTGATATGGTTTCACACATTGTGGACAAATGAACTCGAATTAGAATATATGGTGGCTCCCTGATTTCTGCGGCAGCTACTATAATCCTTGTTACAAGCTCTGCTCTGTGTTCACAGAATCTCATAGGCAAGTACTTGATTAGTGCCAGATATCCAACTGTCCAAGCTGTGGTAAATTTAGAGTACACATTTTGAATTCTTAGGTTTGTAGCAATTTTGTTTACTTCGATTCATTATAATAAAATGCTCTTATCGATATGTTTTTAATATCACACACAAAATAAACTGCTGAAGTTGACTTTCACCTGATATAGTTTAATTATTTCATAAATATTGTTGTTGCTAAATACATCTCATTTCAGAGTTGATTTGTAAGAAAACGTATTACATTTTTAATCCACAATTTGGTACTTTTACAATAATAATTATTAAAGAGTTATTTTGTGAAAATTGAAGTTATCCGCTGTTAAATGGTTGATTCTTAAAATTGAGTTTACATATTTACCAACTTCGGAATTTAAGAATAAAAAGGTCGTTTAACATGCCATATTATGAATTCGTTTTGTTTTGTGGAAAATACTTATAAAAGTAATTTTGGAACACAAATAAACAACCATTTAGTGATATTATGCTGGTTATTTTCCCTGAATACATCCGCATTTAGAGGATGGTTGCAAATGGGTTTTAAAACCATTAAAATGAAGAGAATATATAAAACCAAATACTAATTTAGAGTTTATTCATTACATTTTGTAGACCTTTATTTTCTAATACACTTTCGTCAGCGTTTCTATTATTATCAAGGTGCAAACGTTGTGAATATTTAGTGAAATTAAGTATATATATATAAATTTTATTTTTAAATTGCTTGTATACACAGCTTTCCAGAGCATAGCTCAGTTTACTTTTACACATTCTTTTAGAGAGGCCAATCTTAGTGTACACAGATGCCACGAAATATTGGAATGGATAATATGAGAACGTTGGGAAATCTTGTACTATGTCCAATTTAGATTAATATCGCTCTCCCACGGTTGGTCAGATAGGGTGAGGGAGAAATTGCTATTTGACTTGACGTGGTAAGGTTACATGATGTTCTCTGGTTTATCTTCGATAGTATGGGAGTAGTGCCTTCCTGTATCTTAGCTTTGGAGATCCATAGAGACAGTTTTTACATGCCCCTTTCTCATTCGGGGTTCTACAGTCATTTAAACAACCTTGTAAAGGAACGTTTTTCTCAAAATTACATTTCACACATTCAAAATGTTCTATGCGTCTCTGTCTTTGTTTAAATGCCTTTACAACTTCCCAGAATGTGCAAAACACATGCTAATACTAATAATAACTTGAAAATTTGTTTTGCTATGAAAATATAATTAATTGTAAGAATTACATTTCTTATGGAATTATAAAAATAATTCACAAGCTGCTGGTCATATTTATTTAAAATATAAATCCAGAAATTTTATTTAAGGTTCAAATATATGTCTTCAAATGTCTTTTGTGGGTGTGTATAGCTTAATGTCGTTTAACCTGGTGATTATGGACGATGAATGAAATTGGTGAAATAATGCTCAAATCATCTCGGAGTCATGAAACTTAAAGTTATTCTACATTCGCCTTATCTTCCATTATCCCTTATAGGGGAAAACCCCGAAAAGTCCTTATCTGAATAAGGATTCGAACTCACAACCTGTTGAATGTGACGCACTACCCCACACTACTCAGGCGAGCTAAATCTCTTCTTTGTTTTCCAACATGTGTTATGACTATTTACTCCTCTCCTCCAGGATTCACCTATCCCTTTCAGTTCCAGATTCATTCAGATGCTACTAACCCATCCAAAATTTTTGAAACTCTTTTCCTGATATTGCGCACACATCCTTACATTGTTCTTATCTAGACTCAGGATCCTAAAACTATTTTAGTGGTTCATACCTCCTCCGCACACTTCCCAGCTCCATCTGCGCTACTTCTTTTGCTACTGTACTTAATAAGTCCCATACTTCCGTAAAACATTCTAAGGAGCATGCTAATGTACTCTATTCCATATATAACTTTTGTTTCAATATCATATATAATTTTATACTTTTTTTTCTAACTCCTTACTTCAAATTTTCGGTACCATGGTATTTGTAACTTCTAATTAGTACCACCATGGCTCCTTTTCCTTTTATCAGTGCTAGTCTCTTTTATTTTCCCACCCTTGTACCCCTCTATTTTAACAGCTAAGTAACCAAATTCTCTTACTACTTTATACTCCTTCTCCATTTTTTTTCCAATTCTCATATTTACTAAGTTTTGTTTCCTTGTTAATTATCTCTCTTTGTGTTTTTTCTAATTAAAACTTAAGTCATACTTATTCACCTCCAGTGCTTGGTTCAACCCGTTAACTGTAATTCATCGTACCAACTAATCACCAGCAAACTATAGCCCAGGAATTCCTGCATTAGTGCTTCAGTTATCACGTTCCATTTGAGAATAGGGAAGTTAGTCTTAGAATGTGTAAATAGTAAATGTTATCTTAAATATGAATTAGCTCGTCGCGTTTACTGAACGTTTCATCCTGAAGTTTCCTGCTCAGTTGTTTCCTTCCAGAATTTCGATTTACAATCTTGTGAATAGAGTTTCAGACTGCTGGTTCAGTGGAAAACAAGAAACACTTGTGAAAACGTATAGTGATATCAGAAATAAATTATACTAAATTGGCGAAAATCTTGAACGTTCGCCACGAAAATCACTCACACTTTGAAGGAACTTATTGAAAACATATGAACTGAAATATAAAACATTACAGGAGTGAGTTAAATAGTGAATATTTAAATAAGTTAGCTTGTATAACGGTTGTTGAGCTGCAGAAGGATTTTTTAGCATTTACTAAGAGGCAAGTTTTAATTTTGTTATACTTTATGTACAAGTTTACATGAATAAGAATTAAGAAGCGAAGAGGGTATTGGCGCGACCGGTCGTAGCATACCGTGATACCCAGACACAAAACCACTTGTGAGGGCTCTGATTTTAGTAGTCTCGGTATTTAGGGCGGTTTTTGTTTTGGAACTAATATGTTGCCCTGGGTAGTGCTGATGATGTCCAGGATGATGACGTTTATGTGTACTTTACCGTCACGGGCGGCAGAGAGCATTAACACCCAGACTCTTGAAAGGGAGATCTATGTTTAGATATCGCCTAAAAGTTCTTGACTGAGGTATTTTCCAAGTTTTCTTCAGTCTTCCTAACTAGAAAACATCCGAATTTCCTCCTAGAATGTTTTCTTTCAAGCTTGCTTTCCCAATTATTATTCCATTTCCTGATCAGCAGTGTCTATTGGCTGAGGTGCTATGCACTAGGAACAGGTGCTATGAACTACTAAAACACTTTCTACATTCAAATATCGATGAAATATAGACTTGGTTCTGATTTCGCTGATGAAGTGAAAACCGCTTTAATTATTTTCTGAATCACTGTAAACAACCGTTCGCTGTTTTCGATCAGGCAGTTCACGTCGTGTTGACTGAACGATTAACGTAGAACTCAACTTACTCTTCTGTCAGTCGCCATATGCCTGCTAATATAATGCTGCTTCACAACCGATTCTTAATGAAATGAATTGTCGTAGAATTAGATTATCAGAGACATTTATGATCCAGAAAATACTCCTTTCAAATTCTGCCCTCTCCTCGCCTATTATAGCAGACGCAGTTGCAGCAGCTTTTTTGGTTGGATCTTCTCTCTCCACACAATATAGGTAAGATAGACAGTCCAAGCTCTGTAAAGGCTGCCCCTAATGTAAGTCACATCTTTAGTAATTTATAGTTAATAACCTCGCAAACAATTTGTTGTAAATAAGATGATGCATGTACGAGAAATTTATATGGTTTATTGCTATTGGATTGATTGTATAGTTCTCTGATTGGCCACAAGCGTGCTGTGGCAACCATCTAGCAATGGAATTTAGTGGTGCTGAAAAATCATATTGCGTCTGGAAATTTGATAGAAATGATTGTGTTACACAAGAGTGACGCTCTTTTCGAACGAGTTTTGTAAAAGCAAAGAAGTGTAATCATCAATTTGTCAGAAATGGATGTATGTATCCATAGAAAAGGACCGCCCGTCCAAGAGTTACTAATGAATGTGTTGAGCATGTAGGGAGTGTTTTCAAAAAAACCGCCAGAAGTCCATGTGGAGAGCCTCTCGTGAGCCGGGAATATCGCGGCAGGTGTTACGTAAACGCTTACGGGTGAAGCCGTACGAATATTAACTTCATCGAAAGCTAACCTACAATGATAGAGAACAATATAGATTTGCCTGTAACTTTAAAAAAGATGGACAAGAAGATGGGTTTATTAACAGCTCATATTCAGTAATGAGAAAAGGTTTAATGTAAATGGGAAGGGGAACCGCCAAATTAGGGTACTCAGAATCCACACATTATCATTGAACACGAAAGTGATTCACCAAAATTAAATGTTTTTTTTGTGTCGTGTCACATTGCAAGCTATACAGCATGTTTTTTCTCTCTCTTATGGAGGCCACAGTCACTGAAAGAACCTATCTCAACATGCATCAATTGTGGTTAATGTCTCAGCTCAATGAAGATTCGAAGGATTATCTGTACCAGCAGGAGTTCATTATCACAGTGATTTTCGTGACTCTCAATTTGACATTTCCAAGACGTTGGGTCGAGTAGAAGACATGGAATGTCCGCCGCGATATCCTGGTATAGTCCGTTTCGTGTGGGGCTGCATACAGCTCTACCAGGAGATACGAATGAGGATCGAAGAAGCCGCAGCTACGGCGACACCTGACATGTTATCTAGAGGAGTTAGAATGTAACATTGACATTTGCTGCGCCGCACATAACGCTCATATTGGATGTCTGTAATAAAACAATGCCATGACCTTGTGCACCTTATGAACCATCAAGCTTTGCCTAATATTAAGTAGTGTTTGAATGAAAAAAAATCTGATGTGTACCATTCATATGACTTTCTCTATATCCCTGCAACAAATTATTCTAAAAAGCTTAACTTCTATTTACTTTATGCAAATCAGAAAAGATTAGCAGAAATAGCTTTATTACTTGCCTCCTTGTAAGTAGAAGATAAATAAGGGAGTACCACAGGTTAAAGTGAAAGCCAAAAGCTGGTTGCTATGTGACTGATGTTCCTTTGTTTGTATGGACAGGAGTTGACAAATTCTTGTATGAGAAAGTATAGTTTTTCAAAACTGAAACCAAGAAAAAGGAATATCTCAAAAACGACCAACTCCACGAAAAAATGTATATAACATAAATTGTGTGTTTTAACGTGCTCTACATTTTTGGTGTGTTAAGCTTTTGTCCATCTCTTACGGTTTAGTGGTTATGAAAAATTCATCCAGAATAAAGTAGTCTTCAGAGGCTATTCCCAGAAAATTCAAGATATACATTTCATTTGTCAGATAAATATCTTTAATATACGAAATTTTAATCAAAATCGTTAGAGCCATTTTTGAGAAAATCAAAATTTTCGAAAAAAGTTCCATGTAAAGGGTAGTTGGGGGTGGGGGATTTTTTTTCAAAATCTTCGTGTCGCATCCCTGGAAGATACTAAACTTAAGTACCAAGTTTGGTATTTTAGCGACTTTTCGTTTTTGAGTTATCGTGTTCATAGACACACGGACACACACACACACACACACACGGACCTTTTTGTGAAAATGCTTTTTTTGGTTACAGGGGACCCTAAAACATATATTCCGGTGAAATCTCGGTATCGATTTTTTTGGTGGAGTGCAATACATTCTCTATTCACTATGTACATAGTGAGTATAGAGAAAGTAAAAATATTGAAATGGGACTGACTTTAGTGATACCTATATAATTCTCCATTGAATATAATAACAATGTATTTACCATATATCTTACGGGAAAGGACAAGCATCACCCATAAGCATTTGTTGTTTCTTACCAATTCTCCGTCGATTGACTCGCAGGTATGACACGCATATTTGGTAACATAATATTACACACAGCAACATTTAACAGAGAGACAGGCAGAAAGCAGAATTTGGCAAATGAAAGCATATATTTAATTTTCCCCCTGTAAGACTTAGTGGGAGGCTTCAGAGCCTCGTTTAACTGTTGCAGAAGAGATGATGATTCATCCCGATCCCTCCAAGTATCAAGAAGACTGCCCGGAAGTGGATCTGCGAGCCCTACCTATCAATGGTACGGCATCTGATGTGGAGGGCATCTTTTCTGCCACTAAGTTGAGAAATACGGTTAACGAAAGGAGTATGGTGACGCCTGTAATGAAGATGTCATAATTTATGTTCAATTCATGTTTTCTCTATGGTCACTGAACCTTAGATGTTATTGCTGCTGCTGATGTTGGTAGCTGTGAAGACGTAGCAGTTCTTGTGACAACTCATCGGAGAAAATACTACCCAGTGGGTGGTCTGTTTGATACTTGTAAAAAGAAGTCACATTATTGTTAATATGAGGTGTACATTCAGCCACAGAGTGTTTTCTTAAGACCCAGCCAGAAATGACTAGGAAGATTTTTTGATGAACATGTTTATGACATTTATCGGTGATGTAAGCATTATTTCCGATGGTCTTACTGAGAAAGATTGATAAAGTGTATCCATTTTATTTTGAATGAAAACTATTTGAAGATTCTGATTAAAGGAGTTATTGAGAAAAATGGAAGAGGGAAGGGCTGTAGGCTAGTGAGAAGGTGTCTAAAATACATGACTTTGGATAAATGTACATATGGAATTCATGAATGTCTTGAGGTGTGTCATAAAAAAACACGCTGTGTAAACAAAAACATGTTTGAGGACTTTTTCACAGCCAAGTAGCTCTATGGATGATTCTTCATGTGCACATACATAATTGTAATGGACCACGAAGGTTTCAATACCAGTTGTGAGTAAATTCCTCTTCTTTATTATCCATTTTGTTTTTTGTATTCTCTTAAACTACTACATACATCTAATTAAAGATATTTTGTGACAATTATTTTGGGGCAGAAGGTCTTGATTCCTATCTAGGTGAGAGTGTCTCAAATGGTGACAACCATGTTTGATCGAAAAGTATGCAGTAATAATGGAATAAGATGAAAAGGTTCTGCAGGTTTTGAAATCGTACTACCCTTCAGTGGTCGTATATTTTTATGCTTATGCAGAAGTCGAATGATATTTTAAGAGGTTTAGATGCCTATGAAGCTACAGAAGATCATGTACAGTCCTTGTTCATCTTATTGTTGAATAACCTTGCTTTTGCTCTGCATGTTCCAAATATTTGATTTTTAAAGAACAGTAATATATTTAATGTGTAGGTACTTTTTAGTGACGTGGCATATAAGCTCAAGAGATTGGGGGAAATCAAAGATGAAATAATAATAATAATATACTGGAACGAGATTACACCCAAAGAACTTTGGCATCGTCCTTTGCAGTTTGCAAGCATAAGGCTTCAAATCCTGTCGATATACTGTTAAATTGTTCCTATTAAATTCTGATTAGCTAGTTTACTACTGTTGGTTTTTTTTTAATTAGTGTCTTAACTTTATTGTACACAATACATTTCAGTTATGAGCAATTAGAAAGAAACAATTAACATGAAAGATGTATCCGGGGTTCTGCTCAGCGGCAGTCCCAATGGCATAATTAATACTGTGTAAGTCATAAATCTGATTTCGTTTTAATCTTCGTTTTTTAGATCTGGTAGGTAGTTTTCAGGAATCTGTTGAATTAACGGGCTGCTGTGATGGTCGAAGAAGTTATGAATAATATTTTACTGCACCAAGTCAGCATTTGAGCTGCGATCTCATATTGGAATGGGTTTTGGAAAAATGGTATCAACACCAACAGTACAATTTCTTCCTAAATTAGAGGGTAATTGAATCTTTATGAATGTTTTATGGAAGCTGAACAGCAGAATATTACTTTTTCCCTTCTCTTTATTACTTTGTGTTAATATTCGTTGAAGATAGTCCAATATACCTTTGATAAAAATAGATAAATTAAATTTTAAGTGGACTAAAATTCCGATTTATCTCAGGGATAGTATTAAGGTCTCCCAAAAAGGACATATCCTCGAAGACTGAAAGAGATGGGATATTTCAATCTTCCATCTACGTCCCCCCCCCCCCGCCCTTGCATAACGCTGTCGGTTTTCGCATATTTCTGTTCCATGGCTGCAGTTGGCAGAGACCCTACCTCTGAAGTTCTTGCAAACGTGGCCGGTTGTGCATATAAACTTCTTTTCCCAGAATAGAAAAACGAACAAGCGGCACGAAAATATAAGGACCTGTCACAAGTAATTTCTTCCAACAGTTTCGGGCTTTACAAAAAAACTTTAGCTCATTCCAGGAAAAGAATGTATATTACGTAATGTCATGACTGTCAGTTGGTTCTGAAAATCATCAAAATAAAAAGGGAAATGAGGTATTTTTGGCTTTTGGAATAAAATGTAGCTTTTACCAAGGCTTGATAGACCAATTTGGGGGTAATATTAGTATAAGGGTATAAATTTGGGGTGGGTATACAAGGTGATTCAGAAATACTTTTATGAAGTTTGGAGACAGGTTCCTTACATCAAAAGAAGAAAAAGTGTCCATTTGAAACACATGTCTAAAACTCTTCGTTCTCGATTTATTGAGGCTCAAAATGCTATTAATAAGAACATTTTAAAGTGATACTTTATTCTATTTTTGACCTTGTCAGCTTGTTAAGAGGTGTTCCACACAAACACAACTTATAGAATATTCTCCAAATGTCCTCCTCTTGCGTCCAGACATACATGTACTCGTCGAAGCATGGAATGTCAAATACTTCCAGTCGGTGTCGTGTGATTTCACAGACTTACTGGACACATAGCTTAAAAGTTTCCTCATCTAGTATGTCTGCTGCATAAACCAACGGTTTAAGATGCCCTCAAAAGATAAACATCCAAAGGATTGATGTCGGGGGAACGTACAGGCCATGGAACTGGACCTCCACTACCTATCCACCATTTGTAATGCTAGATACCAGCCAATGCATCTCAAATAAGAGACTAAGATGTTGTAGAGCATCTGTTTCTTCATATTTGTAGGGACACATTTTCTAATAAATCTAAGAGAGAGTTCTAAATGAAGTCCCTGTAGGTGGCACTTGTAAGGCATGCCGGGGGAATGTATTACACGTCTGATAAATGACAAATATTAACAAGTAGGCATGGCAACACAAGGCCAACTCCGCAAGGTAAAATGCATCAAAGCCTTCTATGAATGTGCATAAAAAAGAGATATTAGGTTGGACCTGGAAAGCCACTGAAGGTGACTTTCATTAATACATTGACAGTGCAAAAACGAAGCATTTTAGAGCATATATGAACACATTTTCTTATTTCGATGTCAGGAATCCATCCCCAAATGTTGTAAAACTATTTTTGAATCATCCTGAATTAATAGCAAACCGTCAAATTTTTGGTACAGAATCTCAGACACACTCATAAAATATGCAATGGGGTGGAATATTTACCGGCCACGTTCTGTTAAAACATTTGTCTTAACATTTGTAGCTTACCGGTCTTTGGGAACTATAATAGTGTAGAATAGTAAATAATAAACTATACTTACACTGCCTTAAATCTAGGAACATGACATGTCGTAAATTGTCTTTATAAAACTAAAACTTAAAAGGAGCTGGAATAAATTCGTCTAGTGAATTAAAACAGAGGACACAGCTAAACGCGGTTTTAATAATTTGTAACAAAGCAGCGGAAAAGTCGTCAGAACAACAATTGAACTGAGACTGCGATAATTGTTGAAAGCAAAAATGCACTTACCAAGAATGTTTATAATATAGTTAATTGTGTAGTATTTAAGATAAAATATTGTGAGTCTACTCACGATTTGCTTTGAAACTATATTATCAAAATACATAATGCAGCACTGGCATTAATTCTGGGAGTTTCTTTTGGGCAATTACCTTTAAAATTTGAATATTACTTTCAAATCTCATTCAGTATGATTCTTTTCTGATAATTTATAGCCAGGAAGTGTTACCATAATACGCATTGTATATTTTAGGATAAATTTGTGCTAATTTGGCCTTTAATGTGTTACTTTGACCCTACTTTGGAAAATATATTAATTGATAAATATACACGTATATTTTATTTTTATCATATTACACAGAGAAACTAAACATTTTAAGAAATCTATTAATTTTGGGAATATGTATGCCAATTTAACACTATAATCTTAAACATACAGATATCTCAATTTTTTTGTTAGTAGTCGGCTTACCCTCCCCGTATTTAGAACTTACATCCCCCTAGGAGTTATAAGTGAATGCTTAGGGATCAGAAGTCTGCTGGAGAGCCAACGACACAAAACCACAGAATGGAGAAGCTGGAACTAGGCCTGAACATGAGGAAGTGGATCATATAAAGTGGAAGCGAAATGGGTAAGAGGAAAGGTGCTGATGGAGCAATTGGTGGAATGAGTAGCGGGGGAAACCGGAGGACCCTGAGAAAACCCTCCCAGATGCCGTTTTGTAAACCACAAATCTCACTTGCAGGAGCTTCGTATCGAATCCGGGCCGCCTAGGTGGGAGGCAAGCGGTCTAACCACTGTGCCACGGCGCCGCCTTTCCCCAATTTTTACTCCCCCCCCCCTATTATATGAAATATTATTACTGTCGTGTGGCCTCAAAATTGGGAAAATACCGTGTTCATGATGTCCAAGCTATTGAAGTGTAATAATCCTGAAGTGACTATTTTCACGAAATTTGAGCTTCTCTATGTGATATGAGAACAATAATTCCGATTATCATATTGAATACAACAAAATAAAATATATAAAAGTACCTATATTTATGGCGGCACCGTGGCCGAGTAGTTAGACCGCTCGCCTCCCATCTAAGTGGCATGTGGGATTTATGGTGGACGAAGTAGCATCTGGGAGGGCTTCGTCCGGGTCCTCATTGCACTCATTCCACCAAAAAAATTGCTCTATCATCTTTCCTGACATCCATTTCGCTTCCATCTCATATCACGCGGCTTCGGATTACAGATGAACACTCGTTCCAGGTTCTCCATTCTGTGATTTCGTGCCATTGGCTCCCCAAAGGTTTCTGGCCCCTAGGCACCCGCTTGTAAGTTCTAGGGAGATAAATTAAAATTAAACGAGTTTTATTTATGGACGCTTTTTAACTACTCTGGTTCTCAACGTCCCATTCTATACTGGGCGTGAAAGATCGCTTAATTTTACTCAGATGCCTCTTTTATCAGGCTTGAGGTTCTTTTACATGCTGTAAATCTACGACACGGGACCAACGGCTTTACTTTCCTTCCAAAGGAAGTTATACTAGGGATTTTTACGTCCTCCACCGGGTATGAAACCCGCGACCATGGGTGTATGAAGTTCGCATGGTAACCATTACAGCACGGAGGGCGACTTCTAGGGAGATGTCAGTATTAAATATGGAGAGGGTAAGCCGACTACGAAACAAATATTTATAAAATAATATATTTTTCATATATAACTCATTAAGTTGCTTTAGTTTAAAAGGTTGAATACTGTACTGTGGTAACACTCCTTGGCATAATTTGTCAGCTAAGAATGACCCTGGATGAGACATTAATGTAATATTCAATTTTGAAAATTAATATAACAAAAAAGTGGTCACTACTGCGTATACCTAAAATACAGGCTACTTCTTACTTTAGTTTCTCATTTTTCTGCAATGGCTCGTACACATAGTTTTATGAAGTATTGTTTAAATTTAGAATTGGCGCAAATTTTACAATAATGGCCCAATGAAACAAACCACTATGGCGACTTGAGTTCAAATGTTGATTCACAATTTTGTTCTTAAATTGTTTAGCATACTTCACTTTGTACACTTACATTGAAATCTGCAAAGGAGATGTTATTTTGAGTAATGTTTTTACCTAAAGACCTGCACCTCTTTTACGAATACTTTGTACCATTATTCGTATTTTGACTCTTATTGTTGAACGATTCCTTAGCATACCACGCCAACAGGTTGTCCTCTTAAATGATGATAATATTTAAAAATGTACCTAAATCAATATAAATAACAAAATAATTTAAGGTTATTAGCTTGTGGCACTGTTTTTGAAAAGCATTTTAAACGGATAAACGTTTAACAAGATGGGTATCAACGCTTCATGAATGTAGCTGGAAAAAATCGGATGTGTTCCATTGGCATGCTTTTCTCTATATCTCTGCAACAAATCATTGTTAAAAAGCTCGTTCTTTTATTTATTTCGTGCTAATCGAAAAAAATTTAGCAGAAATGGTCTTGTTACTTGATTTCTTTTAAGTAGAAGGGAAATAAAGGAATACCATAGGCTAAGGCGATAGTTAAAAGCTGGTTGCTATGTGACTGAAGTTCCTTTGTATGGACAGGAGTTGACAAATTCCCGTACGAGAGAAGTATGAGTATTTTAAAACTGAAACAAATAACAGGGAATATCTTTAAAACTGTGAAATGCGCCGAAAATATATATTTAACATAAATAGAGTATTTTAATTATCTTCTCATTTTTTTTGTTTACCAGTTATGCGAAATTTCGCAAAATTCGTCTAGAATAAAGAGGTCTTCAGAGGATATTCTCAGAAAATTCAAGATATGTATTTTATTTGTGTTGAAAAAATCTTTAATACACGATATTTTAATCCAAATCGTTAGAGCTATTTTTGAGGAAATCACAATTTCTGAAAATGTTTCTATGTAAAGGGTATTTGGGGGATGGGGTGAGTTTCTTGAAAATCTTCGTATTGCATCCTTGGAAGACACTGAACTTAAATACCATGTGTGGTATTTAACGGACTTCTCGTTTTTAGCTATGCTGCCCACAGACGCGCGCGCACACATACAGATGGAAATTTTTTCTAAAAAAAAATTTGTTTTGTTTTTTTATGTATATGGGTCTCAAAATATATATTTCCGGTGAAATCTCGGTATCAAATTTTTGGGTGCAATACCTTCTCTATACACACACACGTGCACGGATTTGTTGTTTTTTTTTTTTTTGTTACAGCTGACCCTAAAACATGTCTTTTCGGTGAAATCTCGGTATCAACTTTTTGGGTGGAATCTATTGTATATACGTGCTAGAGAAAGTAAAATACGATATACAAGCAACTTAGCTTATCTTAATGAAAACATTCTGTAATTCCGGAAACAGAGCGTCTAAAAGACAAGAAGTTGTGGATGTGGTAAAGAATTTCGCTAATCGAGGAGATCACAAAACAGCGAGATATAGCACTCTGGTATTATAGTGTTGGAATCCAGGAAATATCGAATCTTGAAGTCTTATATTTCATTGTAGGTACTTATTATGTATTTTGTGAAATAGCTCAAAAGAAAATCTAAGCGTTATCAACGGGAAACTAAAATAAAACAGTTCTCAATTTTTAAAACAAATAGCTATTTCTTTTCTTGGTCTTTATTCCTTTGGGGATCCAGATTTCGTAGTATATTATTCGGCCTTTAGGAGCACACTCAGTTATTTTCAAGGGCTTTGAGATTATTGTACATTTTTAATTACAGAGGAAGAAATGCGATTCTATAGCAATTCTGTGGGTTACAGGTGTGCGCTTTAAGCAATAATGCTTTACTTCAAGAATTGCTTATAGAAGTTCTCTGGTTTGTTTTAATTTGGACACTTTTTAAAATTAGCCTATTATAGTAGTGTGTATGTATAAATAGAGATATTTTCATGTAAGTTTTAATAATTTCCATTGTTTCGTTAGATGTAGGTTTGTGTGTATGTGTAAAAGGATGTTTTTAGTTTGTTTTTATGTTTAGGATTTTAAAAAAAGCATGTGAGCGAAGCGAGTTAGCTCTAAGTTAGTGTCTAGGTGTATATAAACTGATTTTCGTGTAATTTGATTTTAGTAATTTCCACTGTTCTCATCAAAGTATGCGAGCGAAGCGAGCATGCGCTCTGTTAGCTTTAAGTTAGTGTGTGTAAGTAAATTTGATTTTCGGGTAATTTGTTTTTATTAATTTCTTGGTTAGCTCTAGATTAGTATGTATGTGTGTATGTATAATTTTTTGTACATAAACTAATTTTCGTGTAATTTGAGTTTAGCAATTTCCACTGAATGTATCAAAGTATACTCGCATGCCCTCGCGTAGCTATACGTTTGTGTGTGTGTGTAAGTGTAAATAAACTGATTTTCGTGAATTTGCTTTTAGTAAGTTCCACTGTTTTCATTAAAGTATGCAAACGAAAGCAGCATTTTATCTATTACGTTAGGTTTAGGTTAGGGTGTAAATTAATTTATTGTTATGTTTATTATTATTTTTATTCTTCTTCTTCTTCTTCTTCTTCTTATTATTATTATTGTAGTTAATTTTTAGGCGTTTCTAGCGGTTTCGCCAAAGCATTCGAGCAACACATGCTTAATACAACAGAGGACTCGCGGATTTCACGAAAAAAATAAGATGGCAGTATAGTTGTGCATTCACAAAAATTACAAAATGGAGTATGTTGTTTACATTTTGCGACGACTTTTGCATATAAGAAAATATCTTAATTAGGACGAGTGGGTACGACACAGCAACTCAAAGTGATCACATTTATTACACAACGCACGTTCCATGTGAGTTTTTATTGCTCAGGTTAGTATTTTCAACGTTTTCAATCTGGACGTCCTGCGGAGCCTTTACCCTTTTCTTTTATCCGTATCCTATACACCAAGCAAGGGCATAGAAAACTCGTACTCACCGGGTAGAAGCTAGTAACATTATTCTGGATTCATCAGAATATTCAGGACATAAATAAAATAAAGTTTAGTTTGAGCTACATACAAGTCTTGACAACGGTCAATTACGTCAACAATACCGAATTAAATCAGACATATAGAGCAGGCACGCCAACTCAACAGTCATGCTGGACAAAGTTTAGTGTTAAAGCTGATTCCCTAAAACCGAACATATGATATTCAGAAAAGGAGGCAAGATATCACAGGAGGACAAAATCTACTTGAAGAATGAACCTCTGCAAACAGTCAACCAAGTCAAATACCTCAGCTTAATGCTACAGACCACAAGAAACTCATTCAGAATACACACTAACCTACGGGCCACATTAGCCACAAAAGCAATACACGACATACGAGAACCAACATTATCCCTCAAAGCCGCAATGGCACCGTTCAACACAAAAATAGTACCTACCCATACTTACGTACGGACTAGACTTAACTTGGAACAACTCCGCACAAAAGACGCCCACACCCTAGAGAACGCTAAAGCCCGCTTCCTGAAGGCTACACTGGAAGTGACGAAGCACACTCTATCTAGACTGGTCTACCTGCTAGCACGAGAAGCCTTCTTAATAGAAGAACTCAGGACAATCTCGGCACGAAAGACTTCCACACCTTAGAGAACGCTAAAGCCCGCTTCCTGAAGGCCACACTGGAAGTGACGAAGCACGCTCTATCTAGACTGGTCTACCTGCTAGCACGAGAAGCCTTCTTAATAGAAGAACTCAGGACAATCTCGGCACGAAAGACTTCCACACCTTAGAGAACGTTAAAGCCCGCTTCCTGAAGGCCACACTGGAAGTGACGAAGCACACTCTATCTAGACTGGTCTACCTGCTAGCACGAGAAGCCTTCTTAACAGAAGAACTCAGGGCAATCTCCGCACAAAAGACGCCCACACCCTAGAGAACGCTAAAGCCCGCTTCCTGAAGGCTACACTGGAAGTGACGAAGCACACTCTATCTAGACTGGTCTACCTGCTAGCACGAGAAGCCTTCTTAACAGAAGAACTCAGGACAATCTCGGCACGAAAGACTTCCACACCTTAGAGAACGTTAAAGCCCGCTTCCTGAAGGCTACACTGGAAGTGTCGAAGCACACTCTATCTAGACTGGTCTACCTGCTAGCACGAGAGGCCTTCTTAATAGAAGAACTCAGGACAATCTCCGCACGAAAGACGTCCACACCCTAGAGAACGTTAAAGCCCGTTTCCTGAAGGCTACACTGGGAGTGTCGAAGCACACTCTATCTAGACTGGTCTACCTGCTAGCATGAGAAGCCTTCTTAATAGAAGAACTCAGGACAAGACTTGGACTTCCCTGGACCCCTAACTGGAAGAAGGCTCTCGACGAAAGAACAATCAAGAGGGAGGACATATGACCAGAATTATATTCAATGGAAGCCATGATAAACCGGAACTGGACTGGCACGAACCAAAAGCTCCGACACTTGACGACATCGATGGCGGTACATGGATACCTCACAAAGCATGCAGGAATAAGCATTCCACGTCCCGAACGACATTTGTGTATATGTGACAATATATGTGACAGATACCATGTCCTAACGTGCTCAAAGTGGATCAGATCAGTGATAAACTTTTGCACAAAATAACTCTAAACATATGTACAACTTGAATGCGATATTATTATTATTATTATTATTATTATTAATAATAATAATAATAATAATTCCCTAAAACCTGCCATAGCCAGCCATTACCTTCTACCACAACGTGGAACTTGCATCATCTTTCTGCTACACATGTCCGCACATCACATCGCAACTTTGTCCGCTACTTCTAGTGGCGAATGACCCGCTGAAGGCTATGCTTTATGAGCTGCGAATGCCAATTGTTAATTTTTTATCCTACAGATAATTGTAATAGACACCGTTGCTATGCAGAAACGACATAAGAAATATTGGACCTTAAATCAAAGTGAGAGTTATTAGCGCAACGGGTGGGATAAAATAAACAAAGTTCACTCTATATACATTTTCTATACAGCAACATCAAACATTTTTATTATTTAACTACATGAAACTGAACTTGCTGTACATTACCATAAAAGTTGGTCCTCCAAATGGATTAATGACGGTAATAAATCCTCAACTGCTTCTTTTGCGTCATTTAATATATCATTTGGAACCGATATATTAACGTTCTTAACGTCCATCGTAAACTTAATCAGTTTGAAACTAGCATACATAGCCTACCATATTTTATAACAATAAGGACGCCGCAATTCAATGCCTTATTTCTTATTTAATTTATTACTATCTTTGTAAAATCATTGAGTGAATATTTGTCAAATATTAATTTATCGTATTTGTAGGATAAAAAAATGTATTATACAAGTGGACAAACCTATATTATTTATTCGTAGAACTTAAAAACCCTTTGGGTTGCGTTTTAATTTGTTCTACTCATGGATAAACTCTCTGTTTATCCACTTGTATATTAAATAAATATTAAATGTTTTGTAGCTTAACATCCCATAACCTGGTTGGTCACGTCAGACGATGAATTGAATTGGTGAAATTATGCTCAAATAATCTCGGAGTCTATGGAGCTTAAAGCTACTCGACGTTCTTCTCAGGATAAGGGAAAACACCAAAACAACCTTAACCGGGTAACTCACCCTAAAAATGTAAATGGAAATAGCGTGTTATTTATGGACGCTCTTTAACTACTGAGGTTCTCAGCGTCCCATTCTAAATTGGGCGTGGAATACGGCTTAATTTTGCTCAGAGGCCTCTTTATCAGGCTGGACGGGACCCACAGCTTTACTTCCCTTCCGAATTAAGCCATGCTAAGGATTTTTACGCCCGAAAAAATCCATCGTCCTCCGCCGGGTTTGAGCCCGCGACTTTGGGTATATGAAGTCAGCATGGTAACCATTACACCACGGAGAGCGACTAACTCGCTCTAAGCAAGATTCGAACTAGCGACCTGTTGAATGTGAGGCAGCCACGCTACCTCCACCTTACTCAGGGGGCTTGAAATCTGTTTAACCTCGAAAGTGAAAGTACATTCAAACATCTGTGTTGTGTGTAAGTTAGTTTAAATAAATCGAAATAAATAGTCTGGGAATTTTTACAAACACACTCCGTATAAAGAATTTCAGAAGTTTCATTGAAATAAAGTGACAAAACGAAAGTAAAAATTGTGGATACAAACAGCCGATGCATTATTCACTGCTTTATGTAATAAACGGTCTTTACAATATTTCCTTCTATTCAAAATGGTTTTAGACCTACGAATAGCAAGTGTTTTTTTTTTTAATTGCTGTGAAATTGTACTGATTGTCGAACTTCTACTTTCGAAACGAACCTAATACAGCGAGGAAGGGAACTAGCCTACCACATAATAGGCTTATAACTCTCTCTTATTCAAAAAGATTAGAACTCTTATTTTCGTTGATTTAAGTTGGAGTCTTATTTCATTATATCACGTAATACAAAAATATTTGCTATTGTAGCAAATATTTTCTATCATTTAGCACGATGACAACTTTGAAAACAATATTCGCAGAATTTGAGACCGTAAAAGTAAATTAAGAGAAGATTGAGGAAACTTTAAATAAAAAAAATACTGTGCACTCTTGTTAATTATAATTTACTATTTAATTATGTGTACATATCCATTGTAAGCACATTATGCGATAGTATATTTTAAAATCAGAATTAGGGGCTCATTTTTAGTTTGATTTAACGCTATGAAAATTAGATGTAAAATTTTATTAATATAATATGCTGATTTGTTTTTTTTTCTTTATTAAATCACGCTTTATTTAACGCATTATTTATTATATGTGCAGATACAGTAATTCATAAGTAAAAAGTTTCCAAACGCTTCTTGTTGATACTCCTCTCCCTCCTCCTACTCCTTCTCTTCCGCTTCTTTTGCTTCCGCCTCCTCTTCTTCCTCGGTTTCTTTCTTTCTTAGCTGTCATTTTACTATGAATTTTTCTGTTTTCTTCTGCAAATTAACACTACGTTTGTACGGAAGCGTAAATGGTTTCAAACCATGTCTTCTCTTTCTTTGCAAACTATATTCCATTCTATGTTCATAATTTTCGATTTAAACATTTTTTTCTGCGAATACATTTTGCTAGTAAAAATGACTCGTGTTTTCAGAAAATATTGATAATGGCTAAATTAAATTCTAGGATGACTTTCCCACTATTAATACGTCATATTGTTTATAGCCACTAAGACCCTACAAAACAATGCCTGCTCATACTATATTTGTATTACTTCCCTAGCTTTTGTTATTTTTTGTGATTTTTCTCAAGTCCTCTAATCGCGAAATATTCAATTAATTCCGACTCGAGTTTTGATTTTCTTCAGATTAATCTTTTCCACTTGAAGATTTATTATATAATAAAACACTCTAGTGAGATTAATCTTAAAAAAAAAAAAAACAAATTCCGAATATTTGTTGGACGCACTTTGGTTTTTATGAGCTATTCTTCATTTAAATCAAATAATTCCTGATATAATTTTATCCAAAATGTGCTTATAATTCAGAAAATATGTGTTGTATAAAAGTGAATCGGAGTACTTAGAGGGTATTCATACATATACGCATTCAGTGTACTTAAATAGTTATACATTTAGTAATTCAATATTGGCGGAATAGTGCATTTTATCTCTCCATAAATAAATGCTTATTAGCAAGTCTTAATTGCAGAATTTTGTCCATGTATATTCAGATTATGATAGACAAAAGAAGAGCGTAGCTTTTGATACCGCGTTTACCTGTGTCCGTTTGCATATATTCTAGAAGAAAAAAAAACTTCGTAAGCAATCAATCTAACTACCATAATGATAAGTTTTGCTGAAATATAACCTAGGCCGTGTAAGCTAATATGTATGGTCGCACGCCATATGAATGTAAAGGGCTTAAGAAGAGTGTTTAAACTATAGGTGTACAACGGAGAAAAGAATGCTGTTCTGCGCAGGTGCACCCGAAAGTAGGGAGAACGTTTCCCCCACTGCGTACTTTCTTCCTCCACAAGGCGCATGTGCATTACCAGCACTTGCCAGTGACTGATATGTAACTGGCTGCTGGAAGAGACTGGGCGGGTGGGAGGGAGAAGCAAGAGTGAGGGAAGCAATCAATGCTTATTTCCCCTCTCAACATTCTTTTCTAAGTTGTAAGCCTATAATTTCATTCAGTGGGCATCAAGTGCAGGAGTAAATCAGTCCCAAAAGCTATCTTAACATAAACTGCAGTTGATGCTCAGGATAGTTAAGAGATCTAGAAAACCCTGCTGGGTGATACTGCACCTAATGTCAGCTTCTCCCCTGAATCGGGGGGGAGGGTGAAGCCGAGCAGCGCCATTGACGAGATCAGAACACAGGGCACTATGAGGTTAAAGAAGTAGTAGAGGGTCCGCCGTCGGATTTGTATAGTGAACGTGACATCCACATAAGGCTCTGGACAACACTGGTACACTATCGTGTTCTTCTTCCCTGGCATACCTGCACAACAATACATTTCCTTATTGTTATCCTTATGTAAATAAAGTTTTAAAAATCTGATATGTTCCATTCACATGACTTTCTCTACATCTTTGTAACAAATGATTGTTATAAAGCTTATACTTCTATTTACTTCATGCTAATCGAGAAAAAATTAGCAGAAATAGCTTTGTTACTTGCTACATTGTAAGTAGAAGCGAAAAAAGGGAGTAACATAGGTAAAAGTGATACTCAAAAGCAGGTTGCTATGTGACTGAAGTTCCTTTGTTTGTAAGGACACAAGTTGACACATTTCTGTATGAAAAAATATAAGTTTCTTAAAGCTGAAACCAAAAACAAGGAATATCTAAAAAACGATCAAATCTATGAAAAAATGTATATAACATAAAATGTGTGTTTTAACGTGCTCTACATTTTTTGTGGAGTAAGCTTATATCTATTTCTTACGGTTTAGCAGTTATGCAAAATTCCGTAAAATTCATCTAGAATAAAGTAGTCTTCAAAGCCTATTCCCAGAAAATTCAAGATATAAATTTTATTTGTCAGGTAAATTTCTTTAATATACGATATTTTAATCAAAATCGTTACAGCCATTTTTAAGAAAATCAAAATTTTCGAAAATATTTCCATGTAAAGGGTAATTGGGGGCTGTGGGATTTCTCTCAAAATCTTCGTGTCGCATCCCAGGAAGATACGAAACTTAGATATCAAGTTTGGCATTTTTCTGGCTTTTCGTTTTTGAGTTATCGTGTTCACAGTCGCACGGATATGACACACACGGACCTTTTTCTGAAAATGCCTTGTTTTTGTTACAGGAGACCCTAAAACACATATTTCCAGTGAAATGTCGGTATCGAAATTTTGGGTTGAGTGCAATACCTTCTCTATAGTATATACTCTATATATTGATGATTTTTATTATCTTCTTGTAATATAGCAGCTGCTCCTCCATTGAATTTATTAGGGAAAAAATACAAAAATACATAAATATATTTAAATTTCTTAAAGAAACTACCTCTAAAATTACATAGTACGTGTAGAGGAAGTAAAACTGTATATATCTATAAAACACATAGCACATGTCCAATACATTTTGTTTTGTAGATATAACCATTATAATTTGCAACTACTTTTCTCAAATTGGACATAATCGTTCGTTTTTATTTTTCTCTTTGTTTACTCCTCCACTGAAAAGATTGGCTATCGCTTTGGTCTGAAAGTCATGTGACAGGTATTTTTCGAAAAATGGTATACAGGTAAATGTAAGTAATTTTTTTTCTCATTTAAACACATGACACCATTTCTGTCTGTGAAGCCGCTATACCTGGTGGCCTAGCTGTCGTGTATTTAACGTGTACAGATATCCCTTCTTACGTTAAAAGAGTTGCAGAATTAACAGGATTATTTCAAGTTAAACTTCCTATAGTTTTCGCCAGAAACGAAGGCGGTAATTGACATTAGGAGCGCTGGTAGGGGAACTGCTGCGTTGCAACATTTTTCTGGTGACGGAGAAAAGGTAGTATTCGCAAGCATATGGCAGTTGGCACGACCTCTAGCGGCTACAATGTCACTACGTGCCACTATTAATTTTTTCCGTCTCGGCATTTCCTATAACGAAATTCCATTTTCCTTAAAATACGCAACATAGAAGATTCTGTGCCCTCAAATTCCATATCTTGTTTCATTTGGATCACAAGTTTTTGACCGAAGGACATTTTCTATTCTCATATATAGGAAAAACGTTTCAATGCAACAAATTCTTATTGATATCGTCAAGGTCAATCACTGGTTTGTTCCCTGATAGCACTTTTCTAAGATAAATTTAACTCTTTCTTCTGCATTAACACACGTTTTTGCTTCACTTTCAATTTTTTTCACGGCGCTCATACCCACCTGACAAGCGTCAGCTGTTTCTCTGCACAATCGGCAACACTGTTTATAGAGCTCTCCACGTCTTTTCTGTATGTTTATTGTTTCATTTGTATAGCCCCTATGACTTAAATGGTCATATCGGGGGCTTTGATTTGGAAACGACTCATATTACTGTTAATCAATTTCTTACTACTAAACTACGCACATTCACTCTCACATTCATACTTTCAGACTCTATGGGGGATAGAGAATAATTCTGGTTGGAGAAAAATTTCTCCGGAAATTGAACCCGGGACCAAGTCTCTCCGAGTCTTCCATCTTCTCCAGGAAGTATTTGTACACATTATATATTATTTCTCTGGCTTGACTATGAAGAACACAACGTTTATTTGCTTCAGCTATAGCCAAAACTGTTAACGAACTGTTAACTACATTACTATTGCACAATGGAACCCATTTATAGCTCAGAATAATTAAATTTCACTATTAAACTACTTTCAAACTTGCTGCGCCTGATTGGCTATGACGTCGTTGTGTATTTATTTACTGCGCACCTACCTTCATTCGTGACTGAGGTTAGTGGAGAACTGGCGAGAGCAACATTCATTTACCCCTTTCATCTTCACCACTGATAAACAAGAAGGGTAAAATGAAGGTTGTTAGGCAGTTCCCTACTAACTCGTTTTAACTTGATATATCCCCGTTGAGTTCTGCAGCTCTTTTAATATCTGCACAAGTCAATTACGGGACAAATTGGCCGACTTTGTTCTACATTTCCGAGATGTTTAACTAATATTATTGCATAATTTATATTAAAGTTTAATTAAAGGTTGTAACTTACTTACTTAAAGAAGTAACTTACCTATTAAATACCACTCCCCATTTGTGATGAAATCGGATAGGTCTCCGCCTTCTTCGGAGTTGAGGACTAGGTCCAACTAGAAAAAATAACTGTTAGTTATACCATAGTTATACTGGTATTGCTTCTTTACAGAAAGACGTCCTATATAAGCAAGTCCTTGGCGTGCTATCATTGCCTTGAAATAACCTAATGGACGCATGCCACAAAAACAAGCAAATACATCTAAAATATCATTTCTCCTTGGTGACCAAACAAGTGACATACGTAGTCATTTTAACTCGAAACTCCAACTTAATAGTCTCTGAATTAGCATGTTTATGCAATGAGTGCAAACACGCGTCCTTCCAGTTTGCCTCGAGTGATGTTTGTGCTCCTAACCCTTTATCTACTATTATAATAATCAGTAATGCTTTAGTTCGTAGTTGCTACACAACAAAACCTATACTTAAATTCTAACAAAACACAAAACACGGTGTTAAAAACATAAAATACAGGTTCAACAAAACATAGTAGTATATTGCGTACCCAAGAACTGTAAGTTATACTTTTCAGGTTGAGAACGCATATTGGAAATACGAGGCCCGCAGGGCCGAGTTTTCCTAAGCATTCGAGATCTGATAAGTGACTCACAGTTAGTGGTCAGCTAATTACTTTGAAATACTTAAAAAAACTGTAAAAAATAATAAATTTACATTGCTTTTCAATATTTTATTGATCATTAAGAAAAAATGAATTCTTGATGTGAACAAATAAAAGGCTTTATCTAAATTATATGGACAAAGCCTTCTAATATACTCTTTTGTTAATGAATTTTGCAATAGATAATTTAGCTGAAGTAGCACATGACTGGAGTGGTACGTCATTACCTAATTGTACTGTAAGTATTAATGACCTCTCAAACTCTTACTGTAAGTACTTACAGTGCTTTTCGGCATGGCAATTAATAAATGAATTCTAAGTTTAGCTTACATTACTATATATGTGTTTTCAGAATGATTAAGTTACATACCAAGTATTTAAACAAATGCCGTTTAATGATGATAATTTCGTATAACTACATAAATAAACTTATTTTAAGTTTCCTGGAAGTACGTTAATAGTTGCATCTCAGATAGATTTTAATTTTTTTCCTGGTGAACCATGAAAAACACATTTTCCGCTGATTTTTTCTTTAAATTCACATTAGCATCCAAAATTGCAGATTATAACAACAATTTATTGATTTATCATGTCTATTTTTTCCAAATCTCACATAATGTTTCTCTAAAGATTTCATTTATCATTTACGCAAAAAAGTGACATTCGTTACATATACTAAATACAGAACATATACTAAAATACTGTGAATGTAGATAGCACGTTACAAAATTATGTTTAGTAGCTCGCTGTTCTTAGAGGACTCCTTTCAGTCCTGTTTTAACTTGAGCCTCTCGTTACACACTCTGTTTTTATAAATAGTCCTCTAAATAACTTTTTGATAATAGGTAAATCCTATACGAGTTAAAATACAGGATGTTCGAATATAGATGCAAATATTTTGATAAATGTAGCCTTAATATGCATCCAATTAGTTGTATTAGTTGTTTGCTCTTTTTGTCTAACAGTTTTCCCAAAAACAAATTACTTTTTTACTCTCTAAAGCTGTTGGCATGGTCGTAACTGCGCAGCGAAAAATATATGGATAATTTCCTGTACACTTACAATATGTTCTACAACTGCATATTCAATTTAAAGGATAAAAACTTGAATATGAACAATGCCTAATGTATTTGCTAAATCTAAAAATCTACAGTATGTGAGACATTTTATTGAAATATTAAATCAGTTATTATACTCAATAATACTGACATTTCTGTCATGTATCAAATAAAATATAAAATTCTTTCAATAAAAACAAGAGGCATTTTTAATAATATTCACAGAAAAAGTCCAACTTTACAGTAAACAAGTTGAAAAATAAAATGTTCATATAATTTTGTGTTAACCCTCTTACTGTAGAAAAATTACTACTTTTTGTATCCACAAAAACTATTTCTTTTTAAAAATATAATGGTATATTTATAAAGCCTGGGACATTATTTCGAAAAAGTACAACAACCATTTTCTTTAATGTGTTTTGAAGAGGCAGTATAACAATTTGAATAGAAATTAATGAAAAATTGCATCGTTTAGAACATTTTCAGTATGGAAAAGTGTTGGAAAAAAGTTTGCAAGAAAATAAGGTTTAAAGTTGTATCTGTTAATAAACATGCACCTAACCGTTTTAGCTTCAGTTAATTATTAGTTTAAGTTATTCAAATAATTTGATTGTGAAACAAAGTAATGTTTTAATTTTTAAAACTTTTGGTGAAAGTTCACAGATGCATTACTTTAATACGTGACCTACTGGCCCAGGTATGTTGGCTATTGTCCCTATAGAAAACATTCGGACTCAATTCCGATACAACATTCCTTATCTGATGCCTGTCCACTCAGTGTTACGCCACGATTTTATTTCATCATTTCCCTTTCATTTCGTTTCGTTCTAATGTTTCAGGTGAACTTATATGTTTCGTCTGTAATCCCGATAGGTGGCGCGAAAGCTTGCTTAAAGGAAGTTTGCTACTGTTGACACCGGAGGGCTGCTTGGTTGACGGGTCGCTAATCCTCCACTATGGGAAGTTACAGTAGGAGGGATGGGTGGAACCAGGAAATATTAGGGACTCCTTGGCCTGCTTGTGGCCTGTAGTCTGCAGTGCCTGTAGCCTTTGGGGGTGGTTGCCGAGATAGATTTCTCGTAGATTTCAGTGGGTGTTGTAAACGTATAGTTTGAAACTGTACGTAATTGTAGGAAAGACACCCCCCTCCGCCCCAAGGAGTCGTTTCGATATTTTGGCTTCAGTTTCGCTTCCGCCGTAAACATTACTCGTCCTCAAAAGGCCCATTGTTCTAAACAGTTAATTAAATAACTGCATTCTCATACTTGTGACTCTTTTCTAGGTTTCAAAAAGTTTAACCAAATATATACTCCTATAGTTTATGCTGATTAGTTTAATAAAGAGTCATAATTATTCTAAACAACCAATTCTGTAAAGAGATTGATTAAAAGGTTTAACTGAAAGCAATTTTCCTCGAAGTGTATTGTGCTGAGTTGTAAATTATCACCTAGTTATCATCGAAACACAAAGCTCAGGGTAGATAATTTAACTATATTAGTAACATTTACATGCCTCTAAAGAATTTGTTTGTATAAGAATTTTGATGTAACCTATGGTAATTTATTAGCAAATTGAAGATGCGTGTTATTTTCTGGATTATCTTAACTACTGGGGTTCTCAGCATCCCATTTTATACTGTGAGTGAAAGACCGCTTAATTTTGTTCAAAGGCCTCTTTATCAATCTTGAGGCTCTTTTACGTGTCGTAAATATACGATACGGGACCAATAGCTGTATTTCCCTTCCGAAGGAAGCCATACTAAGGATTTTTACTACCCGAAAAAAGCCATCATCCTCCGCCGGGTATGAGCCCGCAACCTTGGGTAAATGAAGTATGACCTTGGTGTCCATTACATTACAGAGGACGACGTTATTATTAACAAATGCTTGTAATACTTTAAACAAATGCAACGCTTATGGATAATTTACAAGGATTTCAAAGTATGACAGACACGTATAAAGCTCTTCGTTTGTTTTAATTACATATCAATGTTATAACTTCTCCTGCATAATAATTTGTGTTCTCTTGAAATTCCCTAGAGGGTATTAAATGCAAATAATTTCGACTTACCAAAAGATGTTCTCTAAACATATCCCAGCCAAACATACCCCAAAATTGTATTCCGAACGTGCACTTAGCGGAGTCGTCGCAAACGCGGAGCCTAGGTGACTCTCGTCATCCTTACTAATTGTTGCTTCTCCACGGCTGACACTGACCGCGTCTGGGCAGTAGTGATGTCGAAGAAAGACCTGCATCTTTTTTACTTTCTCTACACGTACTATGTTCATAGTGTATAGAGAAGCTATTGTAATGCACCCAAAATTTCCGTACCGTGATTTCACCGAAAATACATGTTTTGAGCCTCCCTGAATCCTCCACCCCAAAAAAGCATTTTTAGAAATATGTCCGTGCTTGTGGGCAGCATAGCTCAAAATGAAAACTGGTTTAATACCAAACTTGATAATTTATGTTCAGCATCTTTCAAGGGTGCAACATGAATATTTTAAAGATTTTCCACATCCAATTGCCCATTACATAGAAAAAAAATTCGAAAATTTTGATTTTCTCAAAAATGACTAGTGCTTTTGATTAAAATACAGTATATTAAAGATGCTTACATGATAAATAACATTTATATCTTCAATTTTCTGGAAGTAGCCTCTAAAGACACGTTTACTCTGAATGAATTCTGTGGAATTTTGTATAACTGGTAAATTGTAAGATAGATAAAAGCTTACTTCACAAAAGAAGTATATCTAGTTAAAAGACACATTTATGTTATATACATATTTTTGTAGAATTGGCCGTTTTTTATATATTCCTCGTTACTCCTGTCCACACAAACAGAGCCACCATACTTTAAAATATTTGCCTATCACTTTTGCTTATGGAGGTATATTTCCCGTCTACTTACAAGGAAACAAGTAAAAAGAATATTTCTGCTATTTTTTCTCGATTAGCATTAAGTACATAGAAGAATATGCTTTTTAACACTTATTTATTGCGGAGATGTAAAGAAAATCGTGTGAATGGATCACAACAGATTTTTCTTATTTTTTGGCGTTGTTTTCGAGACTTTCTGGATTAGTGGTTTAAATTTTAGCCACAATCTTTTCTTAAAGGAAAAGACATTTTTCTTCTCTTTCTGTTTTGTTTATTGTTGGCAAGCAAAGAGATTGAAATTTCAATTGTTTCACATAGCGACTATCGCTTTAGCCTGTACATTTTCTTATTTCCCTTCTACTTACAAGGAAGCTAGTAATTCCACTTATGTTTATCTTGATTAGCGTGGTGTATAACAGATAAACGTTTTGAATAAAAGGTTTGTTTGCCGAACAGCTAGAGGACATCATGTGAGTGAAACCCAATAGATTTTTTCACTTCTAATTGCAAGGGACCAAGTAATATGGACAATTTCTATAATGTTTATCTCAATTAGCAATGATGTAGATACAAGAATAAACTTTTTAACAATAATTTATTACAGAGATGTAGAGAAAGTTATGTGAATGGAATACAGCAGATTTTTAGAAAAAGGTCCTGTGTGTGCGCGCGCGTGTGTGTATGTCTGTGGAGACAACATAGCTCGGAAACGAAAAGACCATTAAATTCCAAACTTGGTATTTTTTTTTAACTTCTTCTAAGGTAACGATACGAAGATTTTCAAGAAAATTTCTCCCCCTTAAACAAACCTTTATATGGAACAATTTTTGAAAATGTGGTTTTTCTCAAAAATGTCGCTAATGGTCTTGATTAAAATATTTACATAAAAATTAAAATGTATATATAGACTTTTCTGGGAATAGCCTCTGAAGAACACTTTATTCTGGATGAGTTTTGTAGAATTAAGCCTAACGGTTCAACCGTAAAAATCTTAATACACAAAAATGTAAATCTCATTAAAACCCTTAATTTATGTCATTTACGTTTTTCTTGTGGAGTTGACCGTTTCCGAGGTATTCCTTGTTTTTTTGGTGTCAATTTTAAACTATCTAAATTTTCTCATACGGATCCATGTAAAGAGAACCGAAGCTCAATTGTTCCATATAGCGACCAGCTTTTAAAAGATTTGACTATCGATCTAGCTTGATGTATCTTCTTATTTCCCTTCTGCTTTTAAGGTAGCAAGCGATAAGAGCAATTCTGCTAATGTTTACGTCTCGATTAGCATGATGTAGATAAAAGAATAAAAAATTTAAAAAAGTTTAAAACATTAAATTTAGCTGTCCATTTCTCAAATGTTCTAGGTAATGGAATTTAAAAAAGATATTTTATCTTTTACTATTCATTTTATCTCTGGTATTGAAAGTAGAAAATGAATTACGGGTTCAATCTCCTCTGAGAGATCTCTGTGATTCATTTTTTTTCGCGGTTTTCCTGGGTCGGTAGCCGAGAATGGAAGTTTCTCGTTCTACCAAAACGTATCTGTCCGTCATTTCCTGTGCCTATCATTTTCTTCATTGTCAGGATTATAGAAGCAGGAGTCGTTCGTCTTGTTGCGCCCGGATGGTGGTTGTAGATACGTTGAGATTGTTTTCCTTGAAGTCGTTGCGGAACTACTAAGTTGGGACAACCTCCAGGAGCTACTGCAGGCGATTAGAGGAGTAGGGCTTATGGACAGGCGGTTCCATCCTTGAGCCCGTAGTCATTCGGATTTCTCACCTTTTTCCTCCTAGGGGTTAGGAAAGCAGAAAGGGTCTTGTAGCCCCGGTTACAGACTAAAATTCCTTTTTCATCATGATTACCAGCAGCTCCCTTTCCGCACCTTTAACTTTATCTGTAACATTCTAGTAAGATTTCTTGACTGTTTATGGTGTTTAAAATTAGCAAATTAGGTATTATTTCTTCAAGATTTTTACTTTATCAATTACGATGGTAAGTAGGAGAAATACAGAAATACTCTATGCCACCAAAAATTTGATGTCGAGATTTCACCGGAAATACACGATATACCCGAATAATGTCCCTGTGTGTGTGTATCTGTGTTTTTGTTAACAGCATAAGTTCAAAAACGAAAAGTAGGATAAATACCAACATTGGTATTTGTGTTTAGCATTTTATAAAGATGCGACATGTTCTTATCTATCTTAATCAATTTGAATCTTAAATAACATTTTATTTAATTATATTTTAAATAAATATGACCAGCAACTTGTGAATTGTTTTTATACTTCCGTAAGAAATTTCAATTTTTTCATGAAGTTGATCATTTTTGAGATATTCCTTTTTTTCAGCTTTGAAAAACTTATACATTTCTCATATAGGAATTTGTGAACTCGTGTCCATGCAAATAAAGGACACATAGCAACCAGCTTTTGACTATCACTTTCATCTAATGTACTCCTTTATTTCGCTTCTACTTACAAGGAAGCAAGTAATAAGACTATTTGTCCCAATTTTTTTTTTCTCGATTAGCATGAAGTGAAAAGAAGCATAAGCATTTTAACAACCATTTGTTGCAGAGATATAGAGAAAGCCATGTGCATGGAACACATCAGATTTTTACTCATTAAGAGCAGATGAAAGCAGATGTATTGTACTTAGAGATAAGTTGTTGTTTGTTGTCATAGATACGAAAAAGGATGTTGATTTTGTGAGTAAAACAGAACGGAATCACCACACTATTTGTTCCAAACTTACACATTGTATAAGTACAAGGTGAGCTATAATTGTAATTTGAAAGCAATCATTGTATTTAAATATCAAGGTTTGCAATATTTAAATGAATTGAATATAAATGCAAGAAAAGTTAAGTTTGTATGGCTTATTTATAACATGTGAATTGAGATAACCTTCAACCTTTGATTTCTATTATAATGATCATATAATCCAATACAATAGAGTAGAATAGCTTTCCTCAATTCTTGACTTCCCGAAAAGCATGATTTATTTAAATACATATTCACGGAGATAGGCCGAGGCAAAACATATTACTGCAACCCTTTGTTGCTGCTCAAGAAACTCAATATTTTCGGCAAGTAACGAAAGATAGTAATCTACTGAGAACGAAAGATACTAGTCTAGTCACAAAAATGTCCCATCAGTTGCTGATGAACAGTTCCAAGGCCAGCATATAGCTTCTAGTTTTTAAATATTTGGAGTTCACTGTTCACTTTACATGGTTATATTCAATTATATTCTATAACAACATTTATGATATGGAAATTGGAATGCTCATCAACTAACAGTAAACTTCAGGAGGCTCGATCTGGTTGCACCAAACCTTTTCTACTTTCCCGAACTCTCAAAAGAAAAGACCATCCATCCCTCGACTCAGAATTGGTGACTCCAAACTAAGAAACAACCTCCAAACTGCACGGGCTGTGACAGGCCTTTAACATACACCACGTCCTTGTAGACTGCACAGCAGAAGAAGAAAAGAAGCCGGCATTTCCAGTCTTCCTAATGCGGTCAACATGCTGAAGAAGACGCTACAGTTTATAATGCATACAAAGCTTTCTGATGTATTGTAAATGTAATGTAAATGCTGACCTATCTGTAAGACTATGTAACTGTAAATTGATATACAATGTACAGGGTTACTACAAAAGAAATAGACAACTTCAACTGCCTGTAAAACAAAAACTATTAGAGATAGCAACCTAATTATTTTGGAGGTATGTTGAGAAACTCTCAAAGTTTTGTTGGTTACTATTGGTAATGCTGTAGTGTTTTGTTTATTGTTGCAGAAGCTGAATTGGCGGAAAATCCTGTGGAAAAGGCATATTGCGTGTTGGAATTTGCTAAAACGCAATCAGCAACTGTTGTCCAACGACATTTTAGAACACGTTACAACAAAACGCCACCGACTAGAAGCCAATCTACGACTGGTATAGAAAATTCGAGACAACGGGATGTTTGTGCAAAGGGAAGAGCTCGGGTAGACCAAGAGTTTCGGAAGAAAACGTTGAACATGTTCGTGCTGCCTACATAAGAAGCCCACAGAAATCGACATCTAGGGCAAGCATGCAATTACAAATTCCACAGCAAACTGTATGGAAAATCTTGCGGAAGCGACTGCACATGATGCCTTACAGATTACAGATGTTGCAGTTTCTGAGTGAAGAAGATAAGGTCATACGGCGTGACTTTTGCATCGACATGTTGCGACATGATGAAGACGATGCTGGTTTTTGTGAGCGCATCATTTCATTTTTGTGGTAACGTGTTCTAAAATGTCGTTGGACAACAGTTGCTGATTGCGTTCTAGCAAATTCCAACACACAATATGCCTTTTCCACAGGATTTTCCGCCAATTCAGCTTCTGCAACAACAAACAAAACACTACAGCGTTACCAATAGTAACAAATAAAACTTTAATTAGGTTGCTATCTCTAATAGTTTTTGTTTTACAGGCAGTTAAAGTTGTCTATTTCTTTTGTAGTAACCTTGTATTTATGATCAGTCATGATAAGACCTTGAAGCCAAAACGACCTTAAATAAACCAATAATAAAAAACCAATAGTAAAAAAAAATATTTGTTCCATTCACATGACTTTCTCTACATCTCTGTAACAAATTATTGTTGAAAAGCTTATGCTTCTATTTACTTCATGCTAATGAGATAAAATTAGCAGAAATAGTCTTATTACTTGCTTCCTTGTAAGTAGAAGCGAAATAAGGGAGTACCATAGGTTAAAGTGATAGTCAAAAGCTGGTTGCTATGGCTGAAGTTCCTTTGTATGTATAGACAGGAGCTGACAAATTCCTGTATGAGAAAAGTAAGTTTTTCAAGGGTGAAACCAATAGCATGAAATATCTAAAAAAACGATTAAATTCGCGAAAAAAAATATATAACATAAATTGTGTATTTTAACCTGCTCAACATTTTCTGTATGACAAGTTTTTGCCCATCTCTTACGGTTTAGCAGTTATGCAAAATTCCATAAAATTCATCAGGAATAAAGTAGCCTTCAGAGACTATTCCCAGAAAATTCAAAATATGCATTTTATTTTTCAGATAGATATATTTAATAAACCATATTTTAATCAAAATCGTTAACCATTTTTGATAAAATCAAAATTTTCGAAAAAAGTTCCATGAAAAGGGTAGTTGGGAGTTGGGGGTTTTTATTGAAAATCTTCGTGTCGCATCCTTGGAAGATACCAAACCCAAATACCAAGTTTGGTTTTTAACGGATTTTTCGTTTTTGAGGTATGCTGTCCACAGACACACACATATACACACAGACACACACACACGGATATTTTTATAAAGACGCTTTTTTTCAGATTCAGGGGTCTCAGAATATATATTTCCGGTGAAATCTCGGTATCGAATTTTTGGGTGCAATACAGTACCTTCTCTATACACTATGTAGATAGTACGTGTAGAGAAAGTAAAAAATGTATGATATACTTAGCTATATTTTCAAAGGTTTATCTGGATTAAAAGACAAACAACTTTTAAGAATAGTCTGTGAGGGTAACTTCAGATTTCTAATGGTGTTTTACAGTATACGTCACAATATTGTTCATCGCACGATTTATCTGAAGGTTTTTCTTTTTCCTGGCAAGTTGCATGCTACTTTCTGTTCGGATATAAGTTTTAAATGAGTTTGGCAACAATCCTCCGTCGTCCAATTCCATTTTGTTTCCTGTTCTGCGAGAGGTTGCACCTGAGAGTTTTCATTTCTTCACACTTGTTGAAGCCTCGAGGGTTCCGAATCTCTTCTGCTAACAGCGGTTTTGCAAATATTGATTTCCGTTTCTTCCTTCTTGTTTATCGCTCTTTTGGAAACCGATGGCGCATTTAAGATGCCACTCCGGCTTATTCGCTTGCTTTGTGTTGTCAATGAATATACGGCGAATTTAAAACCTTGGCAAAACCATTTCAGTTTCTATTTACAAAATTCTGATATGTACAAATCTGATATATGACATTCAAATAACTTTCTCTACATCTCTGCAAAAAATTAAAAAAAAATGTATATAACATAAATTGTATGTTTTAATGTGATGTACAATTTTTGTATGGTAAGTTTTTGTCTATCTCTTACGGTTTACCAGATATACACAATTCCGTAAAATTCATCCAGAATAAAGTAGTCTTCAGAGGCTATTCCCAGAAAATTGAAAATATACATCTTTAATATACGATGTGTCTGTGAACACGATAACTCAAAAACGAAAAGTCGGTAAAATACCAAACTTGGTATTTAAGTTTAGTATCTTCCAGGAATGCAACACGAAGATTTTGAGAAAAATCCCCCACCCCAAACTACCCTTTACATGGAACTTTTTTCGAACATTTTTATTTTCTAAAAAATGGCTCTAACGATTTTGATTAAAATATCACATATTAAAGATATTTACCTGACAAATAAAATGTATATTTTGAATTTTCTGGGAATAGCCTCTAAAGACTACTTTATTATGGATGAATATTGCATAACTACTAAACCGTAAGAGATGGACAAAAACTTAACACACAAAAAATGTAGAGCACGTTAAAACACACAATTTATGTTATATACATCTTTTCCCCTGGAATTGATCGTTTTTGAGATATTTATTTTTCTTGGTTTCAGTTTTAGAAAACTTATACTTTTCTCATACGGGAATTATGTCAACTCCTGTCCATACAAACAAAGGAACATCAGTCACATAGCAATCAGCTTTTGGCTTTCACTTTAACCTATGGTACTCCCTTATTTCCCTTCTACTTACAATAAAGCAAGAAATAAGATTATTTCTGCTAATTTTTCTCGATTAGCATGAAATAAATAAAAGATAAGCTTATTAACAATAATAATTTTTTACAGAGAGATAGAGAAAGTCATGAGAATGGAACCATCGGATTGTTATGATAGGCTTTTGTCTATTACTTACGGTTAGCAAGTTATGGAACATTCAGAAAAAAAATATATTCAAAACGAACAGGTCTTCAGAAGCCTCTTCCCGGAAATTTTAATTTATACATTTTGTTTATGATGTAAATATATATATATATATATATATATATATATATATATATATATAATAAAAGGCGTTTTAATCAAAAGCTTTAGAGACATTTTTGAGAAAAACAAAATTTTGGAATTTTTTTTCCTGAAAGGGGTAGTTTGGGGCAGGAGACTTTCTTGAAAGTCTTCTTGTCTCATTCTTGGAAGATAATGAACTTAGATACCAAGTTTTATATTTAACAGTCTTTTAGTTTTGGGGTTATGCCGTCCAGAGGCACATGGATGTTTTTCTAAAAATATTTTTTTGGGACTCAGGGGACCTCAAAACCTATATTTCTGGTGAAATCTTGGTATCGAATTTTTGAGTTGAATACAATACCTTCTCTATACACTATGTGCATAGTATGTGTAGAGAAAGTAAAAATTTGATGTCTTCCATTTAAATCAATTCCTCTATTTATTGTTTAATAACCTATTCTTACAAAAGCTGAATCTTCCATCTACTTCATGCTAATCAACATAAACATCAGCAGAACAGAAATAATATTGTTATATAGATCCTTGTAAGTAGTAGTGAAATAATGAAACCCATTAGGCTAAATGAATAGTCAAAACATTTAATAGCTGGTTGCTATATGGTTGAGAAAGTTATGTTTTTAAATTGTAACAAAAAATGGGCACAAAAGTCCTACAGAATGAAGAGGTCTTCAGAGGATATTCACAGAGAGTTCAAGATGTACATTCTTGTAGGCTTTCATGGCCGTTGTCGTTAATAGTAGATGCGGCATCAAGCAGAAGCCAAAACTACTATTGAAGATATAAAGTTAATTTGTGATGTAAATATCTTTCGTGTAAAATCAAACTTTTCCTTGGCATTTATAGTGTTGTATTATTGAAATATGCTGAACGTAACAGTTATTAACTTTGGTATTTAACGGACTTTTCGTTTCTGGTTTATGTTGGTTACAAAAACACAAACACCCTACACATATACGTACCAGAGCCTTTTTCAAAAATGTTTCTTTATGTATTCAAGGAATCTCAAAACATATATTTTCAGTGAGTTCTCGACATCAAATTTGTGGGTAAATGCAATACCTTCTCTATTTATTATGTACATAGTACGTTGCAGAGAAAGTAAAAATTATAAATGTCCTTATCACATGTCCTTTTGTATCTATTCTGTGTAGGATAGGTAATGGGTGTCTTATGCATTTTTTGGTAAAGTTAACCGTTTCGTAGATATGCCTTTATCAATTTGAAAATACTTAAAGGTTTCGCAAACGAGAATTTATTGTATTTATTTTGTTTAACTCCTGGCCACTCCGAATTTCAATCACCTGGTGTATTCAGTTGTTTACGCTCTATTTATAAGAAAGGAAGTAATATGGTCTTGCTAATGTTTATCTCGATTAGCACAGATGAATAAACTTTAGTAAGAGCAGTTTGGGTAGAATAAGTTACAGGCAATGAAAGACATGTGAATATAACACATAAGATTGTTTTTGGAAAAGTTATTTATCATGTACGTAAACATCTAGGTATATATTATGTACTCGTATACCAGGTGTACCAGCTACCCTATATTTAGCATGTGCAGATATTCCTTCGTGCGTTAAAAGAGAAGTAAAACTCAACGGTACTGCTTCAAGCTAAAACCAGTAAGTGGGAAACTGTCCGAGTGATCTTCGTGTCATCTCTCTTGCTTACCGTAGTGATGGTGAGGCGGGTCGTGCTCATGGAGAGGCGTAACACCCTCGCCGTTCCCCACTGGTCGGTTTTAATAGAAGTTTTATTCTGAAACTCTTAACGCACAGACAAAACACGAAGCAGTTGGGCCAACTGGTACATGTATGTGTGTGTTCGTGCGTCTGTGAACAGCAACATTTAAAAAACAATCGGTTAGGGTGTCGAATATTGGAACGGAGGGGGACACATCGCTCACTGTAACGCACAACATTATAGATCGGTTATAGCTACACACTCCAGAAGACAGACAGACCTACTTGGATGTGTTAAAGCCACTAACACTTCCGGTTCCAACACCCGTCCTACAGAATGAAGAGGTCTTCAGAGGATATTCACAGAAAGTTCTGTGACGTCAGTTGATGCCGCATCTACTATTAATGACAACGACCATGAAAGCCTACAAGAATGTACATCTTGAACCTTAGAGCGGGTGCCAAGAATCGAACCCAGGACCTTCTGAATGCGAGACTCAGGTTTTCGCGGATTATATATTTCGGTTAACTACCGGGAATGATTTAAGTCCAGTTGTGGTGACAAAATGAGTAATAAATAACTATATTTATGTTATACTACTAGGTGTTAACCAGCGTAGCGAAATAAATTAGTAAAAAAAAAAAAAAAAACCTTATTGACGCTTTCTTGCCATATTTCTCAGTGTTTTTGAAATGCTTCTCTTTCAGTTTAGTTCAAAGGAAATTGGCAGAAGAGGAAATTAAGTCTCAAGTAAACGTAAATATTAAGCATGGCTTGTTTTTAACGTTTCTTTGAAGAAGACTTTTTACATTTATCAAAGAAACTGCGGCATAAAACGAGGTCGTGGTCAATTAGCTTATTTTACTGAATATAAACACTGCTTGAAGCCAAACACCACGTTTTTTAAGTGATTGAAAAGAAGGAGTTTTTTTTTTCCAAATACATTATTACTTTCTCTAGCCCGTATGTATAATCTAGGAGGACTGTTTTTTTTTTTCTACTTCTGATAGGCTGTAAATAAAATTTAAATTCAGAGAAAACAATTATTTTATTACTAAAAGTTTTGTACACTTATGATTACTTTTCAACATAATCACCGAAAAGATTGAGACTCTTATCCTACCTGTGCACAAGCTTTGCAATACACGCTTCAAAAATGTTGCACCCAATGATTTCAAATGAACATTGACGTTGTTTTGAACATCTTCGTACTTTACGACGTTTGCGGAGAGTCATTCAAAACAAACGAAGAGGAAAGCTGACTTCAGGAATTATGTTGATCCATGACAACGCTCGTCCACACACCGCTGGCACAACCCATCGGCTCCTTGAATAATTTCAATGGGATATTTTCGATCATCTGCCGTACAGTCTGACCTGGCACCCAGCGACTTTCACCTTTTCCCTGAACTGAATACGTGGCTAGGAAGTACATGTTTTCGACCCCCTGAATCAAAAATAAAATTTTACTCTCTGTGCACGTACTATGTACATAGCGTATAGAGAAGGTATTATATTGCACACAAAATTGGATAACGAGATTTCACTGAAAATATATGTTTTGTGACTGCCTGAATAAAAAAAAAAAAAAAAAAAAGCGTTCCTAGAAAAATGTTCATGTGCGTCCGTCTGTCAGGTGTGTGTGTATGTGTCAATTACATAACTTGGTACCTATTTAAGTTCAATAGCTTCCAAGGATGAGTCACGAAAATTACATAGAAAAGTTGTCAAGATTTTTGACTTTCTCAAAAAGAGCTCTAACGACTATGGTTAAAATCTGTACCTATATTTAAGATATTTACATGGAAAACGAAATGTATATCTTGAATTTTCTGGGAATAGCCTCTGAAGATATCTTTGTTCTGGATACATTTTGCAAATAATGCATAACTGGTAAACCATAAAATATAGACAAAACTTACTCAACAAAAAATTTAGAGCTCATTAAAGCACGCAATTTATGAAATATATTTTTTTTTTCATGGAGTTGAGCATTTTTTGTTATTAATTTCAGTTTTAGAATACTTACGTTTTTCTTACACGGAAAGTTGTCAACTTGTGGCGATACAAAGGTACTGCAATCACTTGGAAACCAGCTTTTAAAAGATCTGACTATCTCTTCAGCCTAGGGTACTTTCTTATTTCCCTTCTACTTACAAGGAAGCAAGTAATAAGACTATTTCTGCTAATTTTTTCTCGATTAGCAAGAAGTAAATAGAAGAATAAGCTTTTTATCAATAATTTGTTGCAGAGATGCAGAAAAAGTCATGTAAACGGAACACATCAAATTTTTAGAAATATGTCCGTGTGTGTTTGTGTGTATGTCTGGGCAGCATAGCTAAAAACAAAGAGCCTGTTAAATACCAAACTTGATATTTAAATTCCTCCAGAAATGGGACACGAAGATTTTTAAGGAAATCCTTCCACCCCCAACTACTCGTTGCGTGGAATTTTTTTCGAAAACTTCAAATTTTCCGAAATATAGTTCCAACGATTTTGACTAAAATATCACATGACCCATCTGGATAGTGCTGGGGTAGCTTGTTTGCCTCAAAATCAACACATCGCTGGTTGAATCTCGCTTAGAGTAAGTTACCCCGATAAGGGTTTTTTTTTTTTGGAGCTTTCGCTTATCTTGATATGACGAATGTCGAGTAACTTTAAGTTTCATGGACCCCGAGATCATTCGAGCTTTATTTCAAAAATATAATTCATCGTTAAATATGACCAACTAGGTTAAAACGTTTAGCTAAAATAATAAATAATAAAAAATACCATATGCTTTAACGAGCATTGCTCGGGCAGGTATTTCTAACGCTTTTAATGCAATTCCACGATCATAGATTATCCACGACCTTAACTAGATCTTGGGCTATCCGGCAAAGAACATACATCAGTTACGTTTGGTGCTCTTAAATGTTAAAATGCTGCATTTTCCTCGATTTTTGTGAACTGAAGCTGAAATTCAGGATACAAAAGAAGCTCTGGGAAATTCCATATTCGAGGGAGAGTTCTTCGAACTTTCAATAAATGGAGTGTAAGCAGCTTTACGCAGTTTTTTTTTCAAATTCATGTTTGATACACTATTTTCTTACTTGTTGAGAAACCCTTGAATATCATACTTTTAAATTGTTCCAATACTTTTTGGAAGATTTGATTGATGTACTGCAAACAATAGCTCAAAATAGGCGTAAAAACCCTAGGTTTCTTGGCCCTTCAACTAAAGAAACACCTGGACTTCAAAGTATTAAGACATTTTTATGACAAACAAAATGCATGTTTTGAAATTTCTGAAAATAGACTCTAGAAAATTTCTTTATTCTGGACGTATTTTTTGTAACTGATGTACCGCAAGAGATAAACAAAAACTTAATACACAGAAATTATATCATATACATTTGTTGTAGAGTTAATCATTTCCAAGATATTCTTTTTTGGCAGTTTTCATTCAATTTAAATGTGTATTCATTTAAATTTTAAACTACTATAACTTTTCTCAAACGGAAAGTTATCTTTCGTTTTATAGCCCTTTTGTTTGTCTCCTAGCCACACAAAGAGTACCGAATTTCAATTCTTTCACATAACAAAGGTTTTAAAAAGAGATGACTAATGGTTAGTCTAGTGTATTTTCTTATTTCCCATCTGCTAAGAAGGAAGCAATTAATAAGATAATTTCTGCTAATATTTATCTCAATCAGTATGATTTAGGCAAATGAATAATCTTTTGTAAGAACAATTTGCTTGCAGAACAGGTAGAGAAAACTACGTGGATAGAACACTCAAACTTTAAGTCAATTTAGTTTGCTGCTGCAGGAATCTGAATTATTTATTCTATGAATACGTTTGAAAGTAAAGTGCAAGTAAATATGTAATAAATTACTAAAATCTTCATATAGATGAGTTTAATATAAAATTAAAGATTAATATGGTTACGCTTTTGTTACAATCGAGCCAAATATTCGATATGGAACTTTACCGGAAGCACGTCTTTTCGGCTGCTGATTTATTTAAATTTCTCTACCACGTACAATACACATAATAGGCACAGAAAGTATTATAAAACATAAATGTTAGAATTTCACCAGAAATATATGTTTTGAGGTCCCGTGAATGAAAAAAATAAGCATTTACATTCTAACAATGTAGGGTGTAATAGCAGAAAGAGAAGGAAATGTATCCAAAAATTCTATACCGATATTTCACTGGCAAGACATGTATTTAGGTCCCCTGAATCAAAAATTGTATTATTAAAAACGTTCCAGATTTGTGTCCTGTGTCCGTATGTGTTAGAATGGTCTATAAACAGCATAGCTGAAAAACGAAAAGTCAGTTAAATACAAACTTTACCATTTTCCAAGAATAAAACATGAACATTATAAGATAATGTGTATCTGCGATGTTCTGAACTAGCCTCTGAAATCCTATTCATTCTGGACGATTTTTGCACTACTGTAAAACTACCTTAAGCCTGATAAAGGACCTTCTGAGTATGATACTTAAAAGCGTCAATAAATAAAACTCAATTTTTATTTGGAACCCATATTACGTCAGTTTTTTAAAATAAGACATTTATTAGAAATGAAGAGTCTGACTGAAAACATGCAATACTATAACTGGGATTTGAACCACGGGTCTCCTGGTTTCCGTCAGTTACACCAATTGAATTTTTCAGTCAACTCCTGTCCCACATACGCTAATGTGGAAAAAATAAATAAACAATAATTGGTTGAAAACTGCGAAGCCCGGAACTCCGTGTGTGTGTGTGTGTGTGTGTGTGAGTGTGTGATGCCGTAGATGATTCCACATTGGCTTATATTACTCAGATCCCAGAGAGAAAGGATGAGATGAGAGCAGTTACAGCGGCCTGCCAAAACCGGACAGAGAGAGGGAGCCACCGTGGAGGATCCGTAACACTTTCCAAGCAGTTCTTCATCTCGACACACCCCACGTTAGACTAAGCTCCCTGAGTCTACAGATGACTTCCACCATCACCCCGCTACTGACTGAAAGCTGTATATCTAGAGCACAGTCACCACCACGGAAGCGCGCCACCACCGAAGTCCTCGCCGACACTTACAACCCTGAAAGAGACCATTTGGATTAAATGTATATGAAATGAGGGGACAAGAAGTTGTGGGGATGAATTAACCTACCCACACTCGACTAATGACCTGGGAAACTCCCTTAAAAGACCAATCGGTCAGGGAAACGTTCCTAGGACTTCCCGAATACCAGTCTCAGACATTGGGGTATATCATCTCAAGATATTTTAGCCACGCCTGGCTGGCGTGGGGGTAGCGTGTCTGCTTCACGACCACTTCGAATCTCAGGGTGAGGTACCTGGATAAGTTTTTTTTTTTCAGAGGTTTTCCTTATCCTGAGAAGACGAATGTCAAGTAACTTGGAGTTCCATGGACCCCAAGATCATTTGAAAATCATTTCACCAATTCCATTTATCGTCCGATATGACAGTTTAAAGGACGTTATCTATATAAAGGTATATATACACATACATATAAACGCTTTGAAATCTTCTTGTTAGGTTTACCGGGAAACATGCGAGTCATTTGTGGAAATTAATGCCATGCCGGTATGTAGCCATGGTAGCTCAGTGGTCACGTGAATTCTTTTTTATATTTTTCAAATTGCACCTATATTTTAAGCAACAAGATTTAAACACTATTAAGGGACAAGAAGGCCCTGTAATTTAAAAAGTTAATCCCATTTAAAATTAGAAACATACCAGGAGGTCCGTGGTTCAAATCTCAGCTGTCGTTACATTTTTCAGTCTACCTCTGCGTTTTTAACTCCTACCAAACACACGGCTAGTGTAGAAGAAACCATTTTATTAATTATCAAATTTATTATTGTTATTATCGTTTTACCAACAAACATTTTTCACTAAAATTTCATTTATCTCATGCAGTTGAGAACAATTTCACTATTTGTTTAGCATTATACCAAGGAGAAATGAACTACATATAAGAACATAGTAATAAACAACAACAACACTGAAAAACGTACATGCATATCTCTTAGTGCTACTCAGTAATAGTTAAAAGGTCAAATCACCAATAGACGACAATAATATGCATGCAACTAAGTACTAACTATATTAGGATGTTCAAGCGAACACTAAACCATATATTGAAACTAAAACAGTATGATGTTAAAACATTGATATTGAATATTCTGCAGTCAGATCTGCCCTAATATGTTATTATATAATTATGACATTTCAACTCCTACCTTCACCAAACCATAAGCTGAAATGAGAAAGAAATGCCAGTGGTACCTTTGGTGTGGCTCAGGGAATACAATACATGTGTTTAACCCTCCAGCAATGTTAATTATTCAAGTGCATTAGCAGGATGTACGTAATCATATGCACAGGCTGTAACAGAATATGTTTTCTGATATGATGTAGAATATAAAAATTAACAGTTCTTTCTTCAGTTTCTTAGATGGTTCGTTTTCAGTAAAAAGGCTGATATTAAGTGGAAATTATTCACATTGAGGCTGTACTTGTGTTTCAGTTGTTCTTGTTGCCACGGATATAATAAAAACTGAAGTTATTTTGCCGTTGTACGTCACAAAATAGCTACTGTCATTATTTTTACTTTCTCTATACATACTATTTATATACGAGTAGTAGGTAAAGAATATATTTTATTCTACTAAAATATTCGATGTCGAGAGTTCCGCGGAAATATACTCTCTCTCTCTAAAATAACACATAAACATACATATATATTTCCACAAAACTCCCTTTAAAATTATTTTAACTGCATCATATTGATTGCTAAATTTAATTGCAATAATCAAATGTTCTTAATAACCAGAAAAAAATCTGATGTGTTCCATTCACATGACTTTCTCTATATCCCTGCAACAAATTATTCTCAAAAAGCTTATACTTCTATTTACTTAATGCTAATGAGAAAAAAATAGCAGAAATAGTCTTATTACTTGCTTCCTTGTAAGTAGAAGCGAAATAAGGTACTACCATAAGTTAAAGTGATAGTCAAAAGCTGGTTGCTATGTCAATGAAGTTCCTTCGTTTATATGGATCGGAGTTGACAAGTTCCTGTATGAGAAAAATATAAATTTTTCATAGCAGAAACCAAAAATAATGAATGTCTCAAAAACAACGAACTCCACGAAAAAAATGTATATAAAATAAATTGTGTGTTTTAACGTGCTCTACATTTTTTGGGTAGTAAGCTTTGTCCATCTCTTACGCTTTAGTAGTCATTCAAAATTCCGTGAAATTTATCCAGAATAAACTACTCTTCAGAGGCTATTCCTAGAAAATTCAAGATATACATTTTATTTGTCAGGTATATATGTTTAATATACGAAGTTTTAATCAAAATCGTTAGAGCCATTTTTGAGAAAATCAAAATTTTCGAAAAAAGTTCCATGTAAAGGGTAGTTGTGGGTGGGGGGATTTTTCTCAAAATCTTTGTGTCGCATCCCTGGAAGATACTAAACTTATATACCAAGTTTGGTATTTTACCGACTTTTCGTTTTTGAGTTATCGTGTTAACACACACAGACACACGGACACACACACACACACGCGCGCACACACACACACGCGCGCACACACACACACACACACGCACGCACACGGAACTTTTTGTGAAAATGCTTTTTTCGGATATTGGGGACCCTAAAACATATATTTCCTGTGAAATCTCGGTATCGAATTTTTGGATGGAGTGCAATACCCTCTCTATTCACTGTGTACATAGTGTGTATAGAGAAAGTAAAAATAATACCCTACTCTTTATATGTACAATTGTATTAATAATTATTTTTTTCATCATAAATTTTTATCAAAATAGTTAATGAATACAGAGAAAAAAATTCTGCTTTGGATGCAATTTATTATCTTTGAATATATGTATAAAAATTAAATTTTTATTTTTACAATTAAAATGCAATGTTTAATTATGCTATATAAATATAAGATGTAATAAATGGGTTAAAGGATTAGTAGCTTTTATCCGTCCAACACATTTTATTAATATATACATATGTTTATTTAGTTATTGCTGGGGTAACATAACTCCATGGCACGACAGCTCACGGGGAGCCTTGGCCTACCGCCCGGCCGCTGCGTCCCCCATCTCGGTCCACTACAGACGTCATGGATGGGGTGCAATATTGGAGGGTGAGACGTGGTCAGCGCCTCGAGCCCCTCCCAGCCGGTTAATGCGGTCCTCACGACCTGGAGCCGCTACTTCTCCATCAAGTAGCTCCTCAATTGGCCCCCCAGGGACCTCACGAGGCTGAGTGCACCCCGGTCCAGGTCTCCCAGCGGGGGAAAAATCCCCACGCCGGTACTGGGGATCGAACCCAGGTCTCCCGCTTGGTAGGCAGCTGCGCTACCACCGCGCTAAGGAGACGACCTTATTGCTGGGGTCCCATGTATAAAACAAAAAAACTCTGACTCGATGTTTCCCGGTTAACCACAAGGTGATCTCTAATTATTTTGAGATGATAGTCCCAGTGGCAACTTACAATGTTGTAAGTACTTGAAAATTAATGCAGTGGTGTTATTTTGCCATGGTAGCTCAGTGGCAGAGCAACCGGCTATGGACCGGCTATGCCTTTGAATTTTTCAGTCTGACTCTACCTGTCCCATGCACAGCTTGTGTAAAAAACAATTACATCAATACCACTTGACCATAATAGTGGCTATACTATGAATCCTGGGACTTAAAAGTATTTACAACATTGTAAGTCGCCATTGGGGTTGTCATCTCAATATAATTTGAGATCACCTTGTGGTTTACTGGGAAACATGCGAGTCAGTTGAGGAATCTAATGCTGTGCCGGCATTTGTCCATGGTAGTTCAGTGGTAGAGCAGCCGGCTAGAGACTGTGGTCTGACTCTACCTATCAATATCTCTCACGGTTTGCCAGTTAATCAAAATTCATCCAGAATGAAGAGGTCTTCAGAGGCTGTTCTCAGAAAATTCAATATATACATTTTGTTTGTTCATAAAAATATTTTAAGCATAAAATACTTTAATGAAAGTCAGGGCTATTTTGAAAAAATATTTTTTTTCTAAAAATGTCCCATAAAAAGAATATTTTGGGGTGGCGGATTTTCTTGAAAATCTTCGTGTCACATCCTTGTAAGATAAAATTTCAAGTTTGGTATTTAAGCGACTTTTCGTTTTGGGGCTATGCTGCCCACAGACGCACAGACAGGCACACACACGGACCTTTTTTTAAGAATGATTTGTTTGGACTCAGCGGACCTGAAAATATATATTTGTATTGAAATATTAGTATCGAATTTTGGGTGCAATACACCTCGTACATAGTACGTGTTCAGGACGTAAAAAGAAAGGGGGAAAAAAAACAAACAATCATATTGATCAGCTCACGGGATTTGAACCCATGACCTCCCGAATACGGACCACCAGAGCCGTCCCAGTCAGTTATGAGAGATCTGTTTATTTAATTTTAAGCATTACAATACAAATATTGAATTTGCAGAAATGCAAAAGCCATTGGGAGCAACTGACGGCAATGCTTATTTGGCAAAATGAATCTATAATCTCTGCGTCATATTCCTAGCATCATAGCATTTTCCAGACTTGATCAACGTCTTAAAGATGGTGGCCAGAAAGAAAAATTCATTAAACAATCGAAACTGAGGACATCTTGAAGACGAAGTGTTGCAGATTTTTATGAATAATCCACGAAGCAGCACTTACTTTGCTAGACAGACGAGATAAAATTTTCAAGGGATACATGTTTACTTTCTCTACACGTACTATCTACATAGTAGTACCCAAAATTTTAATGTATAAATTTCATAGGTAAAATACATTTGTAGGTCCCCTTAGTCCGATTGTTTTTTTTTGATTTTGTTTTTAAGAAAAAAAGCTCTATATGTGTGGCCGTGCGTCTACGCACACGATAATTCAACAACGAAACGTTGATTAAATACCAAAGTTAATATTTAAATGCAGTATCTTCCTAAGATAAGACACGGAAATTTTCAATAAAATACCGCACCCTCAACTACCTTGATAGGGAAAAATATTCCGGAATTCTCCTTTTCTCAAAAATGGCTCTAACGATTCTGATTAAAATGTTGTATATTTAATACGTTTATATGGCAAATAAAAGGTATATCTTCAATTTTCCGAGAATGGCCTCTGAAGACCTCTTCATTCTGGATACATTTTTCTGAAAAAAATTCTGAATTTTTGCATAACTAGTACCTAAAATTTTACTATACAAAAATGTGGATCTCACTAAAACACACAATATATGCCATATACATTTTTTTGCGTGAGTTGACCGTTTTCAAGATATTCTTTGTTGTTGGTTTCAGTTTTATAATACTTGAGCGTTTCTCATACGGGAACTTGTCAACACCTGTCAACGCAAAGAATCGGATTTCAATCCCATAGCAACTACATTTTAAAACATTTGACTGTGGTTTAGCCTAGTGTATCCCCTTATTTGCCTTCTGCATGTAAGGAACTAAGTAATAAGACCGTTTCTGCTAATGTTTATCTCAATTAGCATGAAGTAGATGCAAAAATAAGCTTATTAGCAATACTTTGTTACAGAGATGTAGAGAAAATCATGTGAGTGGAGCAGATCAGAATGTTTTAATACACACAACAGTGACATATGGAATGACAATCAATGGAAGTTAAAATACTTTCATTATTTTGCTTTATACTACTGTTACTTAAAAATGACGCATTTACGGAGATTGCTTTATATATTTAAAAAGTGTTTGACTGTTTGTCCTTTATCGCGTTAGAAAGTTAGGAATAGTTGCTCCGTTTGGTAATTTCCTGAGCCCGAACTACATAGCTGCTGATGTTCACCAAAATGTTATTTCATTCATGCACTATACATGTTAAAGCAATTTAGAGTATATTTATTACAAATCTTCACAACGCCTTCAAGTGTACGCTATAATGTTCAACTGTTAATAAGAGTCGAAAAAAATTAAATATTATTGTCAGGAAACTATGAAGAATAGAAGACTTTGGTTACCACCCATCCTGGATTACTCCGGAGAGTCCGGGTATTCAGAAATTTGTCCGGAGTATTTGCTATGGTTGAAAATACTGCACTAAGACTTTACATAATAGAGGACAGCAATAATCAGTTAGTACACAGTTGCTTTAGCAAACAGCGGAACAAAGGAAGTTCTTCCAGAGTTTATTTCAAAGCATAATTCAAGCGATTCAAAGTGGAACTTCTTATTTGCAAAATTTGGAGTTGATTCCTTGTAATTGTTCAGAATATACTTTCTATTCCTGTGAATAATGCATTTACAGAACGAGTGTTTTCCATAATGTGAAATGTTTGGATTGACAATCGTAATAGTTGGATGTAAATATAGTTAAAGCAGAAATTCAATGTAAAGTCAAATTCGAGTCAAAGAAATATTGTGGTTTTTATGACTACCTTCTATTTAAACCCTTGCTTGTTAAGGCTGAAAACTCAAACAAGAAGTATGCATTTAAGTTTCAGTGTTCAAAGATACAGTTCTATGCAGTATAAGAGACACAATTTGTAAATATAAGAAATATACTTTGTAAATGTCTATTATTATTAAAACTTATAACATTAAGTTGATATTTGATTGGCTAAGTAGTATAGAAAAATATTTGTTCCTGCACTCTCTGTTCAACCATCTCAAAAATAAATCCGGGAAAGTAAAAATAAATAGGTTGTAACCCTAGTTCAGACAAAGGGAGTGTTGCTGTGTGATTGATCCAGTTGTACGATTCTCGTCATAACTCCTTTTTGAGAGGAAAATAACATTTTGTGGTCAGCGGCTCTCCAAAATATTTCAGATAGGAGGTTTTAATGATTTGTACATGTAGAAAATTTATTGATTTAATAAAAAATTTTGGTTATTTCTGTTTTGCAAAGAGTATTACACTTCCCGTTATTGTTTATTATGTAATTATCTCCCATGCGATTTGTTAATTCATTACTGCATATTAGTAATGAAAGTCCTAAAGGTTGATAGTCCCATTTTACCATTTTGATGGCAGCACTAATAGAGCTATTTATTTAGAGAGGACTTTTCAAAGTGAAGGTATAAACGTTATCGGTCATTTGGATGACTTTTGAAAAACATAAGCGTATTTAAACTTCTAATTATTGCCTACTACTTAATTAAATCTTTAAAGTGCGATAAACATGAATAACGTACTTAAATATACTCAGATACACAGAAGATAATGGACAATATGTGTTTTTATAATCGTATAGCTTTATTTATTGTCATTATAATTTTTGATTAAACCAATTTATTCCAATTTAATGACATATTTGCATATTAGCTTACCTACTTCCAATGCATTTCATCTTTTGAAGTCAAAACGTACAACAGCCTTTGTGTAAACTAGTATCACGTTATTGTTTTTTACTTCGTTAACTTTTAACAACTGCTCTGCACCACACGATCTTCTCTCTCTATAACTGAGCTGAAGGAATTTCTAAGAATCAAACATGTATGATGTTATAATATTTAATATGCAAATGCCAGCAAAGGAAATAGCAGCTGTTAATGATGTATAATCTGATTGGTGTAAACGAGCAAATAAATGGTGTATGTTTAGCCACGCGACATTGCTGAGGCTGGGGTTAGTGAGAAATGAATTATTTTACTTTAAGCTCAAAACAATTATAATAAGTTTTACTTTCTCTAGCTCCACATGTACAAAGTACATAGGGATAGAGAAGGTATTGTAATGCACCCAAAACTTCGATACCAAGATTTCACCGGAAATGTATGTTTTGGGGTCCCCTGAATCCGAAAAAGGCATTTAAAAAAAAAGGGTCCGTGTGTGTGTCTGTGGACAACATAGCCCCAAAACGAAAAGACCATTAAACACCAAACTTGGTATTTAGGTTAAGTATCAAGGATGAGACACGAAGATTTTCAAGAAAATCCGCTTCCCTACTCCCAACTACCCTATATATGGATTTTTTTTTCTAAAATTTTGACTTTTTCAAAAATGGCTCTAACGATTTTGATTAAAAGCATCGCATATTAAAGACATTTGCCTGAAAAATAAAAAAATATATCTTGAATTTTCTGGGAATAGTCTCTGAAAGCTACTTTATTCTGGATGACTTTTATAGAATTTTGCATAACTACTAAACCTAGGAAATGAACAAAAACTTACCACACAAAAATGCAAAGTACGTTAAAATACACAATTTATGCTATATACTTTTTGTGTAGTTATTCGTTTTTTAGATATTCCTTGTTTTTGGTTTCAGCTTTGAAAAACTAACACTTTTCTCACACAGGAATTTGTCAATTCGTGTCCATACAAACAATAGAACTGCAGTCACATAGCAACCAGCTTTTGACTATCACTTCTACTTACAAGGAAGCAAGTAATAAGAGTATTTCTGCTAATTTTTTCTCGATTAGCATGAAGTAAATAGGAGCATAAGCTTTTTAACAATAGTCTCTGAATAACTCCTTATTTTGGATGAATTTTGCCGAATTTGCAAATTGGCAAACCGTAAGAGAAAGACAGAAACTTATTGCACAAAAAATGTAGATCACGTTAAAGCACAGTTTATTCCTTTACAATTTTGTTGTGGAGGTAACCGTTTCCGAAATATTCCTTGTTATTGTTTTCAATTGGTAGGTACTAAGACAGGAAGTGTCCATTTTTCTTTTATATTACACCTGGCCAAGCAAAGAACAGCAATGAGAGCTTTTAAAACATTTGACTATCACTTTAGTACAGCATATTCCTTTGGTTCCTACTACTTATAAGGAACTAAGTAATAAGGGCATTCTGCTAATGTTTGTCTCGATATGTATGATTAGAAAGAAGAATAATCTTTTGTAATGAGTTTTTAGAGCAGCTAGAGAGAGACATGTGAGTATAACATATCTAAATTATTGCTTAGCTAATTACGATTTTGATTCGTAAACGATGGAAAATGGCCGAAACGGCTTTTAACCGGGTTTGCAAGCAATATAGATCATTACTTTGGTTGGAGAAACACATATTTTATCAAAAAGCGGATAACATATTTAACTCGAGTTAATAAACATTATCGTTTTTGTTGAAACCGCCCAAGAGAACCAAAATTCCTTGCAGCGCTTTGCTAATATTTTGAGGTACAACCACACAGAAATATTTTCTGTGGTGTGTTACCACACTGAAAGCAAATAATAATATGTATGAGCTGTCAATATAATTCTGAATTTATTCACCACAACGTTTCTGTTTTTTCTAATTAATGAGGCAAAATGTTGACCTGGACCATGCGCCTCTTCATCAATTGAAATGCGGTTTTCATTTGTTCATTCTGACAAGCTGTTATTCTCAGTTGTGCATCAATCATTTTTACTTCACTTAGCATTTAAAACGCTTTGTTGTCATTTTCATTTAATGTTATGCATTTTCTACTTATATAAACATTTCAACATGATTAGACGTATAATTAAGGGGCGTGATTTATTTTTGGCTAAATTTATAACTTACTTTACATAGTGTATAGAAAAAGTATTGTATTTTACCCAAAATATATACCTAGATTTCACTGGAAACACATATTTTGGAAACCCCTGAATTAAAAAAAACAAACAAACAAAAAAAACAAAAAAAACAAACAAAAAACATGTGTATGTTTCTGTGAATAACATAGCTTAAAAACGAGAAGACCATTAAATACCAAATATGGCATCTTCCAGGGATGTGACACGAAGAGTGTCATGAAAATCCGCTACCCCAAATTACCCTTTTTATAGACAACTTTTTGAAAATTGTGTGTATCTCAAAAAAGGCTGAAACGATTTTGAATTAAAATCCGCATATTAAAGAACTTAAATGGCAAATAAAATGTACATCTTAAATTTTCATGGAATAGCACCTGAAGTCCTCTTTATTCTCTATGTATTTTTGAATATCTGGAAAATTGTAAGCAATAAACAAAACTTACTACAGAAAAACGTAGATTTTTTAAAACCACAATTTATGTAATTCATATTTTTTTGTAGACTTAACCTATCCTTGCTAATCCTTGTTATTCGTTCTAGTTATTTAAACCTTTCTCAAACGGGAAGTTATCTTTCGTTTCATATACCTTTTCTTTTACTTCTAGCTGTGCACAGGAAAACCCTATTCTTGCAGATACTGAAAGTATGTATATGAGAGTGAATGTGTGTGTGTGTGTGTTTTGAAGAAAATAAACGATTTAAACCCAACGTAAAGAACTTACTGTTTCTAATGCAAAGCACCCGATATGACCTTAGTTGTTAACGGAGGCTATGTAAATGAAAAAAAAAAAAAAAAAAAAAAAGGGCCTAACAGCTGAACCCGCCCGAATGGGAGTCGTTCGGATTGGGTTGGACTTGACGCAGTAGTTCCCGAACACATGATAGATTGAGTAGTATGGGCGGTGATGCCTGAACGGAGTAGCGAGACGCCGTAATGTCTTCCGGCCACTAACCTGGAGATCGGACAGAAGCTAGCACCGAGGTATTCGGTAGTCATTGCTCTGTAGGTTTGACGTGCCTAAGTGGCGTATCCACTTTCGTCCTTGCGTCTGTTTACTGGAGCGTTAGGAGCGGTCAAGTCACTGCTGCATGGTTTATAGAGCAGAAGAGGTTTTAGGGCTCTTAGCCGGCTGGCGGTGCTGCTTACTATGCACCCTGAGTGGATAATAACACGTCCGCGGTAAATATACTATTGTTTATTGCGTGTGTATAAAGTCAGGAGATTTTCTCCCTTTGTTGTTCAAGAAGTTTTGTCTAAAAAACTGGGTATTACACGCTGCTACTTCTCTGAGAAATGGCAACATTTTTTGACGAATACTATTTTTAAGTCTTCAAAAGTGAGAGAATCTATGTTGTAAAGGTTACTTTTAATCACCCCCAGAGATAAAAATCACAGAGATCTAAATCGAGGAACGTGGGGACACTTGTAGATTCTACACGGACGTATGAGTCATAAATGAATATATATATTTGGCGACAGAAGGGAGGAACATCACTTTACACGCACCGTATTGCCTCAATCAACAAAGTTGCGCCACGTCTATTCATGCCTCAACCTCGCGTTTCACCGTGAAACACCTAACAGTCGTAAAACCTTTTCTGCTTTATGCTGACCAATCAAAAGAATCGTTTATCTATTTTAGTTTGCATTCCAGCAGGGAGAGGAAAGAGAGTTAGACTAAGAAAGACCTAAATAGAAGGAGACTTGGAAAATTTGGATTTGAAGCAAGAGAAAATTGGAGAAAGAAGATAGATAAGTCCAAAGGTAACTCTTGTGAGGAACTGGCGTTAGAGCGTCGTTTCCTTGACTTTAGCCAAGGAGGGTAAACGCTGGTGGGTCACGCATACAGTGTCAGTAGTGAGTCTTATGTAAGCAAACATAAACGGGATGTCAGCTTCACAACGCGTGAAGCATCATTTTCATATCATTTTCAGAGGTTCCACACGAACTGTAAATGTAATTAATTCCTCCACAACATTGTATGAACATAAAGTGTTCCAAAGAAAGTGGTAGAGAGTTATTTAGATCATTGCCAAACAATTCATTTTCCAAATTCCAAATATTTTGCATCATATTTAACGACAGTGTTTGACTGCACATATATTTGAGATCGAACCTTTTCTAAAATTAATATTAAAAACCATGTCTTCGCAATGCTAAGATGGTTTTTCTATTAAGCTTTCCTACGTCATCCTTACCAACAACTATTGATAAACATTGAAGTAAAACAAATCACTAAAGTCAAACACAAAAAAGAAACAACGCTAGATGCAGATGAGAACACCTTTGTTTTAGACACATTGCATTACATTGCATAGTAACATGCGCCAATGCTTCACACGTAATGGTATAATTACTGCGCCCTCCCCTCTGCTGCTTCAATTTGGACATGCGGCAATAACATTTTGGATACAGAAGGATGCGATTTTACATTGTAGGTGCTGAAAAATCATGCAGCATGTGAATTAAAATTTTGCTTTCTAATTTACATTTTAGGTAATATACATAAAACATCTACTATTGCACTTTTTGTGTTAGTGACTGGCACACATTTGGTTGGTATATCTGTATTAATAAAGCCACCACACCTTAGGATACACACTGACAATTCAATTTGAAATATAACGAAGGTATTGGTTATGGCTTTTGGGGCTAACAGTCAGGCGAGATTTATGTATATGCCCAGGTTTTTGGAGATTAACTCTGCCACCATCCTCAGGGGTAGCTGTTAGCCCAAGTAACCATAATCAATAATTAATACCAGGAAATCTTCAGATTTTTGATGACAAAGGTAGGAGTAGAAACATCAATTAAAAGCCTGGCTCCATGCAAAATGGGTTATAAGAGCACGGTATTCCCTCCTGATGAGTCAAATGCGCCAGAAGCATTAGAACCAAAACATTAAGCCGTATTAAGGGACACAATAGATCAATTGTTGCTGTTCCTTCACCTAAAGCTTTAAGCTTGCACAAGGCTGATGCATGATAATATATATAAAACAGAACTTAAAGAACAGCAGCAGGCTTGGCGGCATTGGCTATTAATTCCTAATATGCCTTTTTATTTATAAAAATAGACTATATATATCGCATTGAAGTCCTCTCTCACTTCAAATAAAAGACATGTGCCATTGGTTTACACTGTATTGCATACTTAAACTCTAAATCAAAAGCAAAGCAAAACTTTATAAAATAGCTTCTGCTGTAATTAAAATTATGATACAAAGTCCATCAGATACTGTTTTGTTTCTTTTGCATTCCATTACGAGGGGGAAAACTGGCCCAACTTGCAGGAATTCTATTAAAAACACGTGTAGTGCAGTATGCTTTTATTTGAAACTAAATAGCTGCAAGGTCTTTCTGGTATTTAATGATTAAAGATTTAGATTTAGTGAAATAAATGTGAATTGAAAACTTCACTCAAATAAATATTACACGGAAAATGTTTCGAATCTGAAATAACTAAACATTGCACCACACACGCTTCTATGGAATGATGAGTCTTCATTTAAAAATACGAGGCCTGTCCGGAAAATAAGTACCCTTTTGGAAGCAAAGGCATAAAATATTTATTTGTACAGAAAGAGCATTCTATGTTGACACCATTTGGCAGTTTCCATAGCGGAGAATTAACTTTCATATGCCCTCTTCAAAAAAAATTGAAGTCAGTGAAGACAGCTACTCGATATTTTGTGGAAACGCTTTTACAAACTATTTCTATTGTGAACCATCAGTTTTCTGTAAATGCCTTATTCACTTGTTCAACCAACCTCCCCCCCCCATAAGGGGAAGGTTCCGACCTTTTCAGCTGCTCCGGTGCGGGCGCTGAAGAGGTACTTCAGCACCCGTAGTACTTCTGACGGTACTAGAAGTAGTCCGGCCGAACACAGGCCCCTCCCGGAAGGGAATGTTCGGATTCGGGTTGACTCGACATGGCAGTGGCCCGATACGAGTGGGAGATTGGCCGACGCCTGGGCGGAGTTGTGAGACGCCGTAATGTCCTCCGCCACCAAGCTGGAAAGTTAGAAGGCCTAAACTGGTAACGTCGCCCCACCCCCCGGGGTTCACGCGTATTCACTTACGTCCTTATATGAAATGGCAGCTGGTATATAAAATAGGCACTGGTCTAATAGAAAGTCCCACGGACTTGCTCCCTGGGTCGCACGCATACCTGAGTTGTCGCGTCCCTGCTCGCTCGGTATGTTCATCAGTGACAACAGAAGGCCGCCCACTTCTTGCTTCGTCATGAACATTGAATACTCCAACATTGCATTACCTAAACCACTTCCTTACCACTACACCTGTCATTACATTTTCACCGTAAACCTGCATAAGTTGACGATGAATTTAAGCTGGCTTAACTTCCTCGCATTCAAAAACCGCATTACGGAACGCACCTCACAATCGGTGAGATCAGAAGTTATCTTAAACCATTTTGAATGCTTACTAACAACTATAGACACAACACGATCCGGCTGTAATTAAGTCAGTGGAAAGACAATAAACCAAAGAGACGAGTGCACCTGCATGGAAGTGAGACACTAGCGTTGCGGTGATGATGGACGAAATGGTACTTGCTTTCCGGACTGTCTCGTATCTTTCAATATAATGAATGAAAAAGTAGGAGAAAAATCAGTTTTGTTTATTTTCTTGTCCCTATTTGTTTTTATAGTGGATGGGGAGAACTGGGAGAGTGATATTTATTGTGCTTCTTAAGTTTATTCTCGATATAGGGTTGAACAAAAGCGGCTGTTTTGTTTGCTGCTTAACAATTCTGGTTTAAAAAGTAAACTGGGTTTAGAACAAAGTGCAGTGGACGTTTCTGAACACTCATCATAATATGTTTACTAGGTGTTGATTTTATATTCGTCCTAAATAGTTCGATATTGCTCTAAATTACACCCACGAATTTGGTTTTCATACGAGTTTACCTCCTCAGAGATTTCAAGAGCGGAATAGTTTTCTTTTATCGAAGAACTTTCCTGCTTAACAGGGCGAGCGTATCAAACAACCAATTTCAACCCCTACGTAACCTCTGTTACGCTGAACTTTGTATCACAGCTATGTGTCTGAAATGCAAATTAAATCCTGACAATATAAAATGTTATGGCTCTCAACTTAGAAGAAAATATAAATAGGTAAAACACTTTCAGCAGTTTCCGATTTTGAAATATTTGCCTCAAACATCTCTCTTCACAAGGGTCCAAATTATTTTATTGCATGTATCTCAAGAGCTAGGGACAATAAATACTCCTGCATTCTGGAGCAAATACAATCCAAAATTTTCTTTTAACTCCAATTCTACTTGTTTCAGCTTTTATGGATTAACAGTACTGATTATGGAGATGCATAAGCTATTAAATTTACCAACAATAAATATTTAAATAGATTTAAAATAAATCAATACAGTTATATACTTATCCAAAGAATTTATTTTACCTGAAATAAAGTATTTTATATGGAATACAACATTTTACAAAAAAAGTATCTGATGGACAATTTTAATACGTAACAACCTACACTACAGTGTTTCTTATCTGTGGAAATAAAAGAGCTGAAAGAAAGCATTCTTCATGTCTTACTACTGTTTACATTCTACGTAGAAATGATAATAAAAGTTACCCTTTGCTGCACGAAGTTTTCATCCGTCGTTAGTGAGTTTGTTTTCTTGATCCGTTTTATAGCCAATTAAGGGCCTACCTCAAGGATATTAACTTTTTTCCTCCCACTGTGCGAGTTTGAGTTTCAACAACTTGATCTGCATATAATAACGTGGAGTATATTTTCTCTTTTAGAGGGAATATTCTTTAATTACCTAAACTTACGTGGGGGAGAATATACACTCTAGGAGGGAGTTTAGAAGGAAAATAGTTTGCACTAAATTTGACACGATGTATTATCTGAATTTTGATATTAAAATATTAATCAAAACATTTTGGTAGAGCAAAATACTGTATATTTACACAGATGATTAAATAATTGATTTATGACTAAATATTTTGAGAGGTGATAACGAGTTCATAAAAAGTAAACAATTCGAATATAAATGGTTCTTAAAATTAATATCTGAAATATTATGCTTGATATATTTGTGATTTAGTACAGGGAAATTTGCTATGGAGGTGGGAAAATATTAGTAGCCATTAAATTTAAAACAAAGGATAATAAAATTAGTTTTCTGTAAGAGATATTGGATTTATATGATAGTTTAAGCTCACGCTTTGCCCCTATACTGTTATACAACTCTCCAGTCTAACAACTTATTGAAATTTTATTTAAACAATCAACACCTCAACTTATATTATGTTTATTCTCTAGTGCTAACAGGAGCAATTCTTCAGTAAGGTTTTCCTCAACAAAAATCGGCCCAACAATATCACCAATATTTCCAGTCCTAATATCGATCATCTGAGGAAACTGAGTGTTATCTTCTCGAAACACCTCATGATTTTCTTTGTCCCAATATTTACAATTGTATTTACTGCCAAATCTATTTAAGAAAAAGGACGCTTCATCACCAAAATAAAAATGCTGTATCAAATTTGAATCATCCTCGATTCTCTAAGATATGTTCACAAAATTCTACTCTTCTATCAAAATGTCTTCGCTAAACTATTGCTGAATTTGTATTTTGTAGAGATAACATTTGTTCATTTTTAGCACTTTAGAAATGACACCGACCAAACTGTTTGTTACAGCAGATACTTTAGAAATGGATGTAGTGTGTTCAATACTGAAATGATCCAACATTTCAAACTTGAAGTTTTCTAGATGCACACGAATCACTTACTTCAAATTTACATATTGGATCAATGAAATAATGATGACTTACATTTTGCTCAGGTTGGTTCTCGTTAAAAGTATTAGCAACTCACGGGCACAACGGTTTTCATCTACATAAATAGATACGATTTCTGTTCTTCTTTGAATGGAATAAACCATTTTACATATATTTAATACACAAGAAAATTTTCAAAATGTCTTCCACAGTAACAACAATCAAGTTGTAGGCAATATTTTAATAAACAAATGACATGAACAGTTGAGTGCTCTTTTATATTTATATTTATGTAGAAAGCAATAGATGTGCCTTTCGAAATTTCGAAGTCGTGGTGCTGGTGTGGTTGGTACTGGTCATGGTCGTGGTGGTGTTGAAGGGATGAAACAAAAAATAAATTAAGATGAGCTTTAGGCTTCACCCTCAATATATAAGTTCACGTGTTGTTGTTTTTAAATTTAAATTGTTATTTAGACTGAGAAATGTTGAAATTAAAGTCCCGTGTATACTACAAGTCAACCCGAGATTATATTTGGAGTTTTTGTGCAGCTTTCGCAATACCTGAAGTCCATATTAATTTAGTACTGAGTGGTGTTGTATTCTTAAAGTATTTTCACATTTCTGCAGTGATTACAGAATACTACGAGGTGCCACTTGTTGCGGGCTTATCCTGTTCGGCGCGATTTGTTAAGTAATCATCAGGGCATTATCACTTAGTAGTTAGTTGGAAGCCCAAATTTGAGTATTGTAAATGTTTAAAAATAAAATCGGTATGCTTATGGACCTTTATAATCTAAGATATACAATTTTTGTCATCATAGTCACGGGACTCTTATTAGCTGAAGTGAAGCTATATTTCTGAAAGCTCTTTTTATTATAAAAACACGATACTGCAATTTCAAAATACAATTCTGTCGTTTTTCATTTAATGAAAGTTGGTTATACTTTGTAGTTGCTCTTATATTAATTATTTTGTGTTTGTTGAGGAGTTAAATTTATTATTTACTAAATTATTTGATTATCTTTTAATTGTCTTCTCACAGATACCTCAAGTCTCAGTTTTGAAGATTGTTTAAAAACTTTTAGTGCTGTTTCTAAGGGCTAAGGTGAATCTATTGAATGATTTTAATAAAAAAATGGCTTGTTTTAGTGACATTTTCAGCGAAATAAATTCTTAATTAATATACAAGTTTCTTTCAAGATACCAATTTTAGGAACCATTTTAATGGGATTTTTTTCCTTGTTTAGACAATCAATTCCATACCTAAAAAATATAACTTGCTTAAAGTTCTATAATTGTTCGTTAATACAGATTTTCTGGCGAAATGTTAAATATTGGAAATGATTAAAGAATATGAGACTTACATACTGCTTATATTTTCCCCAAGACTTACTTATTATTTCTGAAATAAAAACTAAATATAGTAATTACTAACTATTTAAAAGTCAAACTAAATATATGTATGTCAACGTCTGCGATTTGTTTAAACGATGAAGACTGTCACAGCTGACCTCAATAGCAGAATGGATGATTTCCAGGCTTATGGGCCCTGGTGCACTGGAGAAATTCTCCTTACTTCTAGACGTTTAGTTCATAGAGAACGTCATGAAGGGTATTGCGTAGTGATCCTTTCTTAATCTCGGCGATCGATCAGAAGGAAACGGGCGCTCTCCAGGAATCGAGAACAGGTCGTCCAGGCCTCTTGAGCGGTCTCCCGACCAAGTGATCACGCCCATCACTGCTTAACTTGACCTGCGTGACTGTCAGTTTGAGTAGGCCGGTCGGAGGGTAGAATGCAGGGTGCTGGTACTGCTGTTCGGTCTTCCTCCCAGCAGTGAACGAGCCGAATGTGAGTGTAGAATTAGTGGGACTGGCAGATGCCTAAGGCATCCGAAAGACGGTAGCTTTTCCTCCTTTTAAGTTCCCTATGTCATAGTAGCCCAAAGTGCGCATCTATTGGTTAGGGTACTGGTTCTCTCCCGCACAATGTTGTCGATGTATGAGATTTCGGAGTGGGTGTGGAATATGCGACGGTAATCTGTGCCCAATATCATAGATCATTCTTAGCGCGCTGTTCTGTATGGTCTGCAGTCTGCGAAAGGTGATCGGAGCCTCCGACCGCAAGGCCCTACAAGCGTTTTAGTGGACACCGGTTACAACGGGCCGAGCCGTTACAAGTTGCGTGAAAGTGAGCCCGCCCTCAAGGACTTGGAAGATTTGTTGGAGGTAACCCAAGGGATTGTTCTCAGCCGCAACTTAGTGACCGCGTCAGCCGTAAGCGACGGACCTTCGCCAGGAGAAGAGCTGAACTCTTTTCCGGATAATGACCATCCTCCACTTTTCACTCCGCTGGCCAATGGGCCGGAGTTTCTTTGAAGTGGGGAGAAACGGCAATTAGCATTCTTGTTTTGTGCCATTATGAGGACGTCCTGGATTCCTTTGTAAAATCTAACATATGGACAGCAAAGAGTAATAGAGACGGTCTTCAGGCACCAGGTGTTATGTGTCTGACTGTGGTGACTTTCCCCTACACTCTCATCCTGGTGAAGCAGCTTGAGAGTGCGAGATAGGGGGAGGAATGACAACTCCTTGAGTTTGTATAAAATGCCAGGAACGGGTGCAAGAACGGACCACCAAGTTTACATCAGGGTACCTTTCCGTTTTTCTTGCGTATTTGCGCGTGCGATATAATAGTTATAAGGTCATTAAGCAAGAGTGACTATTACATATTACTGCTGATAAGCTGATATTTGTTTCCCGAAAAGCTATTGGCACGGATTGGTAGTGCTGCCTGGACAGTGACCAAGCCTGATGCTGGTTTACTTGGCCAGCCACCTGTGAACTGTCAAGTAAAGCAGTGCCTTCTAGCGAGGAGGAATGAGGTGTTTGGGTTTAGGAATGACCAAATATTGCAACGGGTCATGGCCAAGCCCAGTACTGATTAACATTGTTTATGGAGGACAAGCGGCATGGTTGCCAACCCAAAGCATCCTTGGGTAGTTAATTCGCATTTTGGACAGCATGTGGTCATATCGATACGGAGAGTGTTTACCAACCAGTTTGGGAGTGATGAAAGTTTAATGTTCATTGTGCAAGCTGTTTATCGCAGAATATCCACTCTGCATGGTGTATAAGAAACCTTGATACCAGACGACACGAGCAGTTGGCAGGCTGAGGGCAGCCCGATGGTGTGATATAGAATTTAACCACGTGCTGATGAATGTGAGGTTTGCAAGATGGTGGGTGTAAATGGTACAACGGCCCTTGTACATCGCTGGCGTAGTTAGTTTTAAAAAATATTTTGAATTTCAAGCAACTTTCAGAAGGATTGTAGTAGCTTGAACTAGTCCCAAAAGCCTTCTCTACCTGCGCACTAACGAGAGCAGACCTCGCTCACACTAGGGCACGTTACCGAGCAGTAATCGCTGAAATCCAGAAGAGATCACAACAGCAATGTCACTAAAGGTGTTCATCACGAACAAAACGTCCGGAAGTGGGAAGAGTTGCTCCAGTAGATCCTGAAACCAGTGTTATCTGTTGGAGGAAAACATGTTTTACAAATGTACATCTTGTAGCGTTGGTACTACCTGATTGCCATCATAGGTCCAGCTACCAAACTTCATGTCACAATGTTGATCATCAAAGGGGAACCACGTAATGTCTATCTTGCATGTGCTCTTGAAGATGCCCGGTGGAACGTACAAGCAGCTACCGTTATGCCTGACCACAACGTTGGTATGGTAGGTCCCGTCGAAACCTTCATCAGCACTTGTGGCAAAAAGTTGGACAGTTTTTAAATCCTGTCTTCTTTCAGTTACTTACAAACACACAAAGACTTTTCTTTCCTTACTTATTTAAAATGTACTCAGCATTTAATTATTTTTAAAAGTATTTCAAACTGAAATGGGAGGATTGTATTTAAAATAACAAAATGTGGTGGTATATGTAACTAAATTATACTTAGCAACATCAAAGAGGTAATTAAATTTACAGAAAATGTAAAACTTTGCTCTTTTTCTCTAAAACAATTGCAAAAATAAAACAGTGAAATCATAATTATATCAATTTCTGTTTTCTTGCGGTTATAATTCCGAGGTTTACTTATATTTGTAACTGATTATGTGCAATCCTTTTTATTGCTAATCAGTCTGTTATTTTCTAAAAATACCAGCTTTCCATAGATAAGGTTATGTAAAAGTTTAAATAAAACCTTCTAAAATCTGCAATATCTTATATAGGAAACAATTCTCTAAACCCTTTCAATACTTGAGGCAATTATGATAGACCTTTCAACAATATGTAAGCTTTCCACAAAATAAAATACCTGGCAAGAATCTTTTGATTTTACCCATTTTCTAGCTTTACTGCCAAAAATGTTTTGATTGATTAGGATTATTTGATTGACTACAATTCACATAACTTATAATAAATAAAACGTTGCATTAACTTTTCAGTTTAATTAGTAACACATCTACATACAAAATCAAGGTACGCCAGTCACCATTTATTCTAAGTGGGCCCATCCCTCGTTTACAACAGACTTTGTCGCGTAATACCGTGGATTGGAACCTAGCCAATCACCGATATTGAGTTCCTGTTTAGTAATGGTCAGCGGTTAAGCCAAATAAACTACACACCCGAGAATAAATACCGATTTTAAATTGCATATAATTTTGATTTAATTTTGTGGAATGATGTTTACCGCAACGCATTTCGGTACTTTAATTACAGACTTTCGCATTCCTTACAATATAATTGTTTGGTTCAAATTAGAAATGTGTACATGGAGATTATATCAATTTTAATGAATATATCGATCTGTTTTGATATACGTTTATATTTTATGCACTCACATTTTGTGAAATCAGACAGTCTTCTAGTTGGTGTCCCATGAATAAATACTGTTACTCCTATTGACATTTGTAGCATTTGAAAAGTCTATATTTGTGAAAAAGAGCTCAGAATTGAAAGGGTTTAGGAAGCATTATTCAGATTTTAATATATGAACTGCTTTGCTTACTTATTGAGTTATCTCACAGTTTTAATTATGTTCCTCTCAGCATTTATTTAGTTTGCTATGCTGTATTAAAGTTTCAGTAGCTAGTCAAACCACATTATTATAAAGGATAACTGTATGTTTTATTGCAGATTATTGGCGATAGTTGGGTATCATTTTAACGATAATGCTTCTATATTGCCTTTGCTTAGCACATATTACTGGAACAAAAATATATTAGAATTAATTAAAGCACAAATAGGTACTTAAAACAAATAAAACTAATAATTAACCTTAAATGCCCTTAATAAGTTTGTGAGAATACTTATTTAAACAGATTATGAATTAATAGTTTAAAGCACTTTTTATAACAAGCATACTATGATGAACAAATTAATTTTGTCAGTTAATTTAATTTTTAGTCTATAAAATGAGATTGAATAAATTACCTTTACTAATTTGAAATAACTGAATATAAATCACTTTAATACTTCTGTAATTTAAATTAAAACAAGGATATAATATAAGTAAGCGTTACTAAATCATATGTGACTACAATTGTAAACATTGGAAGCTATATTTTATTTTAAAAAGGACTTTAATTTTAAAATTGATACAATAGACGATAATGCTCATATTTGGTTAAATATAATTAATTTAAAGAACCCCCAAAAATTGGTTTGTTTCCTACCTTTCAAATATCACAGATTTCATGCATAAGGCTTTAGGTATTTTTTGAACAATTTTGGATATTTTTAACAATCTGTTTATATAAAACAGAAAGTCTTAAAAGAAAATATATGGTAGTGCTATTATGATTAAAATTGCTAGTGAAAACGTGCTACAAAAGTATAGCATTACCATATACTATAATAAATCAAGTCCTCTAATCAGTTGCAGGATCATAAACGTTATATAAGGGTAAGGAATTAAAAGGATATGGAGTAATTGGATTTATCTGGATTTAGTGTTTTTATTTAAATAATAAAGTTAAGACGAGGTTTTATTTAGGACACTACAATTAAGTAGGTCGTATTTTATTCAAAAGTTTATAACATGGTAAAATATATTTGAAATAATAGTTCATATAACATTTTAACATCATTTTAATACACAGTTTATAAATATATTTTCAGGACACACTTAAATATTTTCACTAATGTTCTTACAGTTTAGCTTAAACACAATTTTATTTTGTGCAGTTAAAATATGGTGATATTAGTGATAAGGTGCTTGTTAGTTGTTTTAACGTTTTTTTTTTAATCATATAGTTTTTTATGTTTGACGATGGATTTTCTCAGGGACTCCTCCTCCCCAGAGAGGAATAATTTGAAAGTTACACACTCCATAAAAGCATTGACCAACTGCAATAACTATGGGCCAGGATAAAAGAAAGGAAAATATCCGGAGAGTGTAGCTTCTGTATTTTCCTCGCTGGGGCGGAAGAATATTTAACTGTGATGTGGCCCACAACAACGGCTAGCTGTCGATTGTACTTCCACCAAACTTCGACTCGATGATCAACTTAATCGGGCAGTTCTGAACATATCTCGCCTTTACTGTAGAAATATAAATTGGATTATGTTACAGCTTGCACATCTGTGTTGTGTAATTCAGCAATCTGGGCCAAGAGGTTTATGAACAATTCTCAAGAGGGCATTACTTAATAATTTTCAGCTTTTCCAAAGCAGCATGCACTATTTCCAAAAAACTTCTGACCATGGTATGTAATGTTATATGTGAAGTTGGGAGGATATTACAATTCTTTCAGTGAGGAGCCGGAAACACAGAAATGAAACTCGGGATTTGAGATCACAAATGGTTTATATAAACGGTAGTTTTAAACAAGGACAGTGGATGGAAGTGAGTTATAAATGCAGATAACCGAGTAAAATATGGAGTGTTTAACGTCAGCTTGTGAAATCTATATTCTGTTACATTAGCATGGTTGTATTCTATATCCTTAGGTATCAGTCAAGCCTACTTACTTAATTGGAATACTTTAATTTGCCCAATTATGCCATGGCCAAACTAACACAATACAGCTCGCCTAATGATAATTAAGGCTTGGGAGATTCGAGGAAAAGAAACTCTATGGTGCAGCAAAGCCATCAATAAAGAACTTGAGCGTGAGAGATTCTAGTTAGCAAGCTTATATAGTATTGTTGGTCAAGCACACAATGAAGAATTTGGACGTGGGAGGCTCTAGTTAGCAAGTTTGTATAGTAGTGTTAACTTTGCGATCAATGGAGAATTTGGACGTGGGAGATTTTAGTTAGCAAACTTGAATGATGGTGTTGGTCAAGTCATCAATGGATAATTTGGTCGTGGGAGAGTTTAGTTAGCAAACCTGTATGGTAGTGTTGTAAAGGGATCAATGGAGAATTTATACATGGGGGATTCTAGTTAGCAAACTTGTATGATAGTATTGGTCAAGCGAACAATGAAGAATTTGGACGTGGGGGATTCTAGTTAGCAAACTTGTATGATAGTATTGGTCAAGCGATCAATGAAGAATTTGGACGTGGGGGATTCTAGTTAGCAAACTTGAATGATAGTATTGGTCAAGCAATTAATGAAGAATTCGGACGTGGGAATTTTAGTTAGCAAACTTGTATGATTATGTTGGTCAAGCGATCAATGAAAGCTTAGAGCGTGGGGGATTTTAGTTAGTAAACTTATATGATAGTTTTGGTCAAGTGATCAATGAAAGCTTTGAACGTGGGGGCTTTTAGTTAGCAAACTTGTATGATAGTTTTGGTCAAGCGATCAATGAAAGCTTTGAACGTGGGGGATTCTAGTTACCAAACTTGTAAGGTAGCCATGGGCAAGCGATCAAATGAGGACTTTGAACGTGGGAGATGCTAGCTGGCAAAGTTGTACATTTATTAGTGTTGGACAATCAATCAGTAAAGGCTTTGAACGTGGGAGGTTCTAGTTACCAAACTTATATGATAAAGTTGCCTAGTTATCAGTTAAGAGTTTGAACACAGGAGATTTGAGAAAGCAAGTCCGTATGATGGAGTTGGCCAAGACATTGATGATAGCTTTGAGAGCAGGAGACTAGAGAAAGAAAATCTATACAGTGGAGTTAGTTAAAGTATCGATGAAGACTTTGGTGCTGAAGAAACAAGAATGCAATCCCATATCTACAGTTGGCCAAGTTATCGATGCATTCAGTGCGGGATATTGGAGAAAGCTATCTAAATGTATCCACTTCTACTGAATTGTTGCCGTATCTATTCCTGTTAAAGTTATAAAATCAAGGAATAAGGGACTACACAATTTACATTTATCTCTTAAAGTAATGACCAAAATTAATGATTGCTATGGTCGCACATATAAAATTGATATAACCAACGTTTACTACTGGATTTGTAGCTCAGTTTTGTGTTGTTCTAAGAGTTTCAGTTTCCATTACTAACTGGGCCCTTTTATGCAAAGACTTCTCCATAAATAATGTATGAGTGTAGGCTTCATTTATTTAAACAGCAGTTGATATCAGAATTGTGCTAAGCAGATTCCTGACTTACATTCAACAGTCATTATTAATTGTACATTTAGAACAAGACTGAGTAAACTATCTGCGAGACCCAATGTTAATTAAAACAAAAACAAGACATTTTAGTCACTAATGAGTAATAACATGTCCAGGTTGTTTGTGCTTAATAAATGATTGAATTCAAAACTTTAATAGAAACTATTTATATAATTTTGCTGAAAAAACGTTTAGAAGCAATTTAGAAACATATATAATTGTTTTGTTATGAGGGACGTTCTGTAAAACTGTGAGCTTCCCCAAACTGTTGACTTTCTCTTCACGTGAATCACAACTTTGACGTGTCTCTGAAATAACAAATGAACTTGACTGTCTATATAAGACTTCTCTTATATTCACACATATGTTGCCAACTATAAGTACTTTTAATTTAATATATTATAATGAAACAATGTTGCTGTTTTTCATCTTAAAATGTGTAAATGATTGGTTTTGTAAAGAGAATACTTTGAAAGAACATTAGCAAAGTAAGTTATTTACTGAAAAGGCCAATCTGATGATACTGAATAGTAATAAATTGTAGAGAAGATATATGTATGTTTACAAAACGTATATTTTGTTTTAACAAAACTTGGAGACAAATTATTTAAAAGTTGTTATACCAATACCAATTATATATTTTAAAAACGTGATAATTGAAGTCCTCTTAAACTGTCTGAATAGTTTGCAAATGTATATATTCCCCACATTTGTATTGTACTAAAAAAAAAAGCATATGGGACAACAATAATATTTTAAAGAATTGCTTAAACCCGTGACTTTCACACCAGCTTACGTAGCTTCTGGTAAGGGAACCGAGTTTTAGGTGCGTGAGGTAATGGGAGTTATTTCTCAGAAATCTTATATGGTCAATATTTTTTTCGTTGTTTTCAATTAAGGACTTATTGGAAATTACATCTATTGCAAGGAAAACTTTAGCTTTTCTAACGAGAAAATAAATATAAAAGGAAGATATTAACATTTATTGCACCAATTAAAATGTGATTGCTATTCATTCCCTTAAATATTTTAATATCTAAGACGGGAAAAAAGAGAAGTAATATGCTGGGTCAACAGTAGGGTTTTATAAAACATTGGAAAGATATCCTCCGATCTCTTGTTCAACTACACCCTTGTTTCTGCAATTCCATGCACAGCCTTTAGCAGATGATGTCTTACAATATTAGAAATTTCTTGTGAGCCAGCATGATTCAGTTGCTGTCGGGTTGTTAGATGTGTCAAGAAAACTCATTCTTTAGGGTAAGCTCATAGCCAAAAGAAGGGCGGATTGAGATCTGGAGATCGGGGAGGCCAATTTGTTGGAATCTTACAAATGGAACATTATTAAATTCTTAATAGTTCTATATGTTCTCATATGCCCAGAAAAACTCCTCTTAGTTTCATGATGGCACTGAATCAGCTGTATTTGATTATTTAGCCATAATTTGTAACTTATACATTTTATTACCAGCATGAATAATCTTACTAGTGTTTTATTTAACAAAACTGTGCTCATCGTAACTGTGAACTGAAAAAAAAAGATAAGAAAAGCAGTATAAAACCTCACTGCTTGTCCAAGTATGTGGGGTCATTTATTTTATTTTCAAATAAGATAATATTTGTCACGGTTTAAAGTTTGAAAGTACTTTTGAAAAACCCTATATATAAGTTTTGCTAAAAGTCGAAACTTATTATAATGTGGCGTTCCTTTAATTACCGAAACATAATTTATGGTGCTTGTCTTAATATTTAAGATATTAGTAGTGAAAATAATACGATTTAATTATATGTAGTTCAGTTGGGCAAGCATAATTCTAATATTCTGGAAACCGATTTAAAATATTTTAAAATTCTAAACCTTGTATTCAAGAAAATACCCACCTACTAATAATGACCTCTCTCATAAAATTGAACACAGAAATTAATTTTATTACCTCGTATTACATAGTTTACTGTGTACGCTTCTTTAAAGATAATCCTTCTCTGTATATGATACGCAACTGAATTTATAAAAGGCAAGATGTAGCCCGGGCTTGAAGAAGCCGTTAATGCACGATACCGCTTTTTGCAACTCATTTCGTAATGCTTTTTGCAAGACGTTAATCTCTGGAATGATTTTTACGAAGTTTAAGTGTGAAATTATAAAATATAAAATATTCTCGTAAAATAAAAATTGTATTTAGACCTTTACCTAACAACCGAGTTAATACAAGGCAGAAATAATTGTTTATCAGAGTAGTTTTGTAGTTTAGATCAGTTGCAGAACATATATAAATATTTTAAGAACTATGTAATATTTTCGTGAAATTTCCTAATATGTGATTCCTTCCACCCATACAGAACGGAAGAGAACAGATTATATAGCTTCTAATATTATTTCAAGGTTATTACAAACAAAGAAATGAATAGTTGTTCTTCAAAATTAGATTTTCTTTTTACAAGAATGCTTGAAAATAATAGTTTGCTATTTGTACTATGAATAGAAAAACCTCTCTCAGATCTAGTTTTGATAGTAATTGTATGAGATTATAAAGGGGTTTGAAATAATCATGTTCCAAATACCGTTTTGCAGACGTTATGTGGTTGGAGACAGGCAAGTTGCTAGCTCAAGGTAAGTCAGTATGAGAACCGGATGTTGGAGTAAACAAAATAGCATAACTGAATAGAGAGTCGGGGGGGGGGCTAGTTTTGTTTTCCACACCTCTTAATCCAAGTAGACATGCGAAATTGAAGCCTGTTTATGCGCCTTGTTACGTATGGTTTTAAAATAAGTAGTGCCACCACCGCTCCTAGTCACAGTCGTTTGCCGCAACATTGCAGATGGGTTTTATTTTCTCAAAGCACCTAAAATATCTCCGCAGAAAGGTAGAGAAATATGTTAAAGATACAACATGTGAAAAATATATAAAAATCGGATAGTTACTTGGTTTTATTAATCACAGATTATACAATATGAGTAATATTTTCGCAAGTTTGCAGGAATAGATTGAGTTTTGAAAATATAAGTTTTAAGTGCAAAAACATTAGTTACTTAAAGGCTGTTAAAGCCACAGAACTAAAACTTCAACGGGTTTACACATAAGTAATTTAACATATGTGCACAAAGGTTTAGTCACCCGCTTTAAAACTCTTAGAAGTTAGATTTGAAACTCTTTCGCCCCATAAGTGTGTTTTGGAACTGGTATTTTTTTGGGTAGGAGAGATATAAGGAGACTTTTCAGTATGTTTGCAAGTGGAAAGGTTATGACAGACTGATATACTTTCTTAAGAGAGGGGGGTAATGAATCATACGACTGAATTTGCCATATACCGTGCATTGTTTGTATGATTCTATTTTGCCTCTAATATTTGGGGGCAAATAAATTATATTTAATCATTATCACGTAATGATTCTCTGAAAACAATTCATATTTCCAATTGTAGAGTATGTGAAGTACAAAACACGTGGTATGTTATCCAGAAACATTTATAACTTTGTTCTAAAGCCCTCTAATCCCAGATTGCGGATGTGCAAGCTGTATTTTGCATAAGGAAAGTTGACATTACATGCACAGACAGGAATAAGGGCCAATGCCTGTTTTGAATACACAGAATGACAGTTGTTGAAGAGGATTTTGATTTAAACTTCACGAAAAGCATAGGATATGTGTGTTTTAAACATGCAGGCAATATATTTACAGCGAAAACCATGAGCCACATTTATAATATAATGCAACATATAAAGACGGGCTTCAGAAATAATAATCCCGTTATAAATTACATACAACAGAATGAAAATTAAACATGCCAAAATCAATGTGCTAAACGAACAGAATTACTAGCATTCTTCCAAGAAGTATAGCGAAAAAGCAATTGAAAGCACTCAAAAAGACAACTCTTATATTATAACATCTGCATCGAACTTTTTCAGCTGAAAAATAAATTACCTCAAAAGAGGATTTCATAAGAATAAGAAACTTAAAAGTGCATTTTAATATTTGAGTAAAATAAAGGAAGGAGGGAAGTCTAATGAAAGTCTTAGATTATGATGAAATACTTATTACTACTTGACAAGCAAAATGGGGATCAAAAAAGGTTTTCACATTGATATATGTGCTTCATTCTGGTTGTGTAAGCGGAATGTAAAGATACAGCTGTAAAAGTGTGTATGAAATCTTATTTTGGTTCTGAAATATATTCTACAGCATCGTTATTGGCTTCTTCCAAAACAAGGTTTTCAGCTTAGAACCTACTGTACCATCGCCTACTGAATCAAACCTGGTAACAATGTTCGTTACCAAGAAACATTTTAAACAGCTTATTTGCTAGTTAGTTTGTTGTCTCAGAAACAATTACTACAGGGTTCTCAAACAGTGAAAGTTACAGCAAACCATACCGGACCGCACTTCTCCATCTGTGGGCTGGCGCGTTGTTGATGGCCAGATGCCTTAACTCTGGGTTTATTTGTTCTGCAGGAAGGATGTCTGGAAATTATCTTCGTACACATGAATGGTCTACATTTACAGGATGTGTTCAAGTTACTGTTAATGTACTCAGTTTAAACTTACATTCCACAAGAATGACATTGACATGGACAGCTGTTTCTGGAGTACAAGAGAAAGAATCTCTTGACATTAAATTTCCATCACGTCAACAACAGATGTTCTTATAGAGTCTCAAGAAACGGCTGTTCATACACTTTACAAAATATATCTTGCATTTTGAAAGGCCGTAAGTGTTTTGATTTACAAATGTAGACATTTTATCTCAAACAGGAACATTTACGGACTTCCAAGTTATTAAGATTTTAACAGACAACATTTAACAATCATATTTTTTCTCTATTTCTTTAAAAAATAGTTTGAAATCAAATAATTTATTTACGTTTTTGGATTTTTAAAATATAAAATAACATGCTAGTGTTCATATATCTATAGACTCCCAAAAATGCTGAGTATGTTTTACATTTTCTAAAAGCAATAAACTTAACGCTTCCCAAGCATTACATTATATTTATACATAAGTACTAATACTTCGGGGATGCTCATATTACACACATTCGTCATTGATTGCAGTATAATTTTAATAGATCAATAATTTTTGTATTTTCCGGAATAAACTTCGACTCTGAAGGCTATGAGTTCTACATTCTTCGATTTATACTATTTGTTAATTTACTTATCTATTTTGTGGCTGAATACACTTTTACCTGGTTGGTCATATTGGACGATGAATTAAATCGATGAGACGATACTCAAATGAACTAGGGGTCCATGGAGCTGAAAGTTACTCGACATTTGTATTCTCAGAATGAAGGGAATAAATAAAAAAACCTTATCCGGGAAATTCGCCCAAGCGAGATTCGCACTCGCGACCTCTTTATTTTTGGGGCAGAAGGCTACCACTAGCTTTATTTTCATTCAGGGATGCACAGTCTTCCAGCAGGTGATTTTGGTCCATGGTTTTCCATTTTGGATTGAAATTTCAATAATCGTAATATTTTCTCCCCAGAAACGAACGTGCGTTTAATAAAAGTGTATATCAGCACAGCACCATACTGGGGAATAAGAACTTAGAATATATCCATTTCCAAAATATTGACAAAATAATTCAGTTCCTATGAATTTAAAATCAACGAAGATATCTAATATTTATTCACCCAAATCACTAAAAGGTGCCTCACTGAATTCTCCAGTAGGTTATTAGTATTTTGATTATTTCTAAATTCTTACGTAGCTATGAATAGCAACAGATCTGATAAACCCTGTGTTCGCTATTTTCCACCATAACAATGTCATTTCCAATATCATACACTGAGTCGTATCCAAAGAAGCGATAGTGACTGGGTTTATTACTGCAATTCATTTGAAGTAATTCTAGATTGTAAAATCATGCAATTATAATTTCATTAATAAATAAGTCATCTGTTTAGAAATAGGAACTCAGTCTTCCTGATATTTAGATAGACTGGTTACAATTTTAACTTATCCAAAACATAATCACTCAAAAAATATTTTTTTCGTTATACGTTCTACTTGATTTTTTATTAGCAGATAGGCATTTGATTTTTATTATGTTTATACCTAATTTGTCTAAAATCTCTAAATTATAAAAATCTAATGTGCTACATTCACATGAATTTCTCTAGCTGTTCTACAAACTTCTTACATAACATCATTCTTATTTCTGCACCTTGCTAATCGAGGTACTCATTAGCACAATGTTCTAATTACTTAGTTCCGTATAAGAAGGAAGAAAATAAGGGAATACACTAGGCTATATCGATAGTTAAATGTTTTAAAATCTGTCGTTACGTGATTGTCATTACAAATCACTTCTTTTCTTGGCCGGGAGTAGAACAAAAGAAAAACGGTCACTCCCGTCTGAGAAAAGTATAAGTGCTTCACAACTGAAACTAATAACAATGAGTACCTCGAAAACGGTAAGCTCCACGAGAAAAATGTATATGACGTAACTTATGTTTTTTCAAAAAACCTACATTTTTTGTATAGTAAGTTTTTGTCTATCTCTTACGGTTTACTAGTTATGCCAAATTAAGCGAAATTCATCCAGAATAAACAGGTCTTCAGAAGCTATTCCCAGAAAATTCAGCATATACGTTTTATTTTTCAGGTAAATATATTTAATACACGATATTTTAATCAAAATCGTAAGAGCCATTTTTAAGAATATCAAAATTTTTGAAAAAAGTTCCATGTAAAGGGTAGTTTTGGGTGGGGGTATTTTTCTCAAAATCTTCGTGTCACATCCCTGGAAGATACTAAACTTAAATACCAAGTTTGGTATTTTAGCTACTATTCGTTTTTGAGTTATCGTGTTCACAGACACACGGACACACAAACGGACCTTTTTCTGAAAATGTTCTTTAAGGATACAGGGGGCCCTAAAACATGTATTTCCGGTGAATTCTCGGTATCGAATTTTTGGGTGGAATACAATGCCTCTCTATCCCTATGTACATTGTACATATGGGGCTAGAGAAAGTAAAAATACGCAGAATGGACAAAAATTTAACACTTGAAAATATTACTTAAATGCTTGAACATTGTAAATAGTTCTTTTTATGATGTTTTGGAAACTTGTTATAATTACAAAACCTCAAAAAGTACTTTGAGTGCATCTTCAGTCAACACCAGACTTCCTTGGAACAATACTGAAGCTTTTTTTAGTTTTCAGTCATTCCCCACTCGCTTTTCGTTCATTTTTGTTTCTGAACCTGATATTAGCACTCAAGTATAAGGTTCCTCAAGTAAGGACTATAAATCTGGTCCATACTATCTAAAACTTACGGAATTATCAGCCACTATTCCTTTTTCTGCTCTCTGTTCTCAGCCTAGAATGTCTTCCTATCTGCCACGTAGGAGAGCTAAAGTAGTTGCCGCTGTACCAGGCGTTCCTTTTGAACGGTTAGTTACTGGACATATTTTCTATGTTTTATCTACTCAGTAGATAGAGAAGATATTCTTTTTTACTCTCGTTACCGAGATTTTAATGGACACACATGTTTTGAGGACCCCTGAATCCAAAGAAAAAGTATTTTTAGAAAAAGAGCTTGTGTATATGTATGTGTGACTATGGACAGCATAACTCAAAAACGAAAAGTTGGTTAAATACCGAACTTTGTATTTAAGTTCAGCATCTTCAAAGGATGCAACACGAAACATTTTCAGGAAACCCCACTACCCTAACTACCCATTACATGGAACATTATTTGAAAGTTTTGATTTTATCAAAAATGTCTAACGATTTTCATTACAATATATGCTTAAGATATTTTGATTATAAAAGAAATGTATATCTTGAATTTTCTGGAAATAGTTTCTGAAGACTTTTCAATTCTGGATGACTTTGGTATAGCTGATAAACCATATAGAGAAAAACTTAGTATACAAAAAATGTAGATCTCGTTAAAACACAAAATTTATGTTAGATACATTATTTTTATAAGTAACCAGTTCCGAGCTATTCTGTGAGTTTGGTTTCAATTTTAAACTACAGCTTAAAGGTTTCTCGTTTTATATATCTTTTGTTTATCTTCTGACCTTGGAAATAGAACCGAGCTTCAATGACAAACTTATAGCGATAGCTTTTAAAAGGTTTAACTGTCACTTTAGCCTAAAGTGTTCCTTTATTTTCCTTCTACTTATAAGGAACAAAGTAGGATGTCAAGTTCCACTAACGTTTAACTTGATTAGCATTATGTAGATAAAATAATACTTTTTTAAGAACTTTTTGTTTGCAGAACAGATAAGCAAAGTTGTGTGAATGGATCACATCAGATCATTTTTCTTTGTACTTACTCGTTAAAGCTACAAATCAATATGTATGAATACCTGTACATTTACAAAAGGTTAGCTATTCTGCAAGTAGGTGCAAAATATAACACATAGCTGATTACTTGCCATAATTGTATCGACTAACTTGATAGTGCAAATGCCTTTCAATCTAACCCTTGGTTTAAATAGAAACGAATGCCAACCGTTAGAAAAAATAAGGTAATGTTTATGTAAAATGGCCACAGTATGAAAAATATCATATTAAAATTTAGTTCAGAGTTTGTATGTATTGTAATCATAGTGATATTTTTACCATACATACAAGTTCTAGCTTCCTCGGTTATTTATATAATCGTAGTACTGTCTGAATTCATTATTACAATACACATAAGCCACGTGATGCATTTTTTACAAATATTGGAATAAAATTAGTTTTACATTAAATGAGGTTATAAATAGATGTTATATTATAATTTTTCAAACTTTAATACTTTGTTTCTCAAAATGCATAGATCATTTCAAAAAACTATAGGACAATTTAATTTAACGTGATTCTGAGAGGCAGTATAAAACGTTTGAAAAAAGTAATAACAATTACAACCGTGGAGCAGTTTCAGTAATGTAAATTATTGGCAAAAGGCTTGTGAGAAAACAAGGTTTAAATTTGGGAGAGTCAATTAATATCTCTGTGACTGCCCATTTAAAGTTTTAGTTAATCGGTAGTTAAAACATGCTAAGTTGATAAAACGATACATTTTATTTAAAATTGAAATATATATTATTTTTATAGTTTATAGTTATATTTTATTAATTTTTTCACAATTAAATTTCATAGATACGTCATCTTAAATTCAGAATAATGACTTAAAAGTGCATACATTTATGTGAGAAAATTTGCTAATGTGTGATGCTTCTAAATCTGAGCATTAAAATAATGGATGAGGGTGTAAAAACTAAAAATAACCAAGCAGCCCGATAAATTACGGTTAAGGACTGCAACACGCTTACCAAAAGAAAATAACTTGATTTCTCTTTTTTATACCTATCGATCACGTGGTAGGGAACTTCCAGGGGCAGTCGCGCATGCAAACCACCGCAGGTGTCACAAAATCTCTCAGGTGTAGCAATACGGTGCTTTGATGTCAAAGAGCTCGTCGACGACACACTCAGGTGTAACAATGCACGGTAACAATTAGCCTTGCGTTCTAATGCAAGCCGCTAATAGTGGCGAAGAGAGCCGGAGGTCGTAGTCACAGTATATTTAAATGTTTTGAAGTAATACTAACTAAAATAAAACGTGAAGTGTTGGGGAATTTGGATTCAGGATATACAAAAAGCAAAGCGAAGGGTCCATTCAGTCTGAGAAGACCAGTGCTCGAGTGAAGTGATTAACAGCGTGTTGTAAGCGTGAACATTGATATCGAGAGCTCTTAAACTCAAGTGCTGCTATTGATGGGCACGTCGCTAATTACACGAGTTCTAAAATGTAATGGGCCTCGCGCTGTTCCATCGCTGGTGGTATAACATGGATATGCTCACATTTTCCGCGACGTGATGAAACGTAACCACACAAAATCTGGACCGCTGCAGATTGTGCGGTCAGATTCTGATTGGTTTAATATTATATCAGGCCATAATAAAGCTCTTTCATAACAGAGTGCCCTGTAGTTAGTAAAGCATACTTTTACACGAGAGTGTATGCGTTTATTACATTCTTATATCGTTTCGTAGGACTTACAAGCCAATGCCTAGGGACCAAAGCCTGTCAGGGAGCTTACGGCATGAAACCACAGAATGGAGAACCTGTTACGAGGGGTCACTCCGTAGCCAGGCGTGAACAAAATGCTTAAAGCACTTAACAGAAAAATGAAAAATATATTGAAAACCTGAGGATTACAATGTTTTACATAGATAAGTCAATGCAAATTACGATTTTCGATTCGATGTTGCAAATGTATTGGAAGCAAAGAGATCATCTTCGCAATAACCTTGGAAAATATATTTATGTGTTTAGCTTTACTTATATAATGATAAATATATTTGCACACAAGTATTTTACTGACAGTAGAAAATACGTCGGACCTGAAAATATTAATATATATAAGCATTTTACAAGGGAACACTATTTTGCACAACAATGTGAAAGTGAATACTTCGCAATGAATACTGAAAGAAAGATGACTATAGAACAACAATGAAACCACGTTTTGACCCCTGCCCTTACTGTTGCTTTAGAAGCAGGTAGGAAGACAAACTCAAGTGGTAACTATAAGTTTACAAATTACAAAGAATCCTGCTTGGCGGACTGCTTGTCCACGTATTATCTCTTCCTCCCTCTCTGCCTCTTCCTTCAGACTATGCTTCCGCTTAGTGGATACGTGCTCGCTATTTATGCGCGCGCGCCTAGTGCAGGAAGATGGTAGTACTATTAGGGTAAACGTTCTTCTTACTTACATTTTTTTTTTTTTTTAAATTTATGGATGCTTCTTAACTGCAGCGGCTCTCAGCATCCTATGCTATATTGGGCCTTCTCAGAAAGCTCTTTATGAGGCTCGAAGTAACTTTAGATGCCAAAAATCCACGACACGGGACCAACGGCTTTATGTCCCTTCCAAAGGAAACAATTTTAAGGATTTTTGTGGCCTAAAAATGTATCACCCACCGCCGAGTTTGAGCTCGTGACTTTGAGAATCCTAGACCACGGACTCCCTACTTAACAGGTATGATGTCGTAGAACATAGTTTTCTCCGTTTTACACCTATAAAACCTTTATTGTTGTCTCTTTTTATTCACTACATGTACTATGCACCTACATAATGTATTGAGAAGGTTTGCATTCCACCCAAAAATTCGATACCGAGATTTTATCGGAAATATAATGTATCCAAAAAAAGTATTTTCAGAAAAAGGTCCTGTGTGTCAGTGTGTGTGTCCGTGAACAAGATAAGTCCGAAATGAAAAGTCTGTGAAATACAAAACTTGGTATTCAAGTTCGGTATATTCCAAGCATACGACACGAAGATTTTGTAGAAAATTCCCCAACCCATCTACCCTTCACTTGGAAAAAAAATCGAAAATTTTGATTTTCTCAAAAACCTATGTGACGATTGTGATTAAACTCTCTTATATTTTAAGATATTTACAAGTCAAATATAATGTATATCTTGAAATTTCCGGCAATAGCCTCTAAAGACATGTTTATTCCGGATGATTACGAAATTTTGCATAACTGGTAAACTGTAAGAGATAGACAAAAACTTACCACACAAAAATGTAGAGGCCGTCAAAACACAATTTTTGTTACATATATTTTTTTCGTGTAGTTGACCGGGAATGTGTCAACTTCTGTCCATACAAAGGAACTTCAGTCACATATCAACCAGCTTTTGATTATCACTTTAACCTATGCTACTCCCTTATTTCCCTTCTACTTACATGGAAGCAAGCAATAACACCCTTTCTGCTAATTTTTACTCAATTAGAATTAAGTAAAAAGTAGAATAATTTATTGTAGAGATGTAGAGAAAGTTATGGGAATGAAACACATCGGATATTTTTATTCGGGGGGTCTCAAAACCTAAATCTTCCTCCTCCTCTTCTTCTTCTTCTTCTTCACTTCACGGTATGGGCAGATTGCCCGTTGCGTCTCACAGTTGTTCCCTCTACCTTTTTCCTGGGTCGACCGACATCTCTCCTTCCTTTTGGCTAATATTCAAATGCAACCCTAGGTAATCTTGAATCTGCCATTCTCTGAGCATGTTGCTTCCACTGGTTCTGATATTTTTCAATTTTGGAATTTATTGATTCTATAGTAAGGTCTGGTCTTATATCTTCATTTCGAATTTGATCTGATCATGTACATTCTTTTGTTTGCCTTAAAAAGATCATTTCTGCACTTCGTAAAGGGTTTTTCATTTTCTTTGTGGTGACCCAAGTTTCACTTCCATATAATAGCGTAGGGACCGCCATTTTTTTGTAAAACTTAAACCTAGTCAAAACCTAAATATCATTATTTACTATAAATGAAATAAGTAAAAATTACAAACACCATCGACGAAAAGAACAGCATTCCCCAAGACGTGAAAAACGACTGACCACAATGGCGCAGTCAACACAATAAAATGAAATGAAATAAACATAAACCATAATAAATTGTTTTGTATTTAACATTCAATTGAATTATGGCTGAAACCTATTTTAATGATGGACAGAATATTTGAGCTGTACCCATTCTCTAGCCCCTTGCATGTTGTGATAGCCTGTAGCTCTTTAGAGGATGATTGCTGCAGGAAGACAATACAAAAAACAAAACAAACAAACAAACAAAAAATAAGAAGCAAATTGATTGTACTTATATTACAACAATAATTATTCTAAACAAACTATAAAAGGACTGTCTTCGTTGTCGAGTGGTCAGCGAGCTGACTTCTCAACCGGTGGCCCCGGGTTTGATTCCCGGCTGTGGCGGGGAATATTTCTTTAGCCAGAATTATTCCATATCCCCCCAAAGAGTCCGGAAGTATGTATCTGAGAGCGAATGTGTGTATTTGAGGAAAATAAAATGATTTAACCTACAGAGTTGTTTCAAGTGGAAAGTCCCCGATATGGCCTTAGATGTTAAAGGGGCCTATAAAAATGAAACAATTTAAAAAGAAACTATAAAGAAATTGAAATGATATTTTATTTTGGTCAATGAGCAGGCGACAGAATAACTTTAAATTTAAGATAATTAACACATTTAAAAATACATTCTGCCAAAGTTTCTGTCTCTGGTGACCATCAGACCCATCAGACACCTTTAGTTACAAAATTTCAATTGATGTAAAACATATTCAGACATTTGTGGGAGTCAAATATGCGTAAACCATTTTAATCTGTAGTTAATATTTTTTCATGAGTAGAATACTTTCTTTAAATTATTTAAACATATATACACAGGTTTTAAAAACATCAAATACAGAGGAGAAGAATGAAGAACGAGGTGACAGCGAGTTCTCCTGGCTACGTTACCTGTTATACATGAGGATGTCGGGTCTCCAGATCTTGTTGGGTGTTATCCTGAGGTCCTTCACTCCTCCAAACTCTGATTCGTTCCAGCGGAGGTTGTAGTCGTTCCACTCCTGGCAAGACCAACATTCAAAGGAAACTGCTTTGCTGATCTGAGAAACCTTACATATATTTAATTAATAATATTTAACATTAAATTTGAACAAAATATATGGAATATAGAACATAACTTTTAAATGTATCCTTAAGTGCTGACTGCTTTACAGTGACTGTACCAGAAGTACCCGACCTGACGTACCAACCCTAGAAAGCTTAAGTTTGAATTGGATTTATTTTTTTTTTTACACAAGCTGTGTGTAGGACATGAGTTGCATAGGTAGAGTACTGAAAAATTCAACGCTATAGCCGGAATTTGAACCACGGATCTCCCAATCTCTAACCGGTTGCTCTACCACTGAGCTAAAATGATAATATGCCGACAACGCACTGACTTTTTCAATAGTTGGCTATGCTATGAATCCTGGGACTTAAGTACTAGCAACATTGTAAGTCGCCATTGGGATTGTCATCTCAAAATAATTTGAGAACGCCTTGTGGTTTACCGGGAAACATGCGAGTCAGTTCAGAAATTCAATGTTATGCCGGCATATTGCCATGGTAGCTCAGTGACAGAGCAACCGGCTAGAGATCGGGAGATCCCTGGTTCAAATCCCGGTTATGGCATTGCATTTTTCAATCTAACTCTACCTATCTTAAGTTTGAAGTTCGACGATTTTACATTGTTTAGCATTCGTTTGGCAGCTATCAATGCTCTCAGAAAATTTGTAAACGTGGATAAATCTGGTCATCGCTATGTGATTACAATACCTTAGTTTGAAAGGTCTTAGTCCAACAAATACTAAAGCTGAGCTAGATTCTACTTTTGGGGGAGTCTGATCCTTCGTTTAGAACATTGAAATATTGGGTGGCTGAGTTTAAGCACGGCCGTACGAGCTGCCAAGACGAGCATCGACCAAATGAGGTTACCAGTTCAGAAATTCTAACGAAAATCTATAAAATGAAAGTGTGCGAATTGGCAGGCATTGTAGGCATTTCAAAAAAGTTCTGTACATCGCAAACTGACTGAAAATTTGGATATGAGAAAGCTATGTGTAAGGTGAGTACCGCGTTTGCCCACAATAGAACACAAACAGCGTCGTGAGTATGTTGCATTCGAGTGTTTGACAATGTTTCGCTGCAATAAAGCTGAGTTCTTGCGTCAATTCATAACAATGAATGAAACCTGCATCCATCACTTCACACCTGAGACGAAGTAACAATCAAAACAGTGGATTGGAAGGGAAGAATCGGCTCCATAGAACACAAAGACAGTTCCATCTGAAGGTGAGGTAATGACATCAGTTTTCTGGGATGCACGCGGGATATTTTTCATTGATTATCTCAAAACAGGAAGAGTAATAAACGGAGGATATTATACGAACTTGTTACAGCGTTTGAGTGATGAAATCGAGCAAAAACGGCCACATTTAGCGAAAAAGAAAGTTTTGTTTCATCAAGACAATGCACCAGTTCACACGTCCATTATCGCCATGGCCAAAATCAATGAGTTAAAGTTCGACATGTTTCCTCATGCACCCTATTCGCCAGATTTGGCCCCCACTGATTATTTTCTGTTTCCAAACCTGAAGAAAGGGCGTAGTGATCGAAGATTTGCCAACAACGAAGAGGTGGAGTCTGCAGTATGGCTATTTTGCAGACTTCGATATTTCTCACTATAAACAGGGTATCGAAGCTATTCAACATCGCTGGGAAAAGTGTATCGAGCTGAAAGGAGACTATGTAGAGAAATGAAGATGTTTTCCTCAAAACTTTTTGTGCTTTATTTGTTAGGTCGGGTACTTCTGGGACAGCCCTCGTATCCACATGAGTGCCGGAGAATCCGGACAAAGCTCGCCCCTGCGCCGATTTGTCCATCACAAATCCCAAATGTAATCACTTGGGATCGAAACCGGATTGCCTAAGTGAGAGGCGAGTGGTCTAATGGTTATCAGAACGAGAGTGAAAAAGCTAGAATACATATATTTTAATGGCAACGTTCACAATGATCCGGAGATGTGAAAATACGAACTGGACAAGTTTTAACTTAAAGAAACGAAATTGAGTTTTACATATGGACACTCTTGAACTGATGTAATTCTTAGTGTTCCATTGGACGTGAAATTTGGCTTAATTTTGCTCAGATGCCTCTTTATCATGCTTGAGGGTGCGTAAATCTACGACACGGGACCAACGGCTTTGCTTCACTTCCGAAGGAAGTCAATTAATGTAGAGACATTATGTTTCATCCACAACAGCTATATACTCACCTCGGTAGTAGCGTACCGCATATTGAGGTCACGAGTTTGAACCTCGGTTAAGGTGAACTACACGGAATATGTTGTTTTCGGAATTTTCCCTTATCTTGAGAAGACGAATGTCGATTAACTTTAAATCTCAATCGGCCCTGAGATATTTGGGTATCATTTCAGCGATTTCATTCATCGTCTGATTTGACCAACCAGGTTTAAGGGCATTGAGATACACAAAACAACAACACAATAACAAAATATTAGCCCAGTGTAGGACAGGAGTTGGGAGAAGTGGGTTATAATTTCAGCTATAACAAACTTGAACCATAGATCTCCAGATCTCTATAACCACTGAGCTACCATTGCAATATGCCGACAAATTACTCAATTACCAAATGATTTACACGTTTCCCGGTTAACCACAAACAGATCTCAAAATATTTTGTGGTGACTTACAATGTCGAAGTACTTAAGTCCCGGACTTAATAGTTTAACAACTATTAGTTAATTGTTAATTATTTGCTTTTTACTTTCTCTACACGTACTATGTACATAGTATATAGAGAAGGCATTGTATTGCACCCAAAATTTTGATACCGAGATTTCACCAGAAATAAATGTTTTGAGACCCACTAATCCAAAAAGCATTTATTAGAAAAAGGTCCGTGTGTGTTTATGGACAGTATAGCTCAAAAACGAAAAGTATATTAAATACCAAACTTATTAATTTCAGTATCTCCCAAATATGCGACACGAAGATTTTCAAGAATTACCCCCCTCCCCAACTACATTTAACATGGAAAAAATGTCGAAAATGTTGGTTTTCTCAAAAATGGTTCTAACGATTTTGACTGAAATATCTTATGTTTAAGATATTTATACGAAAAATAAAATGTATATCTTGAATTTTCTGGGAATAATATCTAAGAACTTCTTTATTCTGGATGAGTTTTTCTGAACTTTGTATAATTGATAAGAGATACACAAAAACCCACCGAACAAAAGAATTCCGTTAAAACACATATTTTATGGTGTCTATACACTTTTTCGTGGAGTTGACCGTTTTCGAGATATTCCTTGTTATTGGTTTCAGTTTCAAAATACTTAAAATTTTCCCATACGGGAACTTGTCAACTCCTGTCTCGCAAAGAAACAGATTTCAATCCCATAGCAACCACATTCTAAAACAATTGACTATCGGTTTAGTGTAGTGTATTCCCTTATATTCCTTCTACTTATATGGAACTAAGTAATAAAACCTTTCTGCTAATGTTTATCCTGATTAGCATGAAGTAGATCGCTTAATTATAATAATTTGTTACAGAAATGTAAGGAGTGTCATGTGAATGGAACACATCAGATATTTTTTACTTTCTCTATACGTACTATGTACATAGTGTATAGAGAAGGTATTGTAATGCACTCAAAAATTCGATGCCGAGATTTCGCCGGAAATGTTTTGGGACCATTTGAATCTAAAAAAAACATTTTCAGAAAAATGTCCGTGTGTGAGTCTGCCTGTCTGTGTGTATGTGCTAAAAGACCGCTAAGTACCAAACTTGGTATTTAAGATTACTATCTATCCTTTACATGGAACTTTTTTCTAAAATTTTGATTTTATTAAAATGGCCGTAACGGTTTGGATTAAAATATCGGATATTAAAGATATTTACTTGAAATATAAAATGTATATCTTGAATTTTCTGGGAATAGCTCTGAAGACTACTTTATTCTGGACCGATTTTACGGAATTTTGCATAACTGCTAAGCCTTTAGGGACGAATAAAAACTTACCGCACAAAAATGTAAAGCAATTTAAAGCACTCAATTTATGTTATATACTTTTTTCGTGGAGTTGATCGTTTTTTAGATATTCCCTTTTTTTTTTTTGGTTTCAACTTTGAAAAAAAAATGTTCTCATACAGGAATTTGTCAACTCCTGTCCATTAAAATAAAGGGACTTCAGTCACATAGCAACCAGCTTTAGACTATCACTTTAACCTATAGTACTCCTTTATTTCGCTTTTACTTACAAAGAAGCAAGTAATAAGACTATTTCTGCTATTTTTTCTCGATTAAAATGAAGTAAATAGAAGCATAAGCTTTTTTACAATAATTTCTTGCAGAGATGTAGAGAAAGTCATACCAATTTTTTTTAGTTATAGCAAGAGCTTTTATAGAATATGTATTAACTTGAGGACAAATACCCTTTTGAGGGACCATTGTAATTACTAATTTAGTATCTGGTGTCCCCTATTTAGACTTTGGTTTAGTTAAACGGACTTGAGGTGGATTTGCTGTTGAATGTGGTGTAGGCATGTGGCCATAATAGCTAAGTGATTAGAACAACGGGACCGAAACCAGGAAATCCGTGGCTCGGCTATGGCATTGAATGTTTTAGTCTAACTCTACGTTTCCAACTCCTGTCCTACATACGACTTGTGTAAAAAAAATCACCGTCGTTGCATCGAAATAAGTTTTTATTTAGTAACCATCGTCTCTTACTAGATGGCACTTAAAGTCTCAGCCATATCCATCATGTGCTTTCGTTGCTATAGTCGATTGAATCAAAAATCGTGTGCTTTTAGAAGGATGGAAAAAACGACATCCTGGATTTTGTCAATAATTTCAGAGGAAGTCACTTCTATTGGACGCCCGGAACGATTTTTATCATTTGTGGATGTACGACCACAGTTATATTTATGTATCCAATTGTAAATTTTTGAAAACGCTGTAAATAGAAGAGTTTATTCACCGAATGAAACTCGTTTTTTCCATCCTTCTAAAAGCAAACGATTGTTGATACAATCGCCTATAGCAACGAAACCACATGATGGATATGGCTGAGACTTTAAGAGCCATCTAATAAGAGACGATGGTTACTAAATACAAACTTGTTTCGATGCTATGACGGTAATTTATTGGATTTTCTAAGGACTTATTTAACGCCCCTCAAATGTGTTATGTGTCTGAATCTGACTAGGCAATTTTGTTTTCAGTGTAACCCTGAAATGGGGCCTTAAGCCACACAGCGTAGCGTAGAGTTGAGCTGGTGAGTTATTAAGAAAAATCATATAAATGACAAATAAAATTTATACCTTGAATTTTCGGGGACCAGCCTCTTTATTCTGGATGACTTTTTTCTTCTTCTGAATTTTGCATAAGTGGTAAACCGTAAGAGATAGACAAAACCATATAAAATGTAGATCTCGTCATTTGCACACTTTTCGTGAGGGATCCGTTTCCGAGATATTTCTTGTTATTGGTTTCCGTTTTAAAACACTTAAACTTTTCTCATACAGGAACCTGTCAACGCCTGGTCATGCAAAGAAACGGATTTTAATCCCATAGCAACCAGATTTTGAAAGATTTTACTATCGTTTTAGCCTAATCTATTAGTAAGGAGTAAATAGAAGAATAAGGTTGTTAATTATTATTTGTTACGGAGGTGAAGGGAAAGTCACGCGAATAAGAGACATCAATTTTTTTTTCTTTTTACATTCTCTATATGTAGTATGTACATAGTGTATAGAGAATATAGTGCACTACACCCAAAAATTCGATTCCGAGATTTCACTGGAAATATGTATATGTTTTAGGGTCCATTGTATCCAAAAAAAGGCATTTTCATAAAAAGATCCATGTGTGTGTGTGCATGCGTGCGTGTATGTGTGTCTTTGAACACGATAACTCAAAAACGAAAAGTCGGTAAAATACCAAACTTGATATTTAAATTTAGTATCTTCCAGAGATACGACACGAAGATTCTGAGAAAAATCTCCCCACCCCAAACTACCCTTTACATGGAACTTTTTCCGAAAATTTTGATTTGCTCAAAAATGGCTGTAAAGATTTTGATTAAAATATCGTATATTAAAGATATTTGCCTTACAAATAAAATTTGAATTTTCTGGGAATAGCCTCTGAAGACTACTTTATTGTGGATGAATTTTATGGAAACTGTAAACTGTAAAAGACAGAGAAACGCTTACCACACAAAACTGTAGAGCACTTTAAAGCACACAATTAATGTTATATAAACTTTTTTCGTGGAGTTGATCGTTTTTGAGATATTCCTTGTTTTTAGTTTCAGCTTTAAAGACTTATACTTTTTCTTACACGGACTTTATCAACTCCTGTCCAAACAAACAAAGGAACTTCAGTCACATAGCAGCCAGCTTTAGCCTATGGTACCCCCTTATTTCGCCTGTACTTACAAGGAAGCAAGTAATAAGACTGTTTCTGCTAATTTTTTCTTGATTAGCATGAAGTAAATAAAAGCATGGGCTTTTTACAATAATTTGTTGCGGAGATGTAGAGAAATTCATGTGAATGGAACAAATCAGATTTTTTTTGTTTGTTGTTTTCTGTTTTCACTTTTTAGTATGAATGAACAGTAAATTATTAGAAAAAAAATCACGAGGAAACTGTAGAAGCACAAACGTTTAACGCATTAAAAACATGCGAGGTAATCAGACATGGAAAAAAGAGTTCTGTAGATACAGAATAACCGGTAAACATATTTTGGACGAAGCAGAACAGCATAAGAAGGGGTGGCAATAGTAGAATTAAGAAGACCAGGATGAAGTGGAGTAATCCTAGAGGTGCCATTGAGATATTGGTGATTGAGCATCTGCATCTGCTAAAACTATGTATAGCGTACGATAATTAAGTTCTAGAATAGCTGGTGGGGGCACTTAGAGAAAATCTTGATGAAAATAGATGTGGGAGACATGTAGAAGAAGAATATGCATTTGCAAAAGAATTCCGGAAGCCATTGAGTAATACATTAGAAGACAAGAAATAGGGGGTTAACTAGAAAGTAAACATAGCTTTGTTTAAACAAATTAAAGAAAAAATAATAGAGAGATGGGTAACAAACAAGAGAGATAAGGATTAGCGTGAATGAGAACAGAAGCCTTACTTGTGAAATAAATGAGAGAAAATGAACTAGAACATTGTTGATAATTGTGTCCTTCGTCACTCATAGACGGTATTTCTAACGTTTACAGATCGAATGATTGCGACACTAATTGGAATCTACCCACAAGCCCCCAGCCTCCTGGGTCTTCTGAAAGAGTGTCTAACCAAAGCACTCGAAGGTGGTTCCGCAGCGGCGCCAAGGAACTTTAGAGAGCGCACAACCACCGCCCAGCCGCAATGGTCCAGCACCGTCTTCTAGTCCTTTGACACTGAATCAGTCAGGAAGGAACGGCTACAGGAAATGATATATAGGAAATTCGTAGCTGAAGATGAGTGTTCGCCTGTCGACCCGGAAAAGTCATGGCTAAAGTCGCGGTTATCGGAAAGCCAACCCGGTAACTTCCAGCGTTCATGCCGGCTGATTTTGAGAATGAGGAAGCATATTTTATTTACAAAAGTACGAAGACGACTGAGCGTATAGTAAGTTTATCTCTTATCTGGACTTGCTGCTTTCTTTAGCCCATATACACAATGTAGTCCATAGAGAAGGTATTGTATTCCATCCTAAATCAATGACAAGATTTAACCGAAAATATGTTTTGAAGTCCTCTGAATCCGAAAACAATTTTTTAGGAAAAGGTCCATGTGTGTGTCTGTGGAAAGCATAGCTCAAAAATGAAAAGACGTTAAATACCAAACTTGGAAACTATTTACATGAAAACGTTTTTGAAAATTTTGTTTTTCACAAAACTGACTGTAAAATACAGTATATTGAAGATATTTACATCACAAATAAAATTTATGTTTTGAATTTTCCCTGCATTGCCTCTGAAAACTTCTTTCTAAATAAGCTTTGGAGAATTTTGCATAACGTTTAAGCCGTAAGAGCTACACAAAAACTTACTACACAAAAATGTAGATCTTGTTATAACACATAGTTTATGTCGTATACATTTCTATGTAGAATTGACCGTTTCTGAGTTATTCCTTGTCATTGGTTTCAATTTTAAACAAAAGCTTTTCCAAATCGGAAATGACGTTTCGTTTCATCTCTCTTGTATTACTGCAGATCATGCAAAGCGAACCGAACTTCAATTGCTTCACATAGGATCAGAAGACTTGACAATCGATTTAGCCTAGTGTATTCCCTTATGTCCCTTCTACTTACAAGCAAATAATAATACAATTTATGCTAATATTTACCTCGATTATCATGTCGTAGATTAAAGAATTATATTTTGTAAGGAAAGTTGTTTGGGTAAAGCTAGAGAAAGCCATTTGAATGGAACACATAAGATTTTTCAATTGGGGAGTCTAGTTATTCGCTCTTAAAAGTGAAACCTGTGCGTTTATTGAATTTTCTCCTTTAGTCAAATATGTTTGCATTTCTAATCAGAGGCAGTTATTAAATTTCCTTCCGAGTGTATTAAGCTGAGTATTTCATACCTTTTTTTTTTTTTACCAATACTTCGCATTTAAAGATTATATGAGCGGCTGTTTCTTCCCGTACATTGTAAAACCTACATATTACTTCTGCTCCCAAGAGATGCTGTATGTAGATGCTTCCTATATATAATGTTCCGCAGCTTAGCTCTTACTTTGAACGCTAAGCATAAGTCTTAAACCATTTTGAATACATCAATTAGTTTCTCCAACTATGAGGGCCTTAAAAAACAGTGCTCATGTTGATTTTAGTTTAGATCTTTCAGATTTTGGACCCAACAAAGTTATAATTTTAATTGTTATTATCAATTACATTCGAGGCATTTTATAGAATTTATTCATTTTAGGTCTTAAAATATACAGGGAACCCCCGTTTAATGAACACTAAAACAGAACAACAATTAAATTAAATCCGAGGCTGCATTTCATATACAACATATACAGGATGGACCATTTAAGTTACGATGGACAATATCTCCAAAACTAAAGGTTGTAGAAAGACGTCTTCAATGAAAGTATTATGAGTGAAAGTGAATGGCATTAGTCGTGTTTCATTTGGAGGACATTTTATTGTCATTTTAGGGCAAATTTAGCTTTTACTTTCTCTACATAGTATATGGTACGTACGAGAAGTTATTGCACTCCACCTAAACATTGTATACAAAGATTTCATCATAAATGAACATTTTAGGGTCCCTTGTATAAAAAAGAACTCATTTTTAGAAAAATGTCAATGTGTCCGTGTGTCTGTGAATACGATAACTAAAAAAAAAAGTTGGTAAAATGCTAAACTTAGTATTTAAATTTACTATATTCCAGGGATGTGACAATAAGATTTTTAGTAAAATACTCCACTCAAACTATCCTTTACATATAAGTTGTTTGAACATAACGATTTTCTCAAAAACGACTAACGGTTTTTATTATAATACATTATATTAAAGGTATTTGCTGAAAATTAAATGTATAGTTTAAATATTCTGGGAATAGTTTCTAAAAATCCCTTAATTCTTGAATTTTTCTGAATGTTGCATAACTGCTGAACCACAAGGAATAGACCAATACTTTCTACGCAAAAGATGTAGATATCTTTAAAACACGCAATTTATGTCATTAACATTGTTTTCGTGAACTTGATCAATTCCCAGATATTCCTTGTAATCGACTTCAGTTTTAAAATACTTAGCTTTTTTCATACAGGGAATTTTCCGACTTCTGGCAGTGTCAATAAACAGATTTCAACCAGCTTTTAAAACTTTTTACTGTCGGTTTAGCCTAGTGTATTCCCTTATTTCCCTTCTGCTCACAAGGAAGTAAGTAATAAGACAACTTCTGCTAATTTTTAACTGATTAGCATGAAGTAGATATAAGAATAAGATTTTAAGAATTATGTGTTACAAAGATGTAGAGAGAGTGATGTGAACGGAGCAAATGAGACACTTTTGTTTTCTCAGTCATCAAAATTTATATAAAGTACTTTGCTTTACTCTTACATGCAATGTAAATAACAATAAAAATGTTGAATGTATGAAGAGAGAAATAATATATTGTACGGCACCAACTTAAACGGTCCATCATATATACAGAACACAATTGAACAATTTGGTACTATAAATTTTACGATATAACAACATTTATAAAGCATGCATATAATCAATATTTTACTCCTCAAACTAAATGTTTTAATTAAAATTCCCGAGATCAATGTTTTATAGATGCTTAATTGAATAATCTTTTTAAATTTGGGCATCTTTGTATAAGTTGGTATAAAATTAGCAATGAAAGTTTTAGTGTCCACAAAATAAGTAGTTCGTGATTGAGGTAACGTACAAATGTATTTTTGTTAATGGTTGATTATTGGGCAGTATGTTGACTATTCCTGAGCTATTGTCGCTGTCACATGATCTACAGGTTGTTGGGCAATGAGCTGCGACGACGGCTCCAACGGTCGCCGGTCCCCATGGCCGGGATCGCTAAAGTGCCTCACTGTGGTGCTTCGTGGCGCATGGGATCATGGGTTAGAGTCCCGCCTTGGGTATGGGTGTTTTTAAATGTGTACATGTGTATATTAGAGGCAAAAAATAAAACGGTAATCAAACATAAGCAAAAGAAACGTTGGGAAAAAGGAATACAGCGCCGGAGTCCCGACGATACTCTGGAACTGTATATATGTATATATATATTCTTTTGCTTATGTTTGATTACCGTTTTATTATATATATATATATATATAAACAAAAAAAACAACAAAAAAAAAAAACGGACATTTGGAAAGGGTGAACCAACGAATTGAAACCATATTGAAACTGTTAAATAAGTTTCAACGAATAGGCAATGTTGATGACGAGTCTCAATCAGATGGCATTCCACAAGCGCAGCTGACATTGACGCAATACAGAAATCAATTGAATGGAATCCTAAATCTGTATTTTTTGTCCTTTCTTTTAATTGAAAATTCCGTTATGGAGTTGGTGTAGCATTTGTAAAGGATATGCACGCTTCTTCAAGATTATTTCAGAACTTTGAACGTTGATGATTTCGGAATTTGCAATTGACGTGTATTACAACGTACATATTTAGGATTCCGTTCAACCGACTCGTCAGCAAGAGTTGAAACTTTTTTAACAGTTTCCACATGACTTTCTTCATTGGTCCATCCTTTCCGTTGAAACCGTCGTCGCAGCACATCGAAAGGAACACCCTATACACGTCAACACGTTTAGGAATAATCAATGTACTCCTCAGTGACCAACTTGTAATAAAAAGACATTCGGAAGCTAAATCAATCACGAAATGGTTACTTATTTTGTGGTGACACTGGACATTGATGATCTTATTGACTGAAATTCTTATGACGCATGACATTAACATTTAAAATAAATCAATTTCGGCAAGCGGGAAAAAAGCGTAAGTGAAAATGGCGCGTTATTTATGGACGCTCTTTAACTACTATGGTTCTTAGCGTCCCATTCTAAATTGGGCGTGAAAGACCGCTTAATTTTGCTTAGAAGCATCTCTCAGAGGTTTTATGTGCCGTAAATCTACGACACGGGACCAACGGCTTTACTTCCCTTCCAAAGGAGGGCGAATAAAAAAGAGTAATTTTAAGATATGTATCTCGGGAATTTTAGTATACAAGCTTTTTTTTTAACAAGGATTATAAAAGTAATACGATTACAGAAAAGCCATTACATGTAGAGGGCTTTTAATCTTGGACACACATCTAATCATAGTTCATGCATAACAACACTAAGAAGTAGAAATATAAGAACAACCATGCACAAATTCATATTTTGTTATGTTTTATTATTGTTTATTCTTTTAATATTTGATCTGTTTAATATTCACAGTTATTTATTTTGTTTATCTTCACTGTTTATTCAAATAAAATCACAGTTACTAAATACTGCTGCTTTTTTAAATTAGTAGCATCTATTTAAACCCAAAATTTACAAAAAAATTGACATTCATCTTACTGGGGCAAATACTTCTGCACTAAACATATGGTTCTAATTATACATTTACCTATGTATATACATTCTAATGATATTTAATTTTCTGACTACAATTAAACGACTTTCACATATTTTCAAAGTGCATTGCATTTTAGATGTTCAACTAATCCCTCTAAAGCGTACATCTAATTATAGTTTTATTGGTTTATTTATTACATATTTTGTTATTATAGATTCATTTTTATAAAATTGCACACACACGGCAGCATAGCATAACAGTAACCTTCAAGGGGAATATAGTGTTTGAATAACCTAAACACATTCACCGCTCTTTCAATACGTGAAAACAAATGATGGAGCGGCTGCTGCTGCACGGATGCTGAAATGTTAAAATTAGTAGAAAGGATATGTTGAATATTGTACATATCTTCTTCATTTATGCAAACTGCAAGAAACCTTCAAGGAGCTGTCTGCGAGTAAATTAAACTTTTAGATAAAAAATATGAAGAATAAATATTTTGTTATCCATAATTCCTTAATCAGTACTCGTATGTGTCAATACTCTTACTTAAATTGAATTAGTAATTTCAGAAAGGAGATAAATTAGAAAAATTATACATTTGAAATAATACTGCTTAGTTTTTTTCAATAATACAGCAATTAATATAGATATTTTCGTATTAAGTTTATGAAATTGAAGCTTTACTTGACTTAAACTATATTCTACATTTATCCCATTTCTATGTTAAATTATTAAGGAAAATGAGAAAATAACATTTAAAAAATTGCAAGAAATAAAATTAAAAACAAACCAATTTCTATTAATTTCAACATGTAACGTAAATTAATTTTTTTTCACAGTTTACACAATTTTTTTTAATTAACCACCACTGCTGCTAAAATACGTCCCAAAATATTCATCAATGGGCTTGTTTTGCTTTTAAGTGAAAACTCCGCTCGAAAATTAATTCAAACTGATAAAATATAGCCGTGTGTGTATGTGTGTTAATCTGGTAGATTTTTAATAGTGTTTATCGCCCGCTTTTACTACAAATGCCACTGCAGCCGATGTCACTGCTGATACATAGAATGAAAATGGAGTACTGGTGGAATGCGATGGTGAGGGAAACCGGAGAACCCGGAAAAAATCGCCCCTGCTCATTCTGAAGGAGATTCCACTCACTTCAGCCACCATAGGCTTATAGTGAGTCAGACCCCAGGAAAATAGGATGATATGAGAACGGACAGCCCAAACAGACCAGGTGGTTCCTAAACAATTCATCTCAACGCGGGGAGCTGCTAGGAACCCGTGCCCTGGTTCTGATGGAACTGTCCAGGCCCTGCAGGTGGCTCCTACTCCACCCCGCTGTTAAGAGATGTATTTCTTAAGCGCATTCCCACCACGGAAAGGCGCCTCCACCGTAGTCAGATCGACACAACAGTGAAAAAGGCCGGCTGGAATCAAATGAAGGTACAAGGAGTTCGGACGAATTAAGAAACCTCAGAAAAAACTCATAAGTCAAATTGATCGACAGCGGGAATGGAATTCTGGACTTCCCGAATGGCATCTCCAGACTAAACACCTGCGCCACCTGTATCGGTGTATAACAATACGTAAATACAGAAAAGTAAAAATAAAGTGTTTCTATATAGAAACATTTGTCCAGATTTATAGTAGATGTATTCTGAAATATAGCAATTCACCTCCACTGTTAATTTCTTATTAAAGGCGGGCACTTCAGAATTTCTTCATGACAGTGTGTTCTAATGGAACTCACTTTTGTTTTATCTTGAATTATTTCATATTAATGGGCTTTTTCCACTGTATGGCTTCTATGTAGCCGCTACTATGCTCCGTGTCAGATTTTGTTTGATGGAGAATCTGTGTCTACATATATGATTGCCAATGAACTTCCTGGCAGCCATTCATTTTGGTTCTTTACTGTAAACAAAGCCAGTCAACTATGATTTAAAAACAACCTGTTCTTCTCTCTTTTCTCTAAGTCCCTTCTTGTGTTCCCTTTCTTTCAATGAATTGGATGTGTATGGTAGCCAGCTTTGCGTGGAGAATTAACATAATTGTTCCATTTTTTGCTCTCATTGATGCTCAAACATTGTCACCACTTCCTTACCCACTCCACTGTGCCTGTGTACATGACGAACAACAGCATACAGTGGGCGGTCAGCAACGTTTTACTGACAGAAATTATCAGTGTGAAAAACATATGCAACTATTTTGCAAGGTATATTTTCAATGTAATATATGTCTCATTGTAGTTACAATTGAAGGGCTGAACACCATAGTGGGCCATCTCCATGTCAAAATTGAGCTGTTGCCATCTGTCGGTATAGTTTATGGTTATACATCTTATATTGCAGTGGACCATGTCCAGCATTTCCCGTTTACAAACAGTAGAGCATCAAAATATCGGTCTAAATGAAACTACAAATTCTGTTAGAGTCAGAGTCCATGCAGCAAATCACGCTACCGCATATGATGATCTTATGCCCATGCTACCATTTATTCCTCCAGTGAATCATGAGTTTTACAAGAGTTTGCGTGTGCAAGTCAATAATGATGATCAGCAGGACATTGATTAGATGTATGGAAATGGCCCAGTTACATTTCTTTAGGCTGAGCCAAATCCCAGCAAAGGAAAATAGCTCCCAATAAATAACTGTAAAACCTAATTTTGCATGAAGCCACATTAATGTTGTACTAATATAAGATAGAAAATATATACTAGATTGTTGTGGCATTTAGTTATTATGTGTAACTTGGCTCAATAAATTATGATATTGAAAAATTATTGACCTTCTATTTCTCCATTTTTAAAAAATTGTGCTTGGCCCACTAAGGTTCTCAACCCTTCAATTAGAACTAACTACGGAAGCAAGTACCGGCTTGTAGAAAAGGGCATAATTTATTTACACAACATGTATTTGTACATGAAGGCGCATTACTTACCTATGTTTTGACATAGTTACCACCATTGCTCAGGCGTTTGTCATAGCGAGGAATCAACGATTGTATGATCTCTTCAGAGAAAGCTCTTCAGTGAAGACAACCATTGCTGAACACCATGTATTTCGTCCTCGCTCACACTTTAGGTTCAAGAACAAATGATAGTCCTAATTCCCGCAGCTCTATATCCAGAGACTGAAGATTAAAACGTAATTTGCAGAAGTATTTCTGAAATTTACGGTTTGTTTGAATTTAAAATATAAAATATTTACACATTTTTGGAGCAACCATGCACTTCAATACGAATCATTTAGTATCTTAAACACCGATAATATGATTATTTGGGGAAAAAGTACGGTTATTATTGTTACAATTTAGAATTTTTGTCGCAGACTGCTCCTTTTAGCTCAAGCGAATTTTGCATAAACGCTTTGCATTCTTAGCTAGGAAATGCCGTTTAAAAAACAGAAATTCCGTGGTTTGAATACAAAAGAAAATATATTTTTCGTTTTTGGGTCTTGAAGGTCATCCTTACGAACTATTTTCTAAGAATTTGGCTTAATTTGCTGAGTGCAACATTACAATATTGAAAACAAGCTGGTTTTCAAACCATTAATTAGGTCTTTTTGATATTTGTACGTAAACAAATATTTAAATGAAAACAAACATAAAAATTATATGGCAAAGCTTTGGGTTTAGAAAAAGTAAATATGAAAATAAATTGTAATAATTATGCAATACAAATTCAAAACAAATATTCGTTTCAATTTGAAGATTCCAAGTCATTTCTAAAAAATTAACCATTTACACCATGTCATTATAACACACGTATAAATTGGTCGAAAATAATATAATCTTTAAACAAAAACAAATGCATGGTTTGTAAATACTCAAGTAAATGTTAGAATCATGTATATATACATTCACTTATAATATTTTAGCGATATTATTTTCATTACGGATATGTTTGAGATTAAATGGTACTTTGTTATACAGGTTTCGTTAAATGCCCTACAGTTTTGTAATAATATATTTCAACACTATGAAATATCCACTTTTAGGAAGAACGAATACCAGTAGTAGGGAATCACTTAAATTATAATCTTTAATTGGAAACTAGATCCTTAATATGACACCAGCTCTGTGCTCTAAAAATATACATTCGAATTTAAATAAAGTTTAAGTTGCTGTTTACTCATTTAACAGAAAACATAAAATATGAAAAAAATTACTAAATGTGGTTTATGCTCTTTCTTTTCTAATACATTTTAAGCATCTTATATTATTAAATATTTATTGCTATGGAGTGAAATTTGAAGTGATTTTGTGGTTACATCGATCATAAACTTAATTCAATTTTGGGTTGTCCTTTTAGTTCAGAAAATGTATAAATTCTTTTTAAACTTGAATGTTTTGGGGCAATATTATTAAGATCTATTGTTAATATTACCTAATTAAATACAGGTATTTCAGGAGTAGGGAATAATGCAAATAAAACTAAAATGGATCTAATCTTGAAAGCTTAGTACTTTGAAAATTACAAGAGAGAAACAAAGTTTTCAGTGATTATTTAACAGCTGTGATGCCATCAAGAAGATGTTAAATTAGCTATATGTTTTTTTGTTTTAAAGTAGTTAGCTAATTTAGTTGAATTGACAGTTTAATTGGTTTCATATAATTGTTTATTTGTTTTGCTAACCGTTTAATTGCTTCACAAATAACAAATGAAGCTCTAATTATTTAATTAGGTGTTAAAAAAACTTCCTTTCACAATCTGGCAGTGACGAAGAGGAAGTGTGAATTATTGTTGAATATTGTCAGTCACTGCCTGTGTATCTTGTCATTCTTTCCTGATCCTCATTTTAATTCTATATTAGTAGTCATAACAAATATTCTATATTTCAAATATGGCCATAAAGAGCAATGAAGTGGAGAAAGACTTGTTTCTATAGCAACCAAAACTTTTTATGAGACAAATGAAATAGGATAGATGGTGTCATGTAGAATATTTGTAGTAGTTTATCTACATAATGGCGCACGAAAAACCAGCCTTCAGGGGATATAATGAACCTTACCGGCATTCGCCCCAATAAAACTCATGGGTTTGGAAGGCCGGTAGCAGGAATCGAACCTATGAAGTCCCGAAAGTGAGTCACACGCCATACCGCCTGTGCTACCTCGCTCAGTTCATCCAACTAAATAATATATATATTTTTTTTTTCTCTGTTTACCCTCCTCGTAAGTAGAACTTACAAGCCAGCGCCTGAAGTCAGACGCCTGTTGAGCAGAGACGCTGGATTAGAGAGAAACCAGGATGTGTGATCAGCCCAATGCTGTATGAAAGTGAGGAAGTTGGTAATATGAAATGACGATGAAATGGATGACAGGAAAGATGGTTATAGACCAATTAGTGGAATCAATAGCGAGGGGCCCGTAGAAAACTCGCCCAGATGCCTCATCGTCCACCACAAACTTCATATACCCAAGGTCGCGGGTTCAAGCCCGACGGAGGACGATGGATTTTTTCAGGCGTAAAAATCCTTAGCATGGCTTCCTTCAGAAGAGAAATAAAGCCGTTGGTCCCATGTCGTAAATTTACGGCACGTAAAAGAACCTCAAGCCTAATTGAGAGGCCCCTGAGCAAAATTAAGCGGTCTTTCACGCCCAGTATAGAATGGGACGTTGAGAACCACAGCCGTTAAAGAGCGTCCATAAATAACACGCCATTTACATCTTTTTCACCACAAATCCCACCTGCGGTCTGCTGTGATCGAACCCGGACCTGTTTCCTTTTCCCACTCTTTCATATGAAATTACATGAGAGATAATCCCAAATCTTGAGAGGGTTAAAATATAAACTACAGGGTGGCCAAAGAATCTAAACAACTATTGATAAAGAATTGGATCTGCACCTCCTGTTGAGTCAAAAATATAAAAGAAGAGGTGAGAAGAGAGCGGTGTAACCAAAAATAAAATGAGATTTATTTATGGACGCTCTTTAACTGCCATGGTTCTCAGCGTTCCATTCTGTACTGGGCATGACAGATTGCTTAATTTTGTCTCTTTATCAGGCTTGGGGTTCTTTTATGTGCCGTAAATCTACAACACAGGACCAAAGGCGTTACTTCCCTTCCAAAGGAAGCAATGCTAAGGATTTTTGCGCCCGAAAACATCCCATCTTCCTCCGGCGAACTTGGGTATATGAAGTTAGTATAGTAACAATTACAGCGCAGGTAATGAGCATACAGACTCTGCAGCAAAGGAAGCCACTAGACTCCCAATACATGAAGAGACATCTTTACCTCACAAAGATGTTGCAAAACATGCATCCAGATGATTTTACAACTTCTGGCAAACAACCTCCTAACTGACAGACTCCGTGGCACCGCCCGGCCGCTGCGTCCCCCATCTCGGTCCATTACAGACGTCATGGATAGGGTGCAGTATTGGGGGCTGAGACGTGGTCAGAGCCTCGATCCCCCGGCCATTAATGCGGTCTTAGCGACCTGGAGCCATCAAGTAGCTCCTCAATTGGCATCCCAGGGACCTCACGAGGCTGAGTGCACCCCGGTCCCGGTCTCCCAGCAGGGCAAAAATCCCTACGATACTGGGAATCAAATGCAGGTCTCTCGCTTGGCAAGCAGCAACGCTTCCACCTGCCTAAGGAGACGACCACCTCCTAGCTAACCACACGTAATTAAACAACTCCACAACATCATATCTACTGAGATCTAATGAATAGAACAGACCAACCTAAATGCAAGATTTGTCACACTGCCGTCACTGTACGCAATTTACTCCCAGAGTGTCTTCAGTATCAACAGCAGAATGCAATCTATCGGACATCCAAAAAGCCTTCAACAATTCATCACGCAGCAAAATACCACTAAAATACTTAAAAATAACAAATCTGTACAATGAAATATAATGTTACTTAAATTTATGAAATTACATTTTCCAATATAAATTGATTTTATACACCTAAATGCCGTTAAAACATGTTATCGCGACATGACTACCTTATGTAAGTTAAAACGACATAAAATAAATAAATAATTACAGCACGGAGGGTGACATGGTGTAACCATTACGCAACAGATAATTTACCTTTTAGAACAAAATAAATTCGTAAATATCATGTCAGTGCAAAACTTTATCAATGACTTCAAAGCTGTAAAATAATGACAGATTTTTTTTTGTAAAGTATCTTATTTTTTTAAAATGAGGTAATTTAATTTCAATTTATTTGCATTATCTGTTACTTATGAAACCACCTGTATAAAGAGATCGGCAATCTTTGAGTTCGTTTAAGCGACTAACTTTAATGTAATTAACATTGAATATACCAGGGTCTATATCTGTTGAGGAAAATAAACATTTTATCCATTAAATGTTCCTGTAAAATTAAGTTTAACCCTAAGACATAATTGACAGTTGAGTTACGTAAGTATAAATTTCACAATATCATTCAGTTTATGTATTCCTAACTCACTGATTTGTTTTGAACAGTTGAATTAGATATTACTTTATCTATCGCTTTCTGAGAGAGATGCCTTATGCTCTACTCAGTTTTTTTAGGTTACTACCTCTTAAAGTTACTACCAGAATAGCATTCCAAGAAATGTACATAGAATGTCGGTGAATGTGTTTGGGATATGGCAATATGATTTCATGTTTTCATAATATTAAAATAGCGTTTTATACATCTTCCTTCATCGACAGCGACTACCACTAACATTTATAAGAATATTAAATAAGTCAGATCTAAGAAGGAAGGTTTAGAAATGCTACTTAAAATGGAGAGTTTTAGAAAATGTTGTATCCATTTTAGAAACGAGAGCAACATGCATTCTACAGAAATGTTATGCTAGAATTTAAAAGAAAGGAAATGCATTCCAGCAAATTCAGAAATATACTAAAGTTAAAAAACGAAACAATGGTCATTTAAAAAGAAGCTTATATACAATTGTTTTTCCTTAGTGGAAAAACTGCAACTAAAAATTAAAACGCTAACAATTTTTTACTTTCTCTATACGTGCTATGTACATAGTGTATAGAGAAGGTATTCTAATGCACCCAAAATTCGATACCGAGATTTCACCAGATATACATGCTTTGGGACCTCCTGAATCCAAAAAAAAAAGTATTTTTAGAAAAATGTCCGTGTGTGCCTGTGGGGAGCATAGCTCAAAAACGAAAAGTCCGTTAAAAGCTAAACTTGATATTTGGGTTTAGTATCTTCCAAGGATGCGACACGAAGATTTTCAAGAAAATACCCCCACTCCCGACTACCCTTTACATGGAACTTTTTTCGAAAATTTTATTTTCTAAAAAATGGTTCTAACGATTTTGATTAAAATATCGTATATTAAAGATATTTACCTGACAAATAAAATGTAAATCTTGAATTTTCTGGGAATAGCCACTGAAGACTACTTTATTCTGGATGAATTTTGCATAACTACTAAACCGTAAGAGATGGACAAAAACTTAACGCACAAAAACATAGAGCACGCTAAAACACAGAATTTATGTTTTATACATTTTTTTCGTGGAGTTGGTCGTTTTTGAGATATTCCTTTTTGTTGGTTTCAGCTTTGAAATACTTATACTTTTCTCACACAGGAATTTGTCAACTCCTGTCCATACAAACAAAGGAACATCAGTCACATAGCAACCAGCTTTTGGCTTTTACTTTAACCTATGGTACTCCCTTATTTCGCTTCTACTTACAATAAAGCAAGAAATAAGACTATTTCTGCTAATTTTTCTCGATTAGCATGAAATAAATAAAAGGATAAGCTTATTAACCATAACTTGTTACAGAGATATAGAGAAAGTCATGTGAATGGAACACATCAGATTTTTTTCTTCCTTTCTTATAACGTTGTCTCATTTATATTCCATTTTTACTTTTAAATATAAATACGTTACTCTGGTAGATATAAAGCTTGAAAGTAAATTTATGAAGGGCCTTTCTTGAAGCTAATAAAATTGGATGTTATGATGTTGATTTATATAATTAAATTCAAGTTCCATCATCGTAGTTTCATGCTTAATCGCATAATTCACGAGTCCTCCAGCATGCGCACAGTGACGAGAAATCAGTTGTCGCCCATAGATGGCACCATAGAAGCAAATCACTACTTTATGGATTTAAAAGTGGTGGAAATTTTCTGCTCAACAGTGTTGCAGAATCTTTAATATCTAACTGAAAATATGTGTACGTAAAACACAGGCTACATTTTTAGTATTGTTTGTTGCATAAGAGGTAAGATTACTAAAGCCTTTACTTGAGAGCTAGGCCAGACCGCTCTTCACCCCGTTCTAGAGGAAGGTGGTAGCTCCAACAGATGCAGAGTCGGTAAATTATAAGGTAATCCCTGTTGCGGCTTCTCTCCACTGCGCGAGAGATCCGAGATTCGCCGAGAAAAATGGCGCCGGCAAAGGCGCACTAAAATACGTATCTTAAGATATATTACCGAAATGTTGACAATTTGCGAACATATTCTCGCTCACTCGTCTAAGCTTAGCAGCAGGAATCCTTGTGATGTTATCACTAAGTTTCTGTAGATTACGCAGGGATTTCTGTTGCTCAGCGAGAACATCTTTAACTTGTTATACTGCCTGTTTGGGAGCAGATGGTCAATATTTTCAGTATTTATTTAACCCTTAGTTGCCTGCACTAGTATACACATATACCGTTTTACCTTCAATTCAAGTTTAAAACTGGATTTCTAGTAAAATATTTAGGAATAAAGCTTTAAAATTATTATATAAAATAATAGAGAAAATAGAAATGAAAATAAATGAGATCCTTTATTAATATTTTCCTTCCCAATTAAAAGTTTAAATTCTTCTAAATCAGTTTTCATAATGCTGCCAAAGGCACTACCAAAAAGTAAATAAAATGGCCATAGTGTTAGGCGATAGGTAATGGACTGGCCATCCATTCAAAGCCAAATGTTGCAAGTTCAAATCCCAGTGATTGTCGGAAATAACGGAGAGAGCCCAAGTAAAATAATAGGTGTGATGCTTGGAAGTAAATGGGGTTACATTTGGCTGTAGTTATGCCGGGTTTCTCTTTTATTTATTTAATAAAAAACAGTGCAAAAATGTATACATTTTTACAATATAAAACAGTCTTGATTACTTATTTATGAGTGAAGGTTAGTATAATATGAAATTAATCCTAGAGTACAACCCTATTTGCATAGTTAACGCTTAAAACAGCGGAACTTATAGGTACCGACAGGCAACAAAGGATTAAGGTAAGGAGTCCGGCGCTACTTTTCCGGTGACTCGGATCACTCGCGCAGAGGCTCGCGAGAGGGGTTACCTTAAAATTTTAATGATCCAATATCTTTATATTTTTCAAAGGTCACCTCAAACTTTAAACCATTAAAATATTATAATATATGAGGTAGAATAAAACAAAAGAAGTCCTATGGGTTGTTATAACCATTTGGAAAATGTCCTACGTATTCTTGTTCAACATACACCATTCTTTCTGCGGCTTCATGCCCAGCATTTTGCAGATATCATAATATTAGCAATTTCTTGCGAGATAGAATCTATCAGTTGCTGTAACAGAAAGCACGTCTTTCGAGGCACTCCAACAACCAAAAGTTGGTCGGATACAGATCTGAAGATCGTGGTGGCCACTTTGTTGGAAAGTGTCTGCTGATGGCACGATCGCCAAGGATTTAGGTAATTAATTGTTTTGAAAATATGAAGCCCCTCAGCAGCAATAACATCATAGATTATCTTTGGTCTTATTTCTTCTTATAAGCGGCCCAACCAATTTCTTCATAACTCCTCGTTAAATTTCCATAATTACAAGTGGAACACGGACCTGCTCTTAAATTGTTATAGAGTTCTAAAGTTTCTCAGGCCTTGAAAAAAACTCTTGCTTTCATAATATAATTGATCAGCTATTCAATTATTTAGTGACAGAGTAATGATTTTCACTTACAAAATGGAAATGGCGTGCTATTTATTTCTTCTGGGTGAGAAAGACCGCTTAATTTTGTTCACAGGCCTCTGTATCAGGCTTGAGGCTCTTTTACGTGCCGTAAATCTACGACACGGGACCAACGGCTTTACTTATTTCCGAAGGAAGCCATACTAAGGACTTTTACGCTCGAAAAAATCTATCGTCCCCCGCGACCTTGGGTATATGAAGTTAACATGGTAACCATTACACCACGGAGGGCGACTTTCACTTACAAACTTTTACAGCAATATAAATTAAATTATTAATGTTTTATTCAACAAAACTGTACCCATGGTAATGCTGAACTGAAAAAAAAACAACCTAACTCTATTGTTTGTCCAGTATGTGAATTATTTACTTTTTATCCTATCTCAAAAAATAAAGTATTTACAGAGGTTTAAAGTTTGAAGTGCCACAGTTGGTTTTTGCAGGTGTTTCTGTCTTGTTTTCTTTTCTCATGTTCAATTCTTCTTTCCACTATTAACGTAATGCAACTCATAAATTTGAAAAAAAAAAAAAAAAAATCTAGGGTATATTAGATATTCAAAGTTTATATAAGTTGTTCAAAGTTATATCAGTTGTTACGCAAATAGCACTGCAATTTTTGTAACGTTTCAGAATTCCAGCTCATGTGCTTATTTAAAGAATAGTATTATATTGTGTAACGTAGTCGTTATAACACAATTTTTAAACACGATTTATTTTCTAAAAAAGTCTTATTAAATACATAAATAAGTAGCGTTTTTACCCCGCGAAAACACCAGAAGTGATATCGTCATATAACCAGAATCTCCTTGAAGTTTACCCTTTCCCTGGCTTTAGAATATTTTAAAATGTGCTGTGTGAATTTCCTATGGCTGTGAACATTGAGCATTCTCGCGGGAGCCTGTGAATTAATGTGTGCTTCTGGTGCTATAAAGCGTGCTGTTCTCCGAGTGAGTTTGTGACGACTGCTGTGAGGTGCAGTGAGTGCTGCTACTGCAGGAGACTAGAGGCGCTGTGTTCGACTACTTTGGGAGTGAGCCATTCGAAGAAGAAGCTACGCCGTGCGAAAAAAATAAAGTGATGCGAGAACTATGTGAAGTGATGGGAGAGTTCAGTGAAGTGACAGCGAGAACTAAGTGAAGTGCCAGAGAGAGAGAGAGAGCTCAGTGAAGTGACAGGAGAGTTCAGTGAAGTGAAAGCGAGAACTAAGTGAAGTGCCAGAGAGAGAGCTCAGTGAAGTGACAGGAGAGTTCAGTGAAGTGACAGGAGAGTTAGGTGAAGTGACAGGAGAGTTCAGTGAAGTGACAACGAGAACTAAGTGAAGTGCCAGTGAGATCTCAGTGAAGTGACAGGTCAAACTGGAACTAGAATACATTATTGAAGTGACAGTAGAAGTAAGTGAAGTGCCAATGAGAGAGCAGTAAAGTGACAGATCAAACTTGAACTAGAATACATTATTGAAGTGACAGCAGAAGTAAGTGAAGTGCCAGTGAGAGCTCAGTGAAGTGACAGGTCAAACTTGAACTAGAAAACATTATTGAAGTGACAGTAGAAGTAAGTGAAGTAACAGTGACAGAGCAGTGAAGTGACAGGTCAAACTTGACTAGAATACATTATTGAAGTGACAGTAGAAGTAAGTGAAGTGACAGTGAGAGAGCAGTGAAGTGACAGGTCAAACTTGAACTGGAATACATTATTGAAGTGAAAGTAGAAGTAAGTGAAATGACAGTGAGAGAGCAGTGAAGTGACAGTGACAGAGCAGTGAAGTGACAATGACAGAGCAGCGAAGCGACAGGTCAAACTTGAACTAGAATACATTATTGAAGTGACAGTAGAAGTAAGTGAAATGACAGTGAGAGAGCAGTGAAGTGACAGGTCAGACTTGAACTGGAATACATTATTGAAGTGTCAGTAGAAGTAAGTGAAGTGACAGTGAGAGAGCAGTGAAGTGACCAGTCAAACTTGAACTAGAATACATTATTGAAGTGACAGTAGAAGTAAGTGAAATGACAGTGAGAGAGCAGTGAAGTGACCAGTCAAACTTGAACTAGAATACATTATTGAAGTGACAGTAGAAGTAAGTGAAGTGACAGTGAACTTGAACTAGATCACTTTGTGAAGTGACAGTGAAAATTTGAACTAGATCACATTAGTGAAGTGACAGGAGAAGTAAGTGAAGTGACAGTGAACTTGAACTAGATCACTTTGACGAAGTGACAGTAAGCATTTTGTGAAGTGACAGTGAAGATTTGAACTAGATCACATTAGTGAAGTGACAGTAAGAACTTATAGAAATAGCAGTGAAAAACTGACCTAGATCACAATAGATAAATAAAACATATATTTGTTTGTTAAAAACGCTGTCAATTCCAAGGTTCATTGCCGCAAATGTGGTGGTGTTTTGTTTCTCGAAAGTATTTTACAAGCCAGTAAATGTAATGGCACGCTATTGAAATAACCGCAAGGACTAAGTGAGGTACAATGAACATACGAGCTATATCTCTTTAGTGAAGTGGCAGTACGAAGTAAATGAAGTGATAGTGAAAAACTGAACTATATCATACTAAGACTTACAATAAGAACTTTAGTTAATACTTAATCTAGATAATATGATTGAATGACGGAGAAAATTTGAACTAGATCATATTAGTGAAGTGACGGTGAAAATTTTAACTGGATCATGTTAATGAAGTTGCAGTAGTGGTTAAGTGAACACTGCTCTCACGGTGACATTTGGAACTAGATCACATTTGTGAAGTTTTACTTGTGAAGGAATTAAGGAAAGGTGAAAATTTGAACTAGATGTATTAATGAAGTGGCTGTAAGAACTAAGTGAAATGACAGTGAAAATTTGATGTAGTTCATATTAGTGAAGCGGCATTAGGAACTTTAGAGATGCAACAATAAAACTGGACAGAGTCTCAGTATTCTTGGACATAAAAATAATTTCGTAGATCGAAATTCAGCGATGGGTATTCTTAACTCAGGGAAGATATTTCGTGAATACTATCGTAAACTCCCTCATGCTAGAAGCTTGCAGACAATTGAATTTGTTCTCAAAAATGAGGATGTTTTCTCGTCTTACATCAGATCTAAGCACAGATCTTTGTTATGTATAGTAAAAGTAACCTTACTCTTCTTTAAAACAATTATTACAAATCTCTGCTATATTAAACGAACTCTTACATTAATAAATGAAATATAGAATTAAAACATGAAATCATGATTGCCAAATTTAAAGTAGTTCTAGGAAAGGACTAGTTACTTCAAGTTACGAAACAAGAAAGTGTACAGTGAGTAGCGTATTTACAAAATTGTAACAGTTGTCACAACATCTACTGATATAATAAAAAGAATATGCATAATTATGTATAATAGAGAAACTAAAGGTCCTCTGCCGTGTGTGTTTTTAATTAAATCAGTTGTTAAACACTTACCAAGGAAAGCCAAATATTTGTAATTAGGAGTTGATTCTTCTCGTCCTAGAGCAAGACACAACAAAAAAGGGAAACAATTGCTTGTTAGTGTGGCAACATTGCGCAGTTCATGCACACGGAGGAAAGAGCGGTCATTGGAGGCCTGTAGCTGGAATAACAAGCAATCAGTAACCCAAGGAAACCAACCATCACATTGTACATTTCTGTAGAAAATAAAAACATATCTATACTACACAATCAAAATATGGCTTATCATTAAAATCGTTCTTTTATATTGTATCACATGTAACAAGTCTAAACATATTAGCAATTCAGTTTTGTAGAATCGTTTACCCTAATTAATTAAAATTTAAAACAAGCAAATATGTAAATAAGGTGTGAAATATATCTCACAAAAGGGCTATCTGCTTGATGTGATTCCAGTCAGCTGCTGCTTAAGCAATGATTAGCTGAGCCCCCGAAGTAGCATCATAGCAGACGAAAAATAATCAGTTCACATTCAACGAGGAAGCCAGTGAAGTTAGATACTCCAGTGTGGAAACATTGTTGCCTTTATATTGTTTGCAATTTTAATTTTCTAATGAAGAACACCTACTACTCGTGCATCATTTCACTTTAAAGTGATATGAAGTGGTATTTTAAAATTAGAATAGAGTACAGTGGTGTATTTATTGCTCTTAAACATTTTGCATTTCGGACTCACACATCAAACTGGTCAGATTGACCTTACGTGCTTAAAATATAATAGACTGTAGACTATGTTCCACTTTATATTTGTCACACTGAAATGATATTTGGTAGCCTAAAAAGAGAAAACATAAGAATAGAAAAACGAGGAAACAAGAGAGGAAAAACAATAAAGGACATTGTATACACGGTAATGTTAAAACCAAATTAAATAACCATCCCAAAGACATCACCTTCCCTCTCCACCCTTGTCCCCCCTGAGTTGTCTCACCTTTTGTAAAACGTAGCAATCCCTTTACCACGCCCCTTTTAATTTAGAGTAAAGTACACTTTACATCTCAAGATACATACGCTACATGGATCAGAGAGACCTGCGTAGTTCTTCAGATTTATTCGGCCTTTGTCGCCAATTGCAAGATGTCAATGCTAGGTAGCAAGTTTGTCGCCCTTCATGGTGTAATGGTTACCTTGCTAACTTCATAAACCCGGCGAAAGACGATGGATTTTTCGGGTGTAAAATCTTTAGCATAGCTTCCTTCGGATGGGAAGTAAAGCCGTTGGTCCCGTGTCGTAGATTTACGGCACGTAAAAGAACCTCAAGCAAAATTAAGCGGTCTTTCACGCCCAATTTAGAATGGGACGCTGACAACCATAGGAGTTAAAGAGCGTCCATAAGCAGCACGCCATTTACATTTTTTTGCGCATTGCCGCCTGCAGAGGACTAGCGAACAATGAATAAAAGAGGTTGGATATCAAAAGTTTCGAGGTCACCTTAGTGAAATGGGACTTTTAATAGAACCTTTCTAATATTTACGTTTGGAGTATTCGCTTGGGTCTTAAACTCGCAAACCTAGTGTTTATGCTGATAGTTAACGTATTCTTCCAGTTCGGAAGCAGCACTCAACCATGCAAATTCTGTGATCGATGGTCTCTTCCATCTTGCGTGAAAAGAGTGCATAAAATGCCACGGTGAAACACAGCTCTGCACCGCCCAGAACATCAACCTGTTTACGAAGTCGGCAATGCATACAAGTTTCAATTCCGTACCTCTCCTATGAGACAGGGGGGTCGCTGAATTAAAAATGACGTCATGCGTTTAAATCCACTGGTGCTAAAGGCCGTATACATCTGAAGACCCAATATTAATACATTGTGGTACTTGTTTTACTTTATAATTGTCATATTGAGCTTTGAAATTAACGATATTCGTGAGAAAAAAACACAAAACCATCAGCATAAACAGAATACGTATCAGAAGAATAAAAATGAAGAAACAGAGAAAAATAGTGTAAGAAACTTGTGCACATGCACATGCTGTTGTTTTATTTTAATTATATATTATAGATAATTATTAGACCATTAGACATAAAGGAATAGTCATACATCAACGAAATTCAATATGCTACAATGTAAATATAGTTTACTCGTTATAAATTAGGTACAAAGAAAATTTATTATAATCAAATTAAACCCATTAACCCCCGCCCCCAAGGCATAGTCCTCTCTTTCCCATCCTGGTCCCTCTTCTTTATCCACGAATTTCAGCTGCATCACCTTTAGTAAAACGACACCTATAAAATATTTTCTCCCAAGCTCTTCTGTTTTGTTACAATACGCTTGCATAATAATTCAGGTTTGTTTCTGGACAGAATCTTATGTCTTCTGTTTACAAATTTGACAGATCGCCGTGATCCTAGCCTAAGCAAAACCAACCCTTATTTGCTTACTCTATTTCCAAAAAAAAAAAAAAAAAAAAAAAAAATACAGTTATGTATCTTATTACTTTCTCAACCACGTATGTATTTGCATAGTAGGTAGAGGAGATATTGTATTTCACCAAACAATTCGATACCAACATTTCACTGGAAATGCATGTTTTGAGACCCTTAAATGCAAATTAAAAGCATTTTTTCGAAAACTGTTCTTGGGTCTGTGTGTGTGTGTGTGTGTGTGTGTGTGTGAACAGTATAGCCCAAAAACGATAAGTTCGTTAAATACAAATTTAAGTTGGTATTTAATCTTCCAAGATCAAAGATATTAAGAAAAACCCTACTCCCAACCACATTTTACATGAAACATTTTCGAAAAATTTGATTTTCTCAAAAGTTGCTCTAATAAGTTTTAATGAAAATACCACATGTTTAAGATATTTTTGGACGAACTGAATATATATAGCTTTGATTTTCTGAGAATAGCCTCTGAAGACCTCTTCATGGTTAAATGGTTTAATAGTTGGTTTCCATGCAAATGTAATCCAGGAGTACGACCAGGAGTTTAAAATTCCTAAATGAGAAATACAGCTGAAATAAATAACAAGGAATATGTCGGAAATGGTCAAATTCTCGAAAAATGTTTGACATAAGTTGTGTTTCAACGAGATGTAAATTTTTGTGGCGGTTTTCTCTATGTCTTATGGTTAACCAGTTACACGAAAACTCATCCAGAATAAAGAGGTCTTCAGAGGCTATTCCCAGAAAATCAAGATATACATTTTATTTGTCATATTAAATATATTTGATATACGTTATTTTAATTAAATAATTATAAACATTTTTGACAAAGTCACAAATTTCAAACTTTTTTACATGTAAAGAGCAGTTTGGGGTGGAGAGTCCAAGTTGGTCAAAATCTTCATGTCGCAAGATAGTAAATACCAAGTTTAATATTTTGTCAAGTTTTCGTTCTTGAGATATTGTGCTGACAGACATACGAACACACAGACCCGATCCATTTTCTAAAAATAATTTTTTGATACAGAGGACCCTAAAACATGTATTTCCGGTGAAATTTCGGTGTTGAATTTTTCAATGGAGTGCAATACCTTCTTTACCTAGATACTTACCATATACTATGTATAAGTAAAAACGAGTTATTTTAAAGCCACTGAGGTCCATATTAAGAATTTCTAAGTGTATTATAGCTTATTCTATATTTGCAAGGTACCCCTATGCATGATTAAAAAGTGCTCTGATTGGCGAGTTTAGAAATTTATATTTTTCTTTAATCTGTCATCTTAACACAAAGATAAACGGTATCTATGCGGGTCAGTCAAGAAATAAATTTAAAGGCAGTTCACCCTATAACATTTTTACTTTCTCTAGCCCCATATGTACAATGTGCATAGGGATAGAGAAGTATTCTAATGCATCCAAAAAATCGATACCGAAATTTCACGGAAATACATGTTTTAGGTTCCCCTGAGTCCGAAAAAAGCATTTAAAAAAAAAGGTCTGCGTGTGTCTGTGGACAGCATAGCCCCAAAACGCAAAGAACGTTAAGCACCAAACTTGGTATTTAGGTTTAGTATCTTAGAAGGATGCGACACGAAGACTTTCAGAAAAGTCCCCCTACCAAAAGCTACCCTTTACATGGATACAATTATGAAAATTTTGATTTTCTTAAAAATGGCTCTAACGATTTTGATTAAAATCCCATATATTAAAACTATTTATGTCCGAAATAAAATATATATGTCGAATTTTTTGGGAATAGCCTCTGAAGACCTCTTTATTCTGGATGAATTTTGCCGAATTTTGTTTAACTGCTAAACCGAAAGAGATAGATAAAAACTCACTGCACAAAAAATGTACATTACGACAAAACACACAATTTATGTCCTTTACGTTTTTCTTGTGGAGGTAACCTTTTCCAAGACATTCCATGTTATTGGTTTCAATTGTGAAGTACTTACATTTTCTCAAACAGGAAGTGTCCGTTTTTCTTTTGTTCTACTGCTGGCCAAGCAAAGAAGTGATTTGCAATGACAATCGCATAACGATAGCTTTTAAAACATTTGAATATCATTTTAGCATAGCGCATTCCCTTATTCCCTTCTACTTATAAGGAACTAAATAATAAGAACATTCTGCTAATATTTATCTTGATTAGCATTGTGTAGAAAGAAGAAAAATCTTCTGTAGGAGGTTTGTAGAGAAAGTCATGTGAGTGTAACGCATCAGATGTTTAAATTTGGAGCGTGTGTCTTGCCAGAAGATGACATCATATATTTGCTTATCGAAGACAATGCACAACAGTTTGGCACGCAGTTTTTATAATCTAGCAGAGTTTTCTGCTTTATTAAAAGTGTCGCTAGATGGCAGCGTAAATAAAATACAACAAATATCGACAGATGACAGACTATCCAACTGAATGCGGCCTTGGATCAACAATGTGATTATACGGCTGTAATCGCCGAACGTGTATGAAGGGCTGATTGTTGGTATCCATTGTTACACCTGCGCGTTAGTGGAGACGGCAAGACTTTTATGACATTACAACTATGGTTGTTACACTTGTGCGTCTGGATGTCGAAGCCCGTATTGTTACACCTGCGCGTTAGTGGAGGCGGCAAGGCTTTTATGACATTACAACTATGGTTGTTACACTTGTGCGTTGTGCGTCTGGATGTCGAAGCCCGTATTGTTACACCTGCAGTGCATGTAGTTTTGCACGTGCGACTGTTTCTGGAAATGTTCTGTCACGTGATCTACAGGTATAAAAAGGCGAACGATACACCTGCAGTCTCACCAAGACGAGGGGAAAAAAAAACTATTCGTAGTAAAATTCCACCACCCTGCGGGAGCATACTTAGTGCCACAACGATGAAATGCCGAAGGTGATAAAAGGAAATGTTAGCCAGGAAATTTGTTTGAGGGGGGAAACATTCCAGCATTCTCATACAGAAGCGGAGAAACCATGAAAAATATGTCTTCAGAGTGGTCGATACAATGGGGTCGAACTCGGACTCCGTAAAGTGAACCTCACACGTAATAAGATTGAAACTGATGTATTTGCGTGGGCAGGAACCAGGAGGGTTCAATCCTAGGGAACCTAAGTGGGATTTTTGGTGGACAAAATGGAGACTGGGTGCAAGTTATACAGATTCTCAGTCAATCCATCCATCTTCATCTTTGCTGTCATCGATTTCGCTTTTATTTCATGTCATCTTCCTCACTGTCATAGGGTTCATCCCCCGTTCGCGTCCTTCACTCAATGTCCATACGCTTCTGACCCTAGGCATTTTTGTGTATGTCCGAAGAGTCTTAAGTCCTGTATAAGAGGAGGGTAAATTGAGTCTCAAGTAAGAACCGGAAAAACATGCAAGAGTGGACATAGGCAAATAGAGAAATGTGTTAAATATGCGCAAACGTAGACGGATATTAAGAATATAAGTCAAGGAATTAAAACAAGGAGAGAAGAGTTCCGGAACCCCAGTGAGATTTTAGGAATAGAAATATTACTTTTACATTTTTGCCAATATTAAAGAAAGTTTTCGTAGCGGTTAATATTTCGCAGTACCCTGGTTCTTATCTAGACGTAAAAATCCTAAGTATGGCTTCCTTCAGAAGGAAAGTAAAGTCGTTGGTCCCGTGTAATTTTTGTTTGCACTAAAAAATACTATAAGCGGCGAATGGGTGAGTTTAATCCCAAGCGCTCGCTTGAAGGATTTGTGATGGAAGGCGCTTGGGCGGGTTTTCTTTTCCTCCGGCTTCCCCCGCCACTCATTCCACAAATTGCACCATCATCACCTTTCCGATCATCAATTTCGCTCACATTTCAAATCATCCACTTCATGTCGCCCTCCGTGGTGCACTGGTTACCATGCTAACTTCATATACTCAAGGTCGCGGGTTCAAACCCGGCCGAGGACGGTGGCTTTTTTCTGGCATAAAATCCTTAGCATGGCTTCCTTCGGAAGGGAAGTAAAGCCGTTGGTCCCGTGTCGTAGATTTACGGCACGTAAAAGTAACTCAAGCCTGATAGAGAGACCTCTGAGCAAAATTAATTTCTCGCCCAGTATAGAATGGGACGCTGATAACCACAGCAGTTACAGAGCGTCCATAAATAACACTCCATTTATCATTTTATCCACTTCATGTTCATGCCTGGCTGCGGGCCGACCCTTCGTAACCGGTTCTCCATTCTGTGGATTCGTGCCGTTGGCTCCCCAACCTGTAGGCATTGACTTGTAAGTCTTAGAAGGGTGTCAAATACCGGGAGGGTAAGCCGATTACGAAACGAATACATCAGACATGCCGTCCAGCACACTCTCGTACGTACGCCTCCTTTCACCCTTCCAACGCAACGTAAATAAGAACAGACAGGCAACCATTCACCTGCGTTTGTCTTCAGTTAGGCTCAGGATATGCGCAGTAGCGATTCGTACATATGTCCAGTGCTCAGTTTAGAATTGAAGAGCAGGAAGAATACTTTTTTTTTTTTTTTTTTTTTTTGTCTGTAAAGGTAAACCATATTACTTTCTCTATACGTACTATGTACTTAGTGCATAGAGAAGGTATTGCACTCCACGAAAAAATTCGATACAGAGATTTCACCGGAAATGTATGTTTTAGGGTCCCCTGTATCCCAAAAAAAAAGTATTTTCAGAAAAAGGTCCGTGTGTGTCCGTGTGCGTATGAACACGATAGCTCAAAAACGAAAAGTTGGTGAAATACCAAACTTGGTATTCAAACTTAATATCTTCCAGGGATGCGATACGAAGATTTTGAGAAAAATTTCCTCACCCCAAACTACTCTTTACAGGGAACTTTTTTCGAAAATTTTCATTTTCTAAGAAATGGCTCTAACAATTTTAATTAAAATATCGTATATTGAAGCTATTTACCTCACAAATAAAATGCATATTTTGAATGTTCTGGGAATATCCTCTGAAGACTACTTTATTCTGGGTCAATTTTACGGTATTTAACATGACTGCTAAACCATAAGACATAGACAGAAACTTACCACACAAAAAATGTAGAGCACTTTAAAACACACAATTTATGTTATATGCATTTTTTTCGTGGAGTTGATTGTGTTTGAGATATTCCTTGTTTTTGGAAAAAACTTATACTTTTCTCATTCAGGACTTTGTGAACTCGTGTCCATATAAACAAAGGAACTTCAGTCACATAACAACGAGCTTTTGACTATCACTTTAACCCATGATACTCCCTTATTTCGCTTCTACTAACAAGAAAGCAAGTAATAAGACTATTTCTGCTAATTTTTTTCTCGATTAGATGAAGTAAATAGAAAATTTTTTGCAGAGATGTAGAGAAAGTAATGTGAATGGATTACATCAGATTTGTTTTTATTTGTTCCAAAACGCTGATTGCACTATTAAGGTACAATATCAAGAAACATTTAGAATGGTCCCAAATTTCGCAATTTGAATAAGAAAGCCAAGAAAATGTTGTGCAACACTAATTTTAAAGTTTTAAACTTTGCCCCAAATTATACCACACGCTCTGGCTATTAAAATTATACCTTGCCTGTCTACATTTTACAGATTCGTAGAACTTCGTTAAATATTGTATAAAAAGGAAATGCACCCTTAACGAAAACCAAGAAATTAACGGATTTTAAAAGATTTAATGAAACCTAATTTCAGTATAGTGGAATTAAAGAAATTAATGAAATTAACAAATCTCAAAGTCCCTTTCCTGTAAACAGTTTCAGACCAATAGTATTAATATTGGATTAATTGTTGTTTTTTTTTTTTCACACAAGCCGTTTGTAGGACAGGAGTTGGATAAGTAGAAAATTCAATGCCATAGCCGGGATTTGAACCACGGATCTCTCGATCTCTAACCGGTTGTACTGCCACTGAGCTACCACATCTACATGGTGCCATAGCATTGAATCCTTCAATTGACACGCATGTTTCATTGGTTCAAATCCCGTTTATGGCATTGCATTTTTCAGTCTGACTCTACCTATCCAATAATATTAATGTTGGCTGAAAAGTACATTTTACTTTCTCTACACGTACTATGTACATAGTGTATAGAGAAAGTATTGTATTGTACCCAAATATTCGATACCGAGATTTCACCGGAAATACATGTTTTTGGTCCCCCTGAATCCAAAAAAAGCATTTTTACAAAAAGCCGTGTGTGTGTGTGTGTGTGTCTATACACAGCCTATCACAAAAACGAAAAGACCGTTTAATACCAATCTTGGTATTTAAGTTTGGTGTCTTCCAAGGATGCGACACGAAGTTTTTCAAGAAAGTCCCCCCACCCCCAACTACCCTTTACATGGAAGTTTTTTCGAAAATTTCGATTTTCTCAAAAATGGCTAACGATTTTGATTAAAATGTCAAATGTTAAGGAAATTTTCCTGGTAAACAAAATGTATATCTTGAATTTTCTGGGAATAGCCTCTGAAGACTACTTTATTCTGGATGAAATTTATGGAATTTTACATAACTGCTAAACCGTAAGAGTTAGAAGAAAACTTACTACACAAAAAATGTAGAGCACCTTAAAACACACAATTTATGTTATATACATTTTTTTCGTGGAGTTGGTCGTTTTTGACATTTTCCTGTTTTTGATTTCTGCTTTGAAAAACTTTTACTTTTCTCATATAGAAATTTGTCAACTCCTGTCCATACAAACAAAGGAACTTCGGTTACATAGAAACCAGCTTTTGATTATCAATTTAGCCTATAATACTCCCTTATTTCGCTTTTACTTACAAGGAAGCAAGTAATGAGACTATTTCTGCTATTTTTTTCTCGATTAAAATGGAGTAAATAGAAGCATAAGCTTTTTAAGAATAATTTGTAGAAAAAGTCATGTGAATGGAACATGTCAGATTTTTGTTTTGGAATAACCCGCAAATACTTTTGCTAAGTCTGAATTATCAAAACACAAATACTCAATTCCAGTTAATCTAATCGCAGAAAACCCGGACTCCAACCTCCAGCTGTTTCATTCTCACACCAACAGCAGACGGACTCCGAGCTCGACCTTCCAGTGAAACCTCACCACAGCAAAGAGATAGGCGAGAAAGTTACTCCGGTGCACATTTCAGAAATAACTATTCTGAACCTGTAGCATTTACTGTTTGTCAGGTATAGAGCACTAAGTAAAACCCCATGAATTAAAAGAGATGTTCTATGGTGGCAACATGAAATATCACCCATAGTTATTCTGCGTGCAGATATAAAGTTCCTAAGCTGATAGCGGAAAACAGCAAATCTTTTTCAGATGGGGAAATTGCAGTGCCCAGAAAAGAGACCCAACGCGAAACGTGAACAAAAACACGAGCTACAAGACAACACCATGGCCAATACCAGAAGTAGTCACCAGTATATTAGACAATGGCCATGGAAGCATACATTTACAATAAAACAGTAGGTTCCAGTAATCGCTTACCACTAGGGTGATAAAAATGTGGGATTCTGAAAAGGAAAGGACAGACAACGGATGAGAACACCTAGCGCACTGCGGTCTACATAGATCCAACTGTGACTAGCACCCCCAATATGAAGGAATATAGTGATGGAACCACAGTGTGCTACAGGTCGTAGGCAGACAGACCACAGAGACGCGTGGAAGTCGCTAACATTTTTAAGCCCGATGATCTGTCCACTGGAACCGCCAGTGACTCATCTACCTGGTAACCCTCAAGTGTTCATGGGGAATATTCTCTCAATTGAACATGCATCCGCGCCATCTTCTCGCAACGCCATATTCTATGAACTTAGAAACACACCTGAAAGATGAGAAAGAAACAGAATGAAGGACAGCTGTTTTAAAGGATCTCCCGGTACATTATGCCCTCCCAGGAATTGCCTAGATGACCAGGGCAAAAACCTGAAACTTCCCGAATGCTAGCACTCAATTGCTATCCTGCAATAACAAATAATTCCATATAAGTAGTGTTTATTTAGCGGAAGTCCAAAAATGATATTGAAATGGAAAGTCAAGAGAAGGAAAAGGAAAATAAAGTATACGGAACAATGGTGGATGGAGGAAGAAACATAAGGAACGTTATATCTGTGGAGATATTAAGTTAGTTTTTTTTGTTTAAATTTAAGAATAACTAGTGTACTATCGATATACTACAGAAGAAAGCAAAGAAATTCTATTCATTCAATCATATCTGTAAGGACTTTTGTTTGGTTACTTACAAAAGTTTTCTTAAAGCTTAGCCAACGATGTTTAAATGCTTTCTTTATTTCCTTTTCTTGTTTTGATATACACAATACACAGCTTGGGTGTTTTTGTTTTTGTCTAATTTACCTTATCTCTTTTGGAAACTTGTTTCACCTAGAGGTAGTTGAATATTATCGAATTACTATTATTACTCGAAACATTTAATATTTTTATTATAAAAATTGTTAGTTTTCGTTGACATTTACACTTTTCTTCAGCACCCATATCTATATTATGAGATTATTCACTGAAATAATTAATATTTTCCCGCGTATTGGACCAACTTCCATTTGTTATCGAAATGTAAACACTTATCCATACTGGGTATGTATCTCCACTGGCTTCAAGCACGCATCCCAGCTTGTAGACGGCAAAACCGTCTTGCTTTCCTTTTCTTAAATCACTTACCAAATTCAACCAAGCGTTTGTTGTCAGAATTTGATTCTTTTCGTCCTAGAAGAAGGGGAAGAAACAATACACAATGATAAACTAGATCACACACTTAGACACTTTATATGCACTTCTGTTGCTTTTCATACTTTGTTATTACACACAGAAATTATAATCATAACAAAAACTTTTAAATGTCAATGTTAAAGTTCTATGAGTGTTAATATTATAGTGACAACTTGTGTTTATACTAATAATTAAATCACACAGTACAAAAGTTTAAGTTATTTATGTTAAATAAAAGCTCAGAATCGAACCGGGCGTAAAAAAAAAAACACTACATTAAATTAAACCATTTACAGATGTCATTATTTGAAGCATATCTTGCCTCATTCATTTTTCTAAGACAATTTTATGCAGAGATACTTTATTAGACCTTTAGACGACATAAAACGCACGTGCCGACAACGTTCCAACAACAAACGACTTATTGATAGGAACGTAGGTGGCACTCTCCCTTTCAAAACCAGAAATGGTCAAGAAATAAATCATTCCACAAATATTATGAAAAAAAATTATCGAAAAATAAATCATCAGTTTGGGGGGGGGGGGGGGAAACTATAATTTTTACTTTCTCTATAAGTACTATATACATAGTATATAGAGAAGGTATTGCATTGTACCCAAAAATTCGATACCGAAATTTCACCGTAAATACGTGCTTTGAGACCACCTGTGCAAAAAAAAAAAAAGCATTTTTAGGAAAATGCCTGTGTGGAGCATAGCTCAAAAACGAAAAGACCGTTAAATACCAAACTTGGTATTTAAGTTCCATATCTTCCAAGGATGCAACACGAAAATTTTCAAGCAAATCCCCCCAACTACCCTTCACATGAAAACAATTTCGAAAACATTGATTTTCTAAAAAATGGCTCTAAAGATTTTGATTAAAATATCATATACTAAAGATATATACTTGACAAATAATATGCATATCTTGAATTTTCTAGGAATAGCCTCTGAAGACTACTTTATTCTATATGAATTTTACGGAATTTTGTGTAACTGGTAAACCGTAAAAGTTAGACAAAAACTTACCACACAAAAAATGTAGAGGACATTGAAACACACAATTTATGTTATATACATTTTTTTTTTCGTGGAGTTGCTCGTTTTTGAGATACTCCTTGTTTTTTGTTTAAGCTTTAAAACTTATAATTTTCTCATACAGGAATTTAACAATTGCTGTCCATACAAAGGAACTTCAGTCACATAGCAACTATCGTTTGCTATCACTTTAACCTATGGTACTCCCTTATTTCGCTTCTTCTTACAAGGAAGTAAGTAATAAGACTATTTATGCTAAATTTTTCTCACTTTGCATGAAGTAAATAGAAAAATAAGCTTTATAACAACAATTTGTTGCAGAGATATAAGAGAAAGTCGTGTGAATGGATTATATAATATTTTTTCAAAAACATTTGATCACAGAACAAAATGTCATCATTCGTCTATATACATAGTAGGTCTATATGCATATTAAATATATTTACTTGACAAATAAAATGTATATCTTGAACTGTCTAAGAATTGCCTTTGAAGATTACTTTATTCTGGGCGAATTTTTCATAACTGATAAACCGTAAGAGATGGACAAAAACTTAGCACACAAAAACGTAGAGCAGTTAAAACTCACAATTTATGTAGTATACATTTTTTCGTGGAGTTGGTCGTTTTTGAGATATTCCTTGTTGATGTTTTCAGCTTTTAAAAATGTATATATTTCTTAGGCAGGAATTTGTCAACTCATGTCCGTACATACAACACACAGCAACCAGTCTTTGACTATCACTTTAACCTATGGTACTCCCTTATTTACCTCCTACTTACAAGGAAGCAAGTAATAACACTACTTCTGCTAATTTTTTCTCGATTAGCATAAACAAAATAGAAGCATAAGCTTTTTAATAATGTTTTTGCAGAGATGTAGAGAAAGTCCTGTGAATGGGGCACATCAGATTGTTTTATTCTTTTCCAACTAACTCAAATGATGTTTTCTCTTATTTAATATATTTGCTATTATAAACTACTAAACATCATAACTCAAAAAATCAAGTAAAAATTTTATATTAAAGAAGAGAAAGTTCATTTGATTTAATTGGAAAAGAAAACCAAGGAGTTAGTTCTGTTTTTAATCAGAGAGAAAACCGGCATACAGCTACGTTTTCTTTTTCATATCTAAATTACAGTTTTAGAAGAAAGCACTTCGTTTAAGAAGTTATTGCTGTTGAAAGGGAAACTTTCTCGACTTTGCGAAGTAAGATTATTCCGTTAAACAGCGGAGATAACTCGCTAACTACCTCCGTTATGTACACCTTTACGCTGGCGTGATCTCCATTGTGTGAACGGACAGGCGCTTACTTCCGTCAAGTGACGCAAGCTTACGTTTCCAGCTGCCTGGTAACAAGAGAGGACTGCCAACCCATTTCCCTCTTCATGGCACAACCTGTCTCTTTCCCACGCATAGTAACATTTCCATTATCCAGCATATCTTACTTTCTCTATTACATGTCGACATTTCACCGGACATATGTGTTTTAAAGCCCCCTGAATACAGTGAAACGCGTATATGTTTAATTCATATAATTTTCACTATCTGTTCTGCAAAACAAACTTATTATTCTATGTACAGAAGGCACAAAAAGAAATCAGGGCTATCTTGTTCCATAAGCCGCATTCCTTACCGTTTGTAGGGTACTTTATTACGTTATGTTTTTATTTTATTGGCTGATACTATCACCTTGCAGGTGCATATTACACCTTGTGTTCTATATCGAATCAATAGAGCATACCTACTCCGAGTTTGTTAACTCATTCGCTAATAGGTAGAGCCACCTCCTTCAACTGGAAGCGAGAATGTACCTCCTTTCAAATTGGTGGAGACCGATTTTTGGCGATCTTTCACATGGTTAATCGGGTCTACAGAGAAAATGCCTGTTTCAAAATTTACAAGAATATAAGCAGGTTCTCGAGATATTTGGAGTTTACAATTGTTTTATGTCCGTCGGTTAGACCACTTTTCTTTCGGTATAATGCCTAAAGTTACGGTGACGATGGGGTTTATCTGATGGAGAATAGAACTGTGAAATGCTTCTATTTACTTCCTGCTAATCGAGAAAAAAAATTAATATAAATAGTCTTTATTATTTGCTTCCTTGTAAGTAGAAGCGAAATAAGGGAGTACCATAGGTTAAAGTGATAGTCAAAAGCTGGTTGCTATTGGACTAAAGTTCCTTTGCTTGTATCGTATATATTTATCGTAGTGTCTTACTCTTCTTTTCTAGCCGTTTTCAATCAGCGCGAAAGAAATTGGACACGGGTTCTTAAAGTCCTGTATGAGAAAAGTATAAGTTTTTATAGCTTAAACCAAAAACAAGAAATATCTAAAAAACAATCAACTCCACGAAAAAATGTATACAACATAACTTGTGTGTTTTAATGTGCTCTACATTTTTTGTGTGGTAAGTTTTTTCCCTCTTACGGTTTAGCACTTATGCGCAATTCCGTAAAATTCACACAGAATAAATTAATATTCAGAGGCTATTCCCAGAAAATTCAAAATATACATTTTTCGTATTTGTCAGGTAAATATCTTTAATATACGATATTTTAATCAAAATCAAAATTTTCGAAAAATGTTTCATGTAAAGGGTAGTTTGGAGTGGGGGGATTTTTCTCAAAATCTTTGTGTCGCATCCCCGGAAGATACTAAACTTAAATACCAAGTTTGGTATTTTACCGACTTTTCGTTTTTCAGTTATCGTGTTCACAGACACACGGACACACACACATGGAACCTTTTTCTGAAAATACCTTTTTTGGATACATGGGACCCTAAAACATATATTTCTGGTGAAATCTCGGTATCGAATTTTTTGGTGGAGTGCAATACATTCTCTATACACTATTTACATAGTACGTGTAGAGAAAGTAAAAAGTATATAACATTAATTGTGTGTTTTAATAAGATCTAATTTTTTATGTTGTATGTTTTTCTTTATCTCTTACGGTTTGCCAGCTATATAAGTAATTCAGAATGAAGAGGTCTTCAGAGGCTTTTTACAGAAAATTGAAGATATACATTTCGTTTGTCATACAAATATCTTAAACATAAGGTATTTTAATCAAAATCGTTATTACAATTTATTAAAAATCAACATTTTTGAAAAAGGTTCCATGTAGAGGGTAGTTGAATGTGGGGATTCTCTTGAAAATCTTCGTTTCGCATCCTTGGAAGATACTGAACTTAAATACCAAGTTAGGTATTAAACCGACATGTTTCTAAGTTTTTGAATCAGAGAGTCTCAAAACATACATTTCTGGTGAAATTTCAGCATCAAATTTTCGGGTGTAATACAATACATTCTCTATACACTATATACATACTACAAGCTGAGAAAATCAGAATCAAAACTGTTAAAAGGCACTCCCCTAAATAGACTTAACATTTGGGAATTTCATCTGCATAAAGTATCCTAAATGGGAGCAGAGTTGAGCAATCCTTCAGGAAAGATGGTGTAGTAAACATCAATACCCCAATACATATAGGACAGCTCTGATGGACCACCTGAATTTATCTGCAAATCAGAATGCTAGTGCTTCTGTTGGAACATATATTCGATGAGACAGTATTGATGTGCCTCAACAGTTCTCTCATCAATCAGGGAAGATGCAGTATAATGTTAATGGAGTGGATGATGCTGACGAGGGTATTGTATGTATCTCACCAATTAATGGCGTCGCAACAAGTAAACTACTATCTACATGACATAATGCTGAACTGTCAATATTCTCTGACCAATCACTTCATCAACAAGTCGGATAGAAGTTAAATGAGGACATGTTTTATTCCAGCAGAAGATACATACACAACACACTGAACTCTTTATGTAGGAATAACACCAGAGAGTTTAGAGGAAATGATGTCACGTTTCATTGACCAGAGAGAATGAGGTAAACAGTTTGACACTACATAGTGATGAAATGTAATAATTGGAAATAGTGACACAAGAGGTAGTCAGCGAGCTGTTCTAGGACTCGTTCTAGCGGCTAAGATGAGACTAATGCCTACAAGAACAAATAGGGATGTTCACCGGTTTTACTTACCCTGGCCGCCATTTCATCATGTTACATCATCACTCTAAGGTAGTGCATCTGTGAACTTTGATCAAAAAGTGCATCAAAAACTTTTTTTTGCCTAATTAAATAATATAATGCTTGTAATTCCATTTCCTGTTAATTTTATTACCATGCGGCGCTTTAAACCGTAACATGTGACGATTTAAATGGATGACTGTCTGAAAAAAATGTAAGTGGCGTGTTATTTCTGTTCGCTCTTTAACTGCTTTGGTTCTCAGCGTCCCATTCTATATTGGGAGTGAAAGATCGCCTAATTTTGCTCAGATGCCTCTCTAATCAGGCTTGAGGTCTTTTACGTGCCGTAAATCTACGACACGGGACCAACGGCTTTACTTCCCTTCCGAAGGAAGCCATGCCAAGGATTTTTACGCCCGAAAAAATCCATCGTCCTCCGCCGGGTTTGAACCCGCGACCTTGGGTATATGAAGTTAGCATGGTAACCATTACACCACGTAGGGCGACAGGACTGTCTGAGGGTATGCAACTTAGAGGGAAAATGTTTTGTACTTTAAAACTTGATTTACTCATTTACAGTTTTTTCAACACTTTTTGCCATTCAAAATGTTCCACACGATGCAGGTTTTATACAAGCTCTCTTAAATTTTCAGTACAGGAGATAATGTTGAACAGGGAATGGCAGTTAGCAGGAACTGGTGGTCATCGCTGTAATATCACTTCGTAAGGACATAGAAATGTCTATCGTATGTTCGCAAAGACATAGAACCATTTCAATAGTGACTTCATTGCTGAGTTGTAAGTTTACGAACTTAGAAGTGTTTTTCTGTTGTTGGCAGTTTTCTTATAATTTCGTCCAGAAAATCAAGATATTGTAACTATATTTCATTGTTTTAAATTTGCTCAATCTTTTTATAAAATGATTAGAGTATTTATTGCTGATTATTGGAATAGTTTTTGTTTTAAGAGACAACACATTATATCTTGGTTATGAAGCATTTTCTGTAACATTGTTCGTGAAGGCAGTGGAGGTCTATGTGGCCGCCATTCCCTTAAAATTAAATTCAGCATTTATTATTACTATTATTATTATTATTTCGTAAGACAATTCAATCTTCTTCAATATTAATAACAGTGCTTCAGCTGATGTAAAATATCAGCTAAAAATATCAGCTTAAAAGTTACATTGCAATGAACCTCGCAGACTATACAGTCTATGTAACTAAAAATGTGAACAAAATCGGTGTAGACAATAGCACGTTTAATTCTGTCGACTGCTGCAGTTGGTTAGCGCACCTATACGGCAAACAGGAGAATCAATAATTTAATTTTTAAGATTTAATTCTCCGTTTTCATAATTTTCATAACTTGTAGAAGGCACTTTTTTTATTTAACTTCATTTATTTAAGAAATGTTCTAATAAAAGAAGAAGGATAAGGTTTAAATATTTAGCTTCTCTATTTTACGTTACTGTATCTTAGCGACCTGCACATGCTGGTAATAACGGTCAGTGCAATTTGTATTAATTTTGAATTATTAACACTACTTAGCAATAACTTAGCATCATAAATTTATGTACACAGTTAGGAAACACTTCTAATGACAACATATCAATTTTCAGAAAAAATCCAACCTCTCCTTGGGGGTGGTGAGTTGGACTGCAACTCTTAAGTGACCATCACTTCCTGCATCTTCCCTTATTTGATTTTTACCGCGACAGAATTGGAAATAGTGACACGAGCTAGTCAGCGGGACCTTCTAAGATTCTTTCTAGCGGCTAGCTGAAACGAATGCCTAAAGAACCGACAGGAATGGCTCACCGGTTTTACTTTCTCTAGTCGTCGATTTGATCATGTTACACCGCCACTCAATACACTTAAATGGCTCTAGCTTAGGGACAAAAGAAAATTGCATTCTTTATTATTTCTCTATCAAATCCTTCATTCTCGCATTCCAAACTATCTAAATGTTCACTTCAAATATCTTTAATTTTTACTATACCTGCTCATCATACAACCTTCTATTCATCAATATTTACAATAGATTTAGCTTGTCTTTGGAATTCCCTCCCTGAAGACGTAAGGGACTGCCGGAGCGTTATATTCTTTAAGAAGACAATTAGGACATATATTTGTAATCAAACCTAATCTGCTGCTGTATTAATATGATAAATACATCACTAATTTCATTTGTTATTAGTAATATTGTATATGCTGCAAGTAATATACATTTCAATTGTAAATATGGCTAATATGTGTTTCAACCTACATGAATATTTCACTTAAAATACTTTTGTTTATAGTTTTTTCTTTTTTTCATTTCAGTATACTTGTTGCACATTTTTATATATTTTTATTAAGTTGTATAGAATTGTATTTTTGTTCTTTATTCTTTTATCCATCGTATCATTGCTGTGTTGAATTTAATGTATTGCCTGATAGAGTGGAAGAGAAGGCCTTATGGCCTTAACTCCAACCAGGATAGATAAATAAATAAACAAATAAATAGCCCGTATTTACAGTGTACGTAGTGGATAGAGGAAGTATTGTATATCATCCAAACATTTGATACCTAGATTTCACCAGAAATACACGTTTTGAGACCCCCTGAGTCCGAAAAAAATTAGAAGAAACTTCTGTATATGTTTATTTGTCTGTGGGCAGCATAGCTCAAAAGTCTTGGTATTTAAGTTCGGCACCTTCCAGGGATGTGATAGGAAGATTTTTATCAAAATCCATTCACACAAACTACCCTTTACATGGAACAATTTTTAAGAATTTTGTATTTCTCAAAAATAGCTGTAGCAATTTTGATTTTCAACAAAATCCTCCCACCCAAACTAACCTTTACATGGAATAATTTTAACAATTTTGTATTTTTCAAAAATGGCTGTAACAATTTTGATCAAAATACCGTAAATTACAGTTATTTACAACACAAATAAAACATATATTTTGAATTTACGAGGAATAACCTCTGAAAAGTACTTTATTCTTGTTGATTTTTGCAAAATCAAATTATAATTATCCGTTCTGCATTTATTGGGGCTATTGGAGGATTTAATCAAATTTCCATTCGAAAAATCTTATCCTTTTCATCAATTAATCATATTGGTTGAATACTAACATTTGACTATGCTAAAGCTATAGTCAAATATCTTAAAAGTTATTGTTATGCGATTGTCATCGAAATTCACTTCTTTGCTTGGCCAGGAATAGAACAAAAGAAAAACGGAAACTTCTTGTCTGAGAAAAGTAAAAGTGTTTTAAAATTGAAACCAATAATAAGGAATATATTACAAACGGTCAACTCTACAACAAAAATGCATATCACATAAATTGTGTGTTTGAACGAGACCTATATTTTTATAGAATAAGTTTTGTCTATCTCTTATGGTTTAACCGTTATCAAAATTCTGCAAAAATCAACCAGAGGCAATTTCCAGAAAATTCAAAATATACATTTTGTTTATGTTGTGAATACTTTAATATACTGTATTTTAATCAAAATCGTCAAGAGCAATTTTTGAGAATAACAGAATTTTCATAAAATTTTCCATGTAATGGGTAGTTTGAGGTGGGAGAATTTTTTTAAAAATCTTCGTGTTCCATTCTTGGAAGATAATAAACTTAAATATCAAGTTTGGTATTTAACAGTCTTTTCGTTTTTGAACTAACCTGAGACAGACACACGCACACACATAGACCTTTTTCTAAAAATGCTTTTTTTACCCAGGGCGTCTCAAAACATATATCTCCGATGAAATCTCGGTATAGAATTTTTTGGGTGCAATACAGAACTTTCTCTATGCACTATGTACATAGGTAGAACGTGTAGATAAAGTAAATAATATTTATTTCAATACCACATGCAATAAACTTAGTACACGTCAGTTAACTATCACTAAATTTGGTTGCTTAATTTACTGTGACATGTATGATTGAGAGTTTGAAATTTACACCTCAAATATAATATTATCCAAATAAGTCACATTGAAAATTATATGGCTCTGCTCTAATTGTTTGGAAGTTATGGTTACATTTATTTATGTTTTTGTCACATTACAAAAAAATGTCTCACCTCAGAAAAAAACTAAAATTTTAGTCAAATATTTTAGCTTTTGTTTCCTAATGCATCTTCTTTTTGAAAATGCCTTAGGTTTCTCTGTATCTTCTTTGGTTTAGGCTCCAAAAATTTTTAAATTTAAGAATGTCTTTTTTGTCATAAAATATAATTTTTGTGTTTCAAAGTTGAAAATATAGATTAAATACATGTGGCAGTAAAACGTAGATGAGATATTATTCATTGTACGTCTGTAAACATGTAGAGCAAATTTTATTTGAGTAACAGTAAAAGCAAGAAGCAATTTACAATAAGAAAATCTGATGTGTTTCATCACATAACTTTCTCTACATTTCTGAAATAAATTATTTTTAAGAAGCATATGCTTCCATTTCCTTCATGCTAATCGAGAAAACAATTAGCAGAAACAGTCTTATTATTTGCTTCCTTGTAAGTAGAAGCGAAATATGGGAGTACCATAAGTTAGTGATAGTCAAAAGCTGGTTGCTTTATGACTGAAGTTCCTTTGTTTGTATGGGTAAAAGTTGACAAAATTCTGTATGAGAAAAGTATGTTTTTAAAGCTGAAACCAAAAAACAAGGAATATTTAAAAATGATCAACTCCAAGAAAAAATGTATATAACATAAATTGTGTGTTTTAACGTGCTCTACATTTTTTGTGAAGTAAACTTTTTTCTATCTGTTACGGTTTACCAGTTATGCAAAATTCCGTAAATTTCACCCAGATTAAATTAAACTTCAGAGGCTGTTCTCAGAAAATTGAAGATATACATTTTATTTTTCAGGTAAATATTTTTAATATACGATACTTTAATCAAAATCGTTACAGCCATTTTTGAGAAAATTAAAATTTTCGAAAAATGTTCCATGTAAAGGTTAGTTGGGGTGGGGAATTTTTTTTTTGAAAATCTTCGTGTCGCATCCTTGGAAGATTCTAAAATTAAATACCAAGTTTGGTATTTTAATGAGTTTTCATTTTTGAGTTATGTTCACAGACACAGGGACCTTTTTCTGGAAATGCTTTGTTTTTGGATACAGGGGACCCTAAAGCACATATTTTCGGTGAAATCTCGCTATCGAATTTCTGGGTGGAGTGCAATACCTTCTCTATACACTATGTACATAGTACGTGTAGAGAAAGTAAAAAGTCTATTTCTTGTGAATGTTAATGACGCCTTAGACAACCTCTATGCCTCCTTTTATTATTAAGCTCTCTTAAAGCAAAATCGCTAGGTAGAAGATACAATAAAATGTTTCTTAAGGAAAAGAGCGTTCGTTATGTTATTCAATTCCTACACTGAAGAAACGATTTCAATATTACGATCTCGTTTCGTTTTATTGCAGGTGATAAACGATATGACAGAGCTACAGGTTTTATGGTGGCTGAAGCAGTGCCAGCTATATATTATATATGAATTTTATATCCAGTTTCACAAATAGCATTTCCTATCTGATTCAACATAGCATCAACAGTATTTCTAAACGTGGACAAAAAATCTGGTGTGTTCCATTCGCATGACTTTATCTAGCTGTTCTATAAACAAACTTCTTACAAAAGATTGTTCTTCTTTTTACAGCATGTTAATCGAGATAAAATAAGCAGAATGTACATAGGAGGTACGTCCAGAAAGTAAGTTCCGTGTGCTAATAAAATATAATTGTGAACAGATACAGAATAATTATTTATTGCACAAAATTCTACAACTCTTGAACTACTTTTCCACATAACTGCCGAAATTTTGCAGGCATTTGTCATAGCGTGGCACAAGTTTTTGCATACCTTCTTCATTGAAGTTTGCCGCCTGTGTCTTCAAAAGGTTGGAAACATTTTCTTTCAGCTCTTCGTCATTTTTGAAGTGTTCACTGCCAAGGAAATACTTGAGATGTAAGAACAGATGAAAATCGCTAGGAGCGAGGTCAGGGCTGTACGGAGGATGGTCAAACACGTCCCAGCCAAATCCCTGTAGGAGGTTTTCCGTCACATTTGCAGTGTGTGGTTGTGCGTTGTCGTGAAGAAAAACAACACCTTTTGACAGCAATCCTCGGCGCTTATTCTGTATTGCGCGGCGCAATTTCCTAAGTGTCTCGCAATAAACATCTGCTTTGATTGTTTGACCACGCGGTAAGGAATCAATGAGTATGATGCCTCTCCAGTCCCAGAACACTGTGCACATCATTTTTCGAGGTGTCAAGATTTGCTTCGGCTTAACCTTTGCGGGAGATGAAGTGTGCCTCCATTCCGTTGATTGCCGCTTACTTTCAGGAGTGTCGTAAGAAACCCAAGTCTCATCTCCTGTGACTATCTGTGTCAGAAATTCTTCGCCATCTTCATCATAACGGGTTAAAAACTGAAGTGCACTACCCATCCGTTTTGTTTTGTGTTGCTGAGTAAGAATCTTTGGTACCCAACATGAGCAAAGTTTACGAAATTTCAGTTTTTCGGTAACAATTTCATGAATTAGTGATCGTGAGCTTTGGGGAAATTGCATAGCGAGAGCACTAATTGTAAACTTGCGGTTTTCCTGGATCTTGTCATCAATCGCGTGAACCAGTTCTTCTGTAACCAAAGATGGACGCCCACTTCGTTCTTCATCGTGCACTTCACTACGTCCTTCATTGAACTGTCGGACCCATCTTCTCGTCATTGAATCACTCATCGCATTTTATCAGTAAACTTTGCAAATCTGCCGATAAATTTCAATTGGTTTCACTTTCCTAGCATTCAGGAAACGAATCACAGGTCTGATTTCACAAGCGGTTGCAAACAAGCACAACAAACGTATGTGGCAGACAGCGATCTCAAAATGGCACACGTTTCTTCTCCTTGATACAGAGCGTCTATCGCACATGTGCGGAACTGCGATCGCAGCGCTGCAGGGGAGATAAATTGAAACGGAACTTATTTTCTGGACGTACCTCGTATTACTAAGTTCCGTATAAGTAGAAGACAACTAAGGAAATGCACTAGCCTAAAGCAATAGTCAAATGCTTTAAAACCTGTCGTTAGGCAAATTTCATTGCAAATCACTTGTTTGATTGGCCAAGAATAGAACAAAAGAAAAACGGACAATCCCTGTCTGAGAAAAGTATAACTACTGCACCATTGGAACCAATAACAAGGAATATCTCGGAAACGGTTACCTCCTTAACAAAAATGTAACGAACATAAATTGTATGATTTGATCAGATCTATATTTTTATGCAGTAAGTTTTTGTCAATCTCTTATGGTTTAGCAGTTAGCAAAATTGACAAAATTCATTAAGAATAAAGAGGTGTTCAGAGGCTATTATCAGAAAATGCGAGATATGTATTTTATTTTGGATGTAAATATCTTAAATATATGAGATTTTAATCCAAATTGTTAGAAGCATTTTTGAGGAAATTAAACTTTTGAAAGAGTAGTTGGTGTTAGGAGGATTTTCTTGAAAATATTTTTATGGCATCCTTGGAAGATATTTAACTCAAATATCAAGTTTGGTAAGTAGACTTTTCGTTTTTGAGCAATTTGCAGACCAAGTTGGCAACCTATTCCAATTTATATAAAATCATTTACTGGTTCGTCCATTTGGCAGCAATCATGATAAATAATTACTATCAGATCATGTGCTTATGATACCAGAACCGTGAGAATAGGGGGCGTGTGACTCGGACTCTGAAGGCAATGGCTTTTATTGCAATATTCCTCGGCCGAAACTATTGGTTAATATCACACATTCTGCGTAAACTTTAAACCAACACTGAAATATATAGTACAGCTTTTGTTATATTAACAGTAGTTTTAGACTAAGAATTACAATAAAATTAAGTCATGAACTTGCCCAAATGTTTACTGCAATAAAACCAATTTATCTAATAATATACACTGTATATTTGAATGCAAATGAATAAAAATATAGAGAGAAAAATATGGAACAAAATTTGGGAAAAACTACCGACAGAAGTAGTGTAGGTATCTAAAATTTTTTGGAAAGAATAATAAAGAATTCTGAAACACTAGATGATTATAGAGAGAAGGTAAAAGAGCAATGGGGAAGAAAAATCGCCAAACAAAGAGAGAATCTTAATAATAAAACTAATGAGGATGTAAATGTAAAAGAAATAAATAGATTAAGTTAATAGAGTATAAAAATCTATAATTAGAGGGAATGATATATATTTGTATATACATAAATACTAGAGTGATAACTGTGTATTATACCAAATTCAGTAACTCCAGGAAAATAATTATGTTTGTGTGAAGTTTGTAACTGAAAAGATAAAATAAATTATCTCAACTAATACCAATCTATCAATAATAACTTCTGACAGGCCAAAAATGTGATTGTATTTAATATTCCTTCACTAAAGATCTCTCCCCTACCATTATCTTTTGTTCTTTACTTCAAAAATATGATGCGTTCCATTCCCATGACTTTCTCTTCATCTTTACAATCTCAAAAACGATCAACTGCACGAAAAAAAAATTATAAAACATAAATTGCGTGTTTTAACGTGCTCTACATTTTTGTGTGGTAAGTTTTTGGCCATCTCTTAGGTTTTAGCAGTTATGCAACATTCCGTAAAACATTCCAGAAAATTCAAGATATACATTTTATTTGTCAGGTAAATATCTTTAATATACGATATTTTAATCAAAATCGTTAGAGGCATTTTTTAGAAAATAATAATTTTCGAGAAAAGTTCCTTGTAAAGGGTAGCTTGGGGTGGGGGATTTTACTCAAAATCTTCCTGTCGCATTCCTGGAATATACTAAACTTAAATACCAAGTAGTTTGGTATTTTATCGACTTTTCGTTTTGGAGTTATCGTGTTCACAGATACACGGGCCTTTTTCTGAAATTGCTTTTTTTGGGGGGGATACAGGGACCCTAAAACATATATTTCCGGTGAAATCTCGGTATCGAATTTTTGATTAGAGAAAGTAAAAACTTGGAAAAACAATTAATTTGACAGATGTTGCGTGTGGTGTATATGGCAGTTGTTAGTGCCACAAGATGGCGGCTGAGCGCAGGACTTGCTTCAGCAAAACCCTAGTATTTCCACCCTGTGCTATAAAGACAGCGTGAAGAAGCCAAGTTTGTATCTCTTTAAACAGTTTCATGGACCCACTACCGTCATTAAACTTTCAAAGGCGTTTTAGGAACGGATAGTGGAAACTGTTAAGATTAAATAATACAAAAAGAAATCCCTCTTTGTGCCTAAGTTTCTCGTACTCTTGTGTCCATTTCCAGATTGCCGCATTCAGTACAAAAGTTGTTTATACTTTACAGCTATCGCCGAAATTGCTGTTAAAAGCTTTTGTTTGGAGGTCAGAGAGTGGAACAGTCCATTACTCTGGAGTCACGTGGGTGCAATATAACCTCAAGAAGACTGGAGGGGATAATAAAATTTGTAGCTTCACTCTGCCGATTTGTATTCGCAAATTGCCTCAACTAAAACCTTGTTTAGAACTTTTCTTTTCCGTGGTTTCCTCCATTTGTTACAGTTTCTCTTACGCTGAATCCCTTCATCTACGCTCAAAAGTCTTTTACTGCTAATCTCTTTAACCTTAAACCTAAAGTGCGATCCATATAGGATGTTTCAAAACAACACCAAACAAAGTGGTGGGCCTTGGTCGTACCGTTCGTGATAAGTGGATATAATTTTTAGCTCTAAATTCGGCACATACAAAAACTGCCATATCACCATGGATTAGGCAGTCGTACATAACAAATGGACCGTACCTGGCCCACTCCAAGAGAGATGCCGGTCGGTAGCAAAGGTCCCAGTCGCGTGGTATAGGGGTGTTTTGATAGACACGCCGGCGCGGCACAGGCCATTTTAGTAATGGAAAACGTAGCATGTGGGTTTTGTTATATGTTTCGTATAGCACGTTCTGAGGTTGTTTACATGGCGTATGACACCCGTTGTTCCTTCGCTGCCTAATCCCAAATATGTGCAATTTTTAAACACACATAAAACTTTAAATAGAAGAGTTTGAAAGTTGCGACATCACATTTCGGACAAGTCAAAGTGTAAGCTAATCGACTGCTATCTTCGTTTAGTGTCGTTTTGAAACAACCTGTATATACCTAAACCATTTTAATGTGCCATAATTTCGCTCTGAAAGCTGAGACACTACATGTCGTGTCACATAGTTAAAAGTTATCTAAAACGCAAACATAAGCTATAGCCAATATAATATAAGTTATACTTAGAGGGGACAAATGTAGACTGAAAATGACCAGGGAAGGAATATTGTAAAACATGTCTAAGAAGGTAAGGACAAACAGTTGTCACGAGCTGACAAGCAACCTAGGTAGGATAGTACCTTTAAGGGGAGGCATCTGTGGAAATTGCTAAAATCCATAGGTTTTGTCATAGTGATATAAAATTTTGCAAGTATTTGTGCCAAAGGGTTTCTAGTAAATGTACCAAATTTCATTTATTAAGACAGTTTTTCCCAAAAAAATTATTATTGTGTTTTTTTCTGCAATTTTTATGCTATATAAGAAATGCTCCTTGAAAAACAACATTTGTTATAAATAAACTAAACCCTGGCTGTATGTTCCTTAGGACCTATGTGTACAAAACTTGACATTTTTATTAAGCTATGCAAAATGTTTTTGGAGAAAAAAATAAATGCATAGTTAACCTGTTTTTTCCAAATGTTTAATAATTTTCCACACCTAAATTCAATAACATTTAACCTATTCAATCTAGAACATAAAAATGCCAAGTTTTATATATCAACTATCTAAGAATATGTGTGAAAAGTTTCAAAGCAATTCATTAAGAACATATAATTAATGCTTCAAAACTCCCCTGAACCATATGAAGGTCCTTCAGCTAACTGTTTAGTTACATTGCCCGAGGATGGACATGACTAGGAAAACAGAAACAATTCTCTCGCTGGTCAAGCGGCATCTTTGGCACTAGCTATGGAAGAGTGGCAGAGGTAAGATGTAATATTTCATTCCAAGGGGCAATCGATCGGGCTACATATGGCCGCAACGGAAATAGTGTTTATTTAATACGGCCAAAATCACAAGCCCTAGAGGTTACTTAGAGGTAAGACGTGATAGCTCAGTCCGCGGTAGAAATGAACGGGCACGACAGAAACAGTGTCTATTTGATGCACCAACAGACGGTTGGAATGAACGTAGTTTAAAATGGGAAAATTTAAGAGGAATGCGTGTGAGTTCGACGGCAGAAAATGCCAAACAAGATGAATAAATGAGTTCAATAATATTCTGGTACTCGAAGAAAATCACTTGCCTCATACCGCACCTGAGAAAGATTCCATGTTAACAAAATCCTGAGCTAGGATACCCACATCTCCACACCATTCCTAAACATCCAAAACCTTTTCGCGGGATACGAACCCGGGACCCACTTTAATAGGTTACCACCGCAAAGTTCGTAGAAAAGTAAAATTTGTTCTAATATCTCAGTGCCTCTCGGAGAATCGACAACAATCATGGCAACAATCGATCAATGACTGTATTGATGATTTCGATGGAAATTACGAGAATTTTCATGGTATTGTAGACAGTGTTTAGTTTGCAGTCCTAACAGCAACACGCAGTACTCACTTCAAGAGCGTGTTTTCATTGGTAAGAGTGCATCATTGAGTGCAGAAATCCTGTTAATGTTCGAAGAAGGCCACTGAAACTGCAAAAAAATGGTTGGCGTCAATTGAGGCAGGAATCAGGCTATTCATATGGCACATGACGAGGTGTTTTTGGGGATAGTATTTAACGGCCACTTTTACTACTTGTGCACCGCAGGCGATGACACTGATGACAATGGAATGTGATGGCGGGGGAAACCGTAGAACCCGGAGAAAACCCGTCCTGCGGCGCTTTTTTCAGCACAAATCTCACATGCGGTCGCTTGGGATCGAACCCGGGCCGTTTAGGTGAGAGGTGAGTGGTCTAACCACTCGGCCACGTGTCGAAGAGCTGTGACTGCCAATGATGCTATGATTATGTTCGTAATTTCCATTAAAAGCACCAATGTAGTCAACAGATGGCTTAGATCAATTGTTGCCATGAGTGTTGTCGATTTTCCCTGAGCCACTGAGATCTTTAAAACCGATTCACATTTCTACGACCTTTCAAAGATAAATTATGGCCTATTAAAATAGTTGAGGCTTATATTGATCACACTGTAGTAGAAATGAATGGAATAATTCTGCACTACGGCTCTATTAATTCTGTCGTCTGCTAAGCGGAGTACCAACACCAGAATACTGTATCCGCTGGGTGCCAGCCACTACCAACGTTATGTTCAACAACATCGCTAGATAAGAATTTACGTCGTAGTGCCTTTATTGGAGAATTAAAGTGAAATATGCGGAATACGGCGAAAACACAAAGTAATTTAAGATAAGGCATACGTAAACTGCACAAAGAATAAACTGTATTTTACACGGAGGCGCTTGGTTGATTCCCGATTCTGCCGAGGAGTTTTTCTTTGACCACAATTACTCTTTATCCCCCACCGGCCTGGAAATATGCACGTGACAGTGAGTGTGCAATGCATGACAATGGAAGGCATTGAAAAACCTACACAATATAACATAATATGGTAATAATAAATTAAATATTAATATAACAATATTACCATCACCATTAGTCATTTTAACCATGAGATTACTGCCTACAACGAAAAGTGTAATGAAGTTATTTCTACAAGGATTACTTTAATTAATATGAATTAGATAGAAAAATAATCCATAGAAATAGTTTCCAAAAGCCAAAAAAATAAAAGATTGTGGGTTTACGAGTAACTCATGTAATGTAGAATATATAAGGTGTTAATGAACTATACCAAAATATTTTCACATAATATGTAGATTATTTAGATAAACAATTTGAGATAGGAGACTTATGGCCTGTTTATTGAAATTTTGAAGCAACGGCTATAAGTTTCTGAAGTGCCAGTACGCCACTGGCTAGTTTATCAAGCATTCGAGAGCATAACAGAAAAACGAGGGGACATATTACAGCGTACCTCTCTAGAGTAGTGGTTATGATACTGGCTTTCAAGTGAAAGATAGTTTCCGAGTTCGGGTCTCGTTCACGTATCGCGGCACTTTGTCTGGAATGAAAAAAATAATAATAAAACCATTTACTCTATTACAGGAATCGAATTCATCACCTTTAGGATAGTAGCTTCCCGCGTTACGCATTAAGCCACCAGAACAGTTGAAAAAACGCCTCCAGAAGAGGCTACATAACTCAAAAACGTAGTTAATGAATACTCAGTGTCGCACTGTCAAGTGATTAGTTAGAGAATTAACATATTTTTGCGACATTAAATCTTGAGAATGCTAGTACGAAGCTGCTAAAAATCGATATTTCTATACTCGAGCAGCAGTTTTAAAGATATTCTAAGCCATTTTTTCAACCTGCTTTGCTTTAGCATCGACTTATCAGCACGTGATACCCACACGTTTAACGCTATGCAGCTGCGTTACGTTTATCCGGGGACCATGCACCGCCGATCTCAAATTACTTATATCAGTCACGTGCACAATCTCGCAAATTATTTCAGTGTAGTTCATTAAATCCTGTGTGTATATATATTTCAGTACAGCATTCTGATGTTGCACTCCACTTAGCAGATAGCAGAATTAATGCAGCCGTTATGCAGAATTACCATTAATTGCTTCCGCGAGAAATGGCGTAACACCTGAGGCCCGCATTGAAGGTTCCGGGTTCAGTTCCTGCGACTGTCCACTCTGACTTTGGTTTCGTGGTTTTCCCTGATCAGTAGCGTAATAGTGTCTCTAACACGATTTGCTTTTCTTCCGGCGCCCTTCTAGGTTTCATGGCGGACGGTGGCTTCGGACAGATGGTGCGGGCGCTTGCTCAAAATAAAAGTACTCCCCATTGACTCTAGGGAGTTGTGTAGTCGACGGATTGTTGATCGTTCTCCCTAGGTAGCTCTGGCAGAAAGTCTTGAAGCCTGGAAATGTTAGGGTCTACTACGCGTCTCAGTGGCCTGCCTGGTTGCGACCTGTACCCTGTGCCGTTGTGAAATTTACGTTAACAGAATGTGAGAGTGTTGGTGTGTTTTGCATCGTATGAAAATCTTTGACGGCGCCATGGCTGAGTGGTTAGACCGCTCGCCGCCCACCTAGGCGCCCGCATGTGAGGCTTTGGAAGGGTTTTTTTCCGGGTCTTCCTGTTTACCGTACCACTCATTCCACTAATTGCTCCATCATCACCTTTCGTATCATCCATTTTGCTTGCATTTCATATCATGCACTTCCTCATGTTCATGCCTGGCTATGGGCCGACCACTCGTTCCAGGTTCTTCATACTGTGGTTCCGTACAGTTGGATATCCGACAACTTTTGATCCCTGGGAATTCGCTCGCATGTCTTAGGGGGTTCCCAGTTCTAAATACGGGGAGAGTACGCCGAGCACGAAACAAATGAAACTCTTTACTATCTGTATGATTTAATCAGGGTAGGGGAAAGAGGAGGGGATGGCTGTGACCTCTTCTTCTACCAAAGCCATGACTGACAAGGATCAGTTGGAAGGAATAAGTGATAAGAGTTGACCTTCCAGGGTACCGTCGACGTACAAACAATGAGTAAAGACGTATAAGACCTTTGACTCATGACTGTTAGACACGTAGGGTGTCTAAAGCTCCGACCATTATTTCAAATTCAGATTTGGGTTTACAATGAACTTGTATAGCCATATCAACAGGCATCTCCTCTCCATTTGCAATGCATCATGCACACTAAAGGTACAGAAATGCCTTAAAAATGCCACAGATTTTGATACAGCTCCGTATGCAAAATCTTTTATGTGTATTCACAGTTAGAGATAAATATGCAAATTCAAATAATATTATACTTACATTGCGCTATTTGCATAGTTAAAGCTCAAAGGAAACTTTTATAACGTTATCTAATATTTTAAAGGCTCCATGATCCAGTTTCATGTGATTAATTGTTAATAAATGTAGGAACTATTCCCAACAGTGTGGCCTCCGCGATCTGCAGATCTCAATCCGGCAACCACAACTGAAAATTGTCATCTCGCAATAAATTACCAATATTCCAGACACTATTTTCAGAAAGCCATGATGTTGTAGAACACTATAGCTCTAACAATTTTGATTAACATATCCTATAATAAAAATATTTACATTCCAATTATATATCATATATTTTGAAATTTTTAGGAATAGCCTCTGCAGACCTCTTTATTCTGGATGAGTTTTGCAAAATTTTGCATAACGGTTAAACCTCAATTTTTTCACACAGCGACGAACTTTTAAAATATTTGATTATCGGTTTATCCTAATGTATTCCCATATTTCCGTTCTACTTGCGAGGAAGCAAGCAAGAAGGCCAAATCTACTAATTTTTATCTTGATTAGCATGAAGTAGATAAATTAATAATTTTTGCAAGAATAGTTTGTATATGGAACAGCTAAAAAAATCATGTGAATGAAATACGTCAAATATTTTAATTCTATTTTATTTTTTGTCGCTTTAAAACTTGATCACGGCCGGAAGGAACTGTTCGGTAAGATATCCATTGACGGTATGTGGTTGTCTGATCACAAAACCATATAACCTTTGGTTCGCGACAAACATTGGCCGTCGATCTAGCTGTTCTACCATCCGTAGTCAGATGGTAAAGCTCTGCCAGTCTTTTAAAGTCTCATCTGATACTTCACATGTTGCTTATTTATACGATAAACAGATGGGGTTAGGGAGCTGTCTAGTCTACTACTGCTTCAATAGATGGCAGCGCAAGAACAATTGCCATCTATTTTCTGTTTTGCTATTGCCTTTTTATTGAGGGTAGAACCTTGGTATTAAATAACCAATCTGGTATTTACTTTGATGACTTAATGAAATCATGAAAGGAAACTGCCAGATTGGTTGGCCTATGAAATTGAATCCATGATTTCCTGAATGCGGATCACGGACGTTACCACCTGCTTCATCCCGTTTTCACTGTCTTTTCCTTTCTATTTTGTTTATTTCTGTTTCTTTAGTTTTTCCTACAAAGTTAACGTTCAAAAACTCAGAGGGAATATTAAAGAAGAAAGGAGAGAAAAAAAAATTCCTTATACGCCTAGAGAGAAAGTTTCCAGGAAACTGGAAAGAAACACTGGCAGAGTTGCACAATTTATTACAACAAGTTACGTGTATAGGTTACAGAGCATTGTAATAAAGAAAACGTATGATTGTCCGGACTAGCCTTTGCTAGTTTTTACAAAAACAATAACAACAATAAAATTAATAATAATAGTAATTCGTATTGATATTAATTATAATTTAGATCCACCGAATGCATTTAAACCCCAAATTTTGCCCAAACCAAAAGAAATCCCACTTTTGTCTACCCTTGGCAGCTACGCAGTAAAGTCGCCCTCTGTACCGTGCTAGCTTCATATACCCAAGATCGCAGTTTCAAACCCGGCCGAGGGCGATGAATTTAAAAATCAGTAGCATGTCTTCCTTCAGAAGGGAAATGAAGGCTTGGTTCTGTGTCGAAGATATACGGCTCGTAAGAGAACTTCAAGCCCGATAAAGAGACTTAATATAACAGTCCATTTCATTTTAGGCAGTAAAGCTTAGCTGTGCTCTTGAAGATGGTCTGTCCTTCGGCGAGTTTCCAGCAGACTGAATGGCTCTTTGTCCCACGATAGCCCACCAAAGGAGCGGAGGAAGGATAGCTTTAACAGTTTCCACAAGGTCGCAGTTGAATCTCATATACATCACTCTGAAGAGAATGGACGTCTTGTTTATCTCATATTGCGTGACGTCAGTGGATATAGATCACAAGTGGTTCCAAACTTGTGGAAGGGGGTAAACAAACAATTCAGCTTGATGCATTGTTTATATAATAACTTTAACAACAATAATAACAATAAAATACGTTATATATTTCTCTATGTACTGAATAATTTCTTACTGAGGAAATGTGAACGAAAAACAGTAAAGGAACTCAAAATATTCATGCATTGTGCTAACTAATTTAGCATAAACAGCGGGAAATCCTATCTTTATTTACAATGGGCAACGATGTTATAATCAAGAACAACCACAGATATCGTTATCAAGTGGTGGGAATACCCGAATGCAAAATAGTGAACTCCGTTTCAGAACTGGCTATGAAATTCTTGGGATGAGATGTGTTCCAGTGTTAGGGATTGGCAACACGACGCTGATGGATAGGAGGGCTGGAATCCCACCAATTCCAAGCTCTGTATTCCAAAATACCATTTCCGAAACCTGGTGGTCGACGGTCCGACATGACAGATTTGTGTGTTAATGCAGTTGTACATATAGGTAAGCATGGTGAAACACCACTGCCTGAGCGTTTGGATCTTTCGGATCTTTATTCTAAGGATGTAAACACGAAAGTTATTTCTTTAATAAATTTAAACCTACATATTTATATATATTACTTTCTCTAGCCCGTAAGCTGAATGCAAGCAGTGGATAGAGAAGGTATTTGTATTCCACCCAAAAATTTGATATCGAGATTTCACCGGAAATACATGTTTTGAGACACCCTGAATGTCACCCTCCATGGTGTAATGGTTACTCAAGGTTGCGGGTTCAAACCCGGCGGAACACGATGGACTTTTTTGGATGTAAAAATCCTTTGCATCGCTTCCATTGGAAGGAAAGCAAAGCTGTTGTCCCGTGTCGTATATTTACGTCACTAAAAGAACCTTAAGCCTGATAAAGAGGCCTCTGAGCAAAATTAAGAAGTCTTTCACGCCCAGCATAGAATGGGACACTGAGAACTACAGTGGTTAAAGAGAGTCCATAAATAAAGCTCAATTTCCATTTACGTGTGTGCCTGTGTGTAAAATAGCTCAGAAAACCCTTTTAATGGCATATTTTCGAAAATTTTTATTTTCTCTAAAATGGCTCTAACAACTTTTATTAAAACGTCATATGTTTAAGACATATTCATAACAAATAAATTGTATATCTTGAATTTTGTAGAAATGGTCTCTGAAGACATCTTGATTCAGGTGACTTTTGTATAACTTTTGTATAACTGGTAAACTCTAATAGACAGACTATACAAAGAATATAGATCGCATTAAAACACATTGTACGTCATATAGAGTTCTTTTTAGTAGAATTAGCCGTTTTTGGGCTATTCTGAGTTATTGGTGAAAGTTCTAAGGGGAGACATATAACTTCTCGGCCCTCTTTTGTTTACTCCTAGGAAGCAAATAAATCCAAATTTCGATTACTTCACATAGCGACCGGTTTTGAAAGATTTAACTATCGCTTTAGTCTAGTGCATTCTCTTATTTCGCTTCAAATTACAAAGCAGAAAGTAATAAGATCATGTTTACCTTGATTAGTATAATGTAGTACATTTTTGTAAGAAAAGGTACTGCTTGAACAGCTGGAGAAAGTCATATGAATGGACAACATAAATATTTAATTTTTTTTCTCGAGACGATTAACGTTTCTTATTCTTTTTCATTAGTTTTATTGTGTTTTATGGGGCATGTTACCAACGATGAGAGTGTAATCAGGTATTTTCACTTTCTCTACATGTACATAGTGTATGGAGAAGGTATTGTATTGCAACCAAAAATTCGATACCGAGATTTCACTGGAAATATATGTTTTGGGTTCTCCTGAATCCAAAAAGTCACTTTTAGAAAAAACTCCGTGTGTGCGTGTGAGGACAGCAAAGCTAAAAAATGAACAGATGTTAAATACCAAACTTGATATATAAGTTTGATATATTCCAAAGATGCGACACAAGAATCTTCAAGAAAATCCCTATAATGGAACTTTTTTCGAAAAATTTAATTTTCTCAAAAATAGCTCTAACAATTTTGATTAAAATATCGTATATTAAAATATTTACCTGACAAATAAAATGTATATTTTGAATTTTCTGGGAATAGCCGCTAAAGACCACTTTATTCTGGATGAACTTTAAGGAATTTTACATAACTGGTAAACCGTAGGAGATAAACAAAATCTACTTTAATAGAAAACGTAGAGCTCGTTAAAACACACAATTTATGTTATATACATTGTTTTAGTGGAGTTGATTATTTTTTAGATGTTCTTTGTTATTGGTTTCAACTTTAAAATACTTATATTTTTCTCATACGGGAATTGCGGAACTCCTCTCCATACAAACAAAAGAGCTTCAGTCACATAGCAACCAGCTTTTGACTATCACTTTAACATATCGTACTCCCTTATTTCCCTTCTACTTACAAGGAAGCAAGTAATAAGGCTATTTCTGTTATTTTTTCTCGATTAGTATGAAGTAAATGAAGCATAACCTTTATAAGAATTATTTGTTGTAGAGATATGGAGAAAGGCATTTGTATGGAACATGTTATTATTATTATTATTATTTGCATTGCCATGAGTCGAAAAACACCCGTATGTGAAAAACTTTAAATATTCTAAAACTGAAACCAATAACAAGAATATCTCAAAATTTGTCAACTCCACGAAAAAAAATGTATATACCATAAATTGTATGTTTCAACAAGATGTACATTTTTTGTGAAGTAAGTTTTTGTGTATCTTTAGGTTTACCAGTTATGCGAAATCCGGAAAAATTCTTTCAGAAGAAAGAGATTTTCAGAGGCGATTCCCAGAAAATTCAGCATATTTATTTTGTTGGCCGTGTAAATATTTTAATATTTTAATAGCAAATTTAGAGCCATTTTTGAAAAATAAAACAAATTGAAAATTTTTCCAGCTAAAGGGAAGTTTGGTGGGGGGGGGGGGTTTCTTTAACATCTCCGTGTCGCATCCTTAGAAGATACTAAAATTATGTACCAAGTGTAGAATTTCACCGAATTTTCGTTTTTGTGTTATCATATGCATAGACACACGAATCGCTTTCTAAAAATACCTTTTTTTAGATTCAGGTGACCCTAAAACGTATATTTCCGGTGAAATCTTGGTATCAACATTTTTGGTTGGTACACATTCTCCATACACTATTTACATAATAGTGTAAAAAAAAGTAATAAAGCATCTGGGCAAAACTCCGCCGTTTCCCGTCCGCAAGTCGTGATTTCGTCCTACTGACATCTGTGGGCGACAAGCTGAAATTTAAATCCCATCAAGGAAATATTCTAACAATGTCTTATGCCTTACTTAGGAGTTACAGGCAATTCTACAGCTATACACTATAGAGAGAGAGAGAGTAATAAAAGAGGGAATTGGTCTTTGGGGTCAACATGAATTTATGCCCTAACAATGTCGCTATCCTCTTCATTTCGTAATTAGAACACATTACTCTGGTCTTAATTTCGTCGATTTTGACATACATGGGAGTTTATATTCAGAGCTTTCAGTCCACGTATAAAGGATTATCCTAGATTGTTTATCTAGTTAATACCACTAACACTAGAACCTCTTTATTTTACTGAGTAATTTCTGGGTTGATGATTAGGTCTTTGGGGACGGTTTGTTTTCAAATGAGTTATGTCGTGCCATAAATGACACGTTTGATGTTGACCAGTATGGCTTATCGAAAGTGTATTATTAGCACTGGCTGGGCATCTACGTATTTAAGCTTCATAATAATGCCATCTAGCGCATTATTTACTGCGAGTAAACATTCAGAGAACCACTTTTCTTTCTGTAATATCATACACGTAATCTCGTGGGAGAATATTGTTTGTAGCCGATTGAGCGTGAAATATCACATAGAAACAGCGACTGAACAGTTATTTGACTTTGCTATTTATAGCTCTTTGATAACTGCGTGCCAATAGGTCACAAAGAAAATATGTGTAGCAATAAATGCTACTCAATGAGAAGTTTCAAGCATATGAAGAGAAAATTAATTCCTTAACTTCTTGTGCAACATATTAAATACCCAAATATTAGACAAAATAGAAATGAAGTTTTATTTATGGACGCTCTTCAACTGCTGTAGTTTTCAACATCCCATTCTACACTGGGCTTCAAAGACCGCTTAATTTCGTTAGCCTTTATCTTGAGGTTTCTTTTACGACTTCGGACACGAAATGGCTGAATTTTGCCCAGATACCTTCTTTTTCCAAGCTATGAGGTCCTGTTATAAACTTTACACGGGACCATTGGTTTTACTTCCCTTCCGAAGGAAGCCATACTAAATCCATCACTCTGCACCAGATTTTAACTGCAATCTTGGTTTTACATACAAGTATGGTAACCACTACACCACGGGGGAGGACTTTAATGAGTGGGCAGAGAAGGTATTGCACTCCATCTGCGACACGGGATCAACGGCTTTAATTCTTTTCCGAAGGAAGCCATGGTAAGCGTTTTTACGCCCGAAAAAATCTTTCGCCCTCCGCCGGGTTTGATCCCGCGACCTTGGCTAGCCATTACACCACAGAGGGCGACTAGCAGTGGTAGACAAACCTGATAAATACTATTTTATCTTTTAGGGATAATGAGTAGAGGAAGTATTGCATTCTAACCAAAAATTCGATACGTAGATTTGATTGAGAATACAGGTTTAGAGACTCTCATAATTCAAAATACATTTTGTATTTCTCTACCTGTACTTGTACAAGTAAGTAAAGAAGTTATTTAAAATTCACCTAAAAATTTGATGTCGATATTTCACCGAAAATATATTTTTACTTTCTCTACACGTACTATGTACATAGTGTATAGAGAAGCTATTGCACTCCACCCAAAAATTCGATACCAAGGTTTCACCGGAAATATATGTTTTAGGGTACCTTGTATAAAAAAAGAGTATTTTCACAAAAAGGTCTGTGTGTGTAAAACGAAAAGTCATTAAAATACCAAACTTGGTATTTAAGTTTTTTATCTTCCAGGGATGCGACACAAAGATTTTGAGAAAAATCCCCCCAGCCTAAACTACCCTTTACATGGAACGTTATACGTAAATTTTGATTTTCTCAAAAATGGCTCATATATTAAACGCATTTACGTGGCAAATAAAATGTAACCTTGAATTTTCTGGGAATAGCTTCTGAAGACTACTTTATTCTGGATGGCTTTTACGGAATTTTGCATAGCTGTTAAACCGTAAGAGATGGGGGAAAGCTTACCACACAAAAAATGTAGAGCACTTTAAAACACCCAATCTATTATATTGCATTTTTTTCGTGGGGTTCATCGTTTTTGAGGCATTCCTTGTTTTTGGTTTCAGCTTTAAAAACTTATACTTTTCTTACATAGGACTTTGTCAACTCCTATCCATATAAAAAAAGAAACTTCAGTCAAATAGCAACCAGCTTTTGATTATCACTTTAACTTATGGTAATCCCTTATTTCGCTTCTACTTACAAGATAGTAAGTAATAAGGCTAGATATGCTAATGTTTCTCAATTAGCATGAAGTAAATAGAAGAATAAGCTTTCTAACAATAATTTGTTTCAGAGATGTAGAGAACGTCATGTGAATTTAACTCATTAGATTTTTAAATTCCCTTTAGTCAAAAAAAAAATCTTGAAAAGGGTTCATTGTGTAATTCTATAAACAGAACTCAAAAACGAAAATTCAGCTAAATACCACAATTTATATTTGGTTCGGTATCTTCCAAGGAGCGGCGCCATGCTCAAGTGGTTAGAACGCTCGCCTCCCACCTGGGCGGCCCGGGTTCAATCTCAAGTGCTCGCTTGTGGGATTTGTGGAGGACGAAGCGGCGTATGGGACATTTTCTCCGGCACTTCCGGTTTCCTCCGCCACTCATTTCAGCAGTTGCTCCATCACTATTTCTATCATCCACTTGCTGACGCTCATGCCTGGCTACGGGCCGACCACTCGTTCCCAGTTCTCCATTCTGTGGTTCGTGTCTGTTCCCTGACCCATAGGCGCCCCCCTACGTATGGGGGGGTAAGCCTACTATGAAAGTCTTCCAAGGATACGACACGAAGATTTTGAGAAAATACCCCTGTCCCTTACAAGACATATTTTTCAAAAATAGCTCTAACAATTTTGTTAAGATACCAAATATTTAAGAAATTTTCATGACAAATTTCATTGAGTTTTCTGCGTATAGCCTCTGAAGACCACTTTATTCCGGACGATTTTTAAATAAGTGGTTCACCAAAAGATATGGACAAAAAATGTAGACCCCGTTAAACTCGTACTTTTCTCAAACGAGAACATCATCTTTGGTCCCATACTAGTTTTATTTTGCTCCTGTCTACGCAAATGAGAACCGACTTTAAATTATTTCAGGTTTTAAAAGATTTTAGTATAGCTTTAGCTAATGTATGCCTTATTTTATCTTCTACTTACAAGAAAGCATGTAATACGTTAATTTCCTCTAATGTTTATCTCGATTAAGATAAAATAATACTTTGTAAGAATAATTTGTTTGCAGAAAAAGTAGAGAAAGTCATGTGAATGGAACACTTCAGATTTTTACTTTCTCTATACGTGCTATGTATATAGTGTATAGAGAAGCTATTGCACTCCACCCAAAAATTCGATACCGAGATTTCAACGGAAATATATGTTTTAGGGTCCCCTGTATCCAAAAAAAGTATTTTCAGAAAAAGGTGCGTGTGTCCGTGTGACTGTGAACAAGATAACTCATAAACGAAAAGTCGGTAAAATACCAAACTTGGTATTTAAGTTTAGCATCTTCCAGGGATGCGAACGAAGATTTTGAGAAAAATCCCCCCACCCCAAACTACCCTTTACATGGAACTTTTTTTTAGAAAATTTTGATTTTCTAAAAAAATTACTCACGATTTTGATTAGAATAGCGCATATTAAAGATATTTATATGACAAATAAAATGTATATTTTGAATTTTCTGGGAATAGCCTCTGAAGACTACTTTATTCTTGGTCAATTTTACGGAATTTTGAATAACTGCTAAACCGTAAGATATGGACAAAAACTTATCACACAGCAAATGTAGAGCACCTTAAAACACACAATTTATGTTGTATACATTTTTTCGTGGAGTTGCTATTTTTTGAGATATTCCTTGTTTTTTTTTCAGCTATAAAGACTTATGCTTTTTCTCATAAAGGATTTTTGAACTCCTGTCCATACAAACAAAGGAACATCAGTCACATAGCAACCAGCTTTTGGCTTTCACTTTAATCTATGATACTCCCTTATTTCGCTTCTACTAACAAGGAAGCAAGTAATAAGACTATTTCTGCTAATTTTTGCTCCATTAAATGAAGTAAATAGAATAATTTGTTGCAGTGATATAGAGAAAGTCATGTGAATGGAACACATCAGATTTTTATATAAAGGACTGTTGAATGAGTGTGTGTGTGTGTCTGAATAGAATAACTAAGAATGAAAACTCTGTTAAATACCAAACTTGGCATTTAAGTTCAGTATCTTCCAAAGATTCGACACGAGGTTTTTAATCAACATTATAGTCACTTTTCATAAGTAATACCAAGAGGGTTTTCATCTTGTCGATAATTTACGCCCGGAGCGAAGCGAGGTGAGTCAAAGTCCTAAGAGATGAAAACACGGGTTGTATTTGGTAAGACGAGATAGACTATTAATAATGTATAATATATAGGAAGGGAGATTTTATGAGGTTGTGATTGTAATACTTACATTAGTTCTCAAATGGTAGATGACGCATAAGACCATGACTATTTACCTTTCTTAACTGCCACCTGAATGATGACATGGCCGGTCGTGTCTACATCCTATGTAAGATAATCGAAAGCAACAATAGAAATTCGGAACAATTATTTTATTTCAAATTTTAATAAGTAGTACATGAAATGGAAGCAAACGTTATTTTATTTGAAGTTATTGCACTCGTCTCATGCATAAGAAACATAAATAATGATTATTTTCATGTCTTTTTTGAACTAAATACATTACGAAATGGATAACACTTTAAATAAACATTGTAACTGAATTAACTGAAAGTACAACTATGGAACTGACAGTTTTTAAAAGTGAAGGTTGGCGGCCTGGATTGTCACCTTACTAATAACTAAAACAGGAGGTTAAACACACGAACGTCAGATGCGATTAGATTTCAAAGAAATGAATATCAGCTGCGATAAGATGTTTTGTCAATATCGCTCCGGTTAGATGAACGCGATGGTTGAGATTATCTAATCTCGGTCATTGTATTGGCACCTTAATAGTGGTGCTGAAATTTTAGTAAAACAAATAGGAACATATTCCATGCAAAGAGCAGTTCTGGGTGGGAGTATTTCCTGGAAATCTGAACTTAGATATGAGAGAACGTAGGCTTTCACGGCCGGAGTCAGAGTAACTAAGAAATGTTTGACCAGACCAGACCAGAGCAATTGGCAGGCTGAGGGCAGCCCGAGGTGTGATAGACGTGTCCCTGTTCTCGGAGAGAACTTAACCACGCTCTGACGGATTGTGGGGTTATGCAGGATGGCGGGTGAGTGTTGGGAAATGTTTGACCAGAGCAGACCAGAGCAATTGGCAGGCTGAGGGCAGCCCGAGGTGTGATAAGACGTGTCCCTGCTCTCGGAGAGAACTTAACCACGCTCTGACGGATTGTGGGGTTATGCAGGATGGCGGGTGAGTGTTGGGAAATGTTTGACCAGACCAGACCAGAGTAATTGGCAGGCTGAGGGCAGCCCGAGGTGTGATAGACGTGTCCCTGTTCTCGGAGAGAACTTAACCACGTTCCGACGGGATTGTGGGGTTTTGCAGGATGGCGGGTGAATGTTGGGGTTGTGGAGTGACGGGAGGAGGCAAGTGTTGCCCCTCGACGGTTGCTTATGATGGTGCAACGGCCCTTGTGCACCGCTGGTGTGTGTTTATCAAAATGTTTGTTTTGAGGTTTTAATTTTGAATCCAAGCAACTCTTGAAGGATTATAAGGAGCTTTAGCCGTAGCAGCTGTTGGAGGTGCTCCTTCGTTACCGGGGATGCCCGCAAGCCATGCGGGGAAGCCGGTATCGCCTGAAGCGGCGGTTTGTGGGATCGTAATCTCCAAGAGACCTAACGAGGGCGCTCCGATGGAATGGTAACCCTTCGTTGAATTTTGTTGCGCGACGCCTAATCTCGTCCTCCAGGTATGGTGGACCAGAGGCTTCGTGCAGGAGTCTCGTTGGAAAGCCTCGAGGCACAGAATAGATAGCCCGAAGACACCTATTCTGTACCCGCTGCGCCATGCCCCAGATCTCACAGGCGTAGATTAACAAGGGGACTATGAGAGCTCTCAAGAGGCGCAATTTAAGGGGAACCGTCATCGAGGACTTCAGCATCGGGTACAGTGAGGCCGCAGCCCCATTGCCCCGGCACCACAGCCCCCTGATGTGCTCCCTGGAAGTGACGCCCCTGTCAAACTTCACCCCCAAGTAGGTGATGGTGTTGGTCCATTGTATCCTTCGTCTGAGGTACGTGAATGTGGGGAAGTTTGCGGGAAAGCGGCGCTTGGTGAAAAGAATAGCGTGGCTTTTCTGCGGGCTGATGGACAATCGCCAACGCTCGCACCACTCTTGGATGAGGCAGAGGTGTCTCTGAATGGGGTTGAAGGCTCTGCGTGGGTGTTTGTTTGTACAGTATAACAGCACGTCATCAGCATACTGGGCTATGTTGACTTGCTGCACTGTTGGTAGGTCGGCCATGTAGATGCTAAAGAGCGTGGGGGAAAGTACACAACCTTCGGGGACTCCGCCTCTTATTGGCCTAGTTGTTGATTTGTGTCCCGCAACTGAAACTACAAAATATCTGTGTTTGAGGTATGAGTGTAGTAGGTGTATGATGTGTGTCGAGAGCTCCAGTCGGATTAATTTGAGGAGCAGACCCGCGTACCAGGTCGTAGAGAAGGTCTTCTCCACGTCCAGCGACACCGCCGCAGTGTAGGCTCTGTCCTGGAAACCCAGGGCTGTGGCCTCCACCACTCTCAGTAGTTGCTGGGGTGTAGAATGCCCAGGACGAAAACCAAACTGGTGATCTGGGATGGCTTGAATGTCGCCCAAAAGAGGGGACAAGCGGACTAGTATTAGCCTCTCGAAAACCTTCGAGAGAACTGATAGGAGACTGATGGATCGGTAGTTGGATGGGTGTATCGGGTCTTTCCCCGGCTTCAAGATGCACATCACACGGGCCTCCCTCCACTCGCGTGGAAAGTGGCACAAGATGAGGCACATGTTGAAAACCTTGGTTAGAAAGAGTACCGCCTTGATGGGAAGATATTGGAGCATGGCGGGGGTTAGACCGTCAGGACCCGCTGCCTTTTTGGGGTTGAGACGCCGGAGAACGCCCTGGAGTTCACTGGGTCGGATGACAGGAAGTCGGTCCGCCTCGTCGAGGGGACGTCGAAGGTATCGACGCACCTCCCGCCGAACACGGTCCGAGAAGTCTTCGTCCTGGGGGTCGTCTCGTGGCCTCATAGACCTTTCGAGGTAGTCAGCGAACACATCGGCCTGTCGACTAGGCCACACAGAAAAGTCCGCGGTCGCCCTGCACGCTATTGAGGCAGAGGGCGAGCATATTATAAATTTCCAAGACACCTCTATCCTCTCATCTACAACACACTACCATGCACGACTACAGCGAGAGGCTATAGATATTTATAAGCATCCGAACAATTTTAATAAAAAAGAAGAGGCACTAAAACTCTAGGAATTGGCATCCCATCATTGAAAGCAGGAAACGTCATCAAACGAGAAGCAACGAAGCGGTCCAATCAGAAGAGGAGAGCCCAAGCCTCGCCCCCCACTTGCCTGTATGAAAGTAGCGATCCCGACAGTCAACAGTGGTGTCATGGGGCTCGGCGGTACCGGGCCCCATGACACCACTGATGCCCCATTAAATAGAGACACCACAGTATAAAATCCTTTCTCTCCCCTTTCCTTATTTCCTTCCCAAATACCCTATATACCTGTTATCCCTATAACCTTTATTCCTGTTCCCCCCCCCCCCAAAAAGTCAAAGCTTCGGACGCAGCGAAACCTTCTCCAAGAAAACTTCGACCGCGCCACTGAAGATGTCCACCGTAGTTGTGGATGAAACGTCTGGTACTCCTAACACCAGCAAAACTGCCCGGAAACATTTCTTAGTTACATGAACTTAGATAGTTAAATATTTGGCATTTATCCGACTTTTCGTTTGAGTAAAGGTTAAGGCATACTAGACTGTCACGACCGGAATGGAATGAAGCAGAACATTTCGAAAGGGCGCGGTCGGAACCGGCAGGTTTCCATTCCTACCGAGAGGGTCTGTTTCCGGACTCTTGGAAACTTCTGCAGGTGACGAATGGCTTTCGTAAGAGTTCTAAAGTATACAGTCGACTGTCTTAACAAGCTCTACTTTCATTATTTCTTGTGCTAAGAGCAAGTTTGGTTCGAAAATTTCTCCTCTCTCTTCCTGAAGTATTTAAAAGTCACAAAAAACTGATGTGTTACATTCACATATATTTCTCTAGGTGTTCCATACACACACACTATACTTACCAAAGATTATTCTTTTATCTGCATATACTAATGGAGATAAACATTAACAGAAATTGCCTTTTTACTTAATTCCTTGTAAATAGAATGTAAAAAAAGGGAATACATTTGGCTAGAGCTACAGTCAAATCTTTTAAAAGCTGGTCTGTATGTGAAACAGTGAAGGTTCGGTTCCCTTTGCATGGTCCCGTTTGAAAAAAGTTAGTGGTTTAAAACTGAAACCAATAACAAGGAATATCTTAGAAACGGTCAGCTCTACATAAAAAAATCTGATGTGTTCCATTCACATAACTTTCCCTATATCTCTGCAATAAATTATTTTTAAAAAACTTATACATCTATTTACTTCCTGCTAATCGTGAATAAATTAGCAGAAATAGTCTTATTTCTTGCTTCGTGTAAGTAGAAGCGAAATAAGGTAATAGCATAGGTTCAAGTGATAGTCGAAAGCTGGTTGCTATGAGATTGAAGTTCCTTTGTTTGTATGGACACGAGGCCCCAAAGTCCTGTATGAGAAAAATATAAGTTTTTATAGCTTAAACCACAAACGAGGAATATCTAAAAAACAATCAACTCCACGAAAATAATGTACATAGCATAAATTGTGTGTTCTAACGTGCTCTACATTTTTTGTGTGGTAAGGTTTTGTCTATCCGTTACGGTTTAGCAGTTATGCAATATTCCGTAAAATTCATCCAGAATAAAGTAGTCTTCAGAGTCTATTCCCAGAAAATGCAACTCGTACATTTTATTTGTCAGGTAAATATATTTAATATACGATATTTTAATCAAAATTGTTACAGCCATTTTTGGGGAAATTAAAATTTTCGAAATTTTTTCCATGTAAAGGGTATTTCGGGGTGGGTGGATTTTCTTTAAAACCTTCGCAACCTTGGAAGATACCGAACATAAATACCAAGTTTGGTATTTAACGGTCTTTTCGTTTTTGAGAGCTTGCTGCCCACAGACACTCACACACCCACACAGCGACATTTTTCTGAAAATGCTTTTTTTTTGGATTCTGGGGGATCCAAAACATGTATTTTCATTGAAATTTCGGTATTGAATTTTTGGGTGGAATACAACACTTTTTCTATCAAATGCGTATATGGCGTATGCATAGATGGTAAAAAGAAAATGGGAATTTAAATGCATTTAATGGCATTCTTTACTTATTTTAATGATGTAAATGCATTTGACTGTTTTCTACAGGGCAAAAGACTACAGACTGCGTGGTCTAACTTCAGGTATTAAAATGTGATCAGGCGAAACCAAAATGGATAATCTATACTCACAGGTGGCGCCATACGACCTCGAGAAAGCAACAGGTGGTAAATTATGTAACGCGTTTGTGGAAAAACTGTTAGACGAAGAAAAAACAACGAACACATTCAAGTAGATTTATATTAAGATATCAAATTTATATTCTCTAGCACGTATGTACAATGCACATATTAGGTAGAAAGGTAATCAAATACATCGAAAAAGTCCATACCAAAATTTCGCCAGAAATATTACTTAAGTATCAAACTTTAGTATTTTCCAAAAATGCGACTGAAGATTTTCAGAAAAATCCGCCCATATACCAAACTAGCCTTTGCATCTACATTTTTTAAATTTTCGATATTCTATCGTAGGGCTATAAGGACTTTGATTAAACTGCCCCATATTAAAGATATTTAATTGACAAATAAAGTAATATCCTAATTTTTTGGGAATGGCCTCTGAAGAATTCTTCTTTCTGAAAGAGCTTTGCATAACTGTAGGAGACCACAATTTACTCCTCAAAAGTACAGTCGATCTCATTAAAACACACAATTTAGGTCGTATTGTTTGTTATTGAAAAACAGTTTTATAGATATTCCCTGTTAATGGTGTCAATTTTGAAATACTTATTCTTTTCTCAAACGGAAAGCGCTCGTCGGTTTAATACCTGTTTTGTTTTACTCCTGGCCTACTTCTCTTCGAAAAGAGAACCGCATTTCAATGACTATTGCTTTAGCCTAATAGACTATATCTGGTAATGCTTGTATTGATTAGCAATATATGCATAAAAATAATCTTTTGTAAGAACAGTTTATTTGCAGTAAAGATAGAGAAAGTCCTGTGAATGGAACACATCAGCTTTTTACATTCTCTACACTTACTATGTACATAGTGTATAAAGAAGGTATTGCACTCCATCCAAAAATTCGATTCCGAGATTTCATCGGAAATATATGTTTTAGACTCCCGTATATCCAAAACAAGGCGCATGTGTCTGTGTGTTTGTATGTCAGTGTGTCCGTGAACACGATAACTCAAAAACGAAAAGTCAATAAAAGACCACACACGACACGAAATTCTTTTAGAAAAATCCCCCCAACCCAAACTACCCTTTTACATGGACGTTTTTTCGAAAAGTTTGATTTTTTCAAAAATGACTAACGATTTTGATTAAAATGACCTATATTAAAGATATTTGCCGCACAAATAAAATGTATATCTTGCATTTTCCGGGAATGGTCTCTGAAGACTACTTTATTCTGGATAAATTTTATGCAATTTTGCATAACTGCTAAACTGTAAGATATGGACAAATCCTTACCACACAACAAATGCAGAGCACGTTAAAACACACAATTTATGTTATATACACTTTTTTCGTGAAGTGGAAGGTTTTCGAGATATTCCTTGTTTTCGGTTTCAGACTTAATAAGCTTATACTTCTCTTACAGAAATGTGTCACTCCTGTCCACACAAAGAAAGGAACTTCATTGACACATCAACCAGCTTTTGACTATTACTTTAACCTATGGTACTCCCTTATTTCGTTTCTACTTACAAGGAAGCAAGCAATAAGACTATTTCTGCTAATTGTTTTTGGATTAGCATGGAGCAAATAGAAGCATAAGTTTTCTAACAATAATTTGTTACAGAGATGTAGAGAAAGCCATGTGAATAAAACACATCAGATGATTAGAATATGCTATATTTCTAACACACTGTATAAATATGCCGGTGGCAAGAGAACGTAAGGTTGCTTTGTATTTAATAATCTCACTCATTAACTTCAAGCTTTAAGACTCTTTTAAGTGTTGACTTTCTGCTTCTCCCTTGCTTTGAAGATGATGTGGAGTATAATATTCTTAGCCTTTAGCGATTTTATGTTCTGAGTACTAGAAGACAAAAAGTGCTTGAAGAGAAAAGTGCTTGATGAGCAAGCAATATTACTCATAAACTGGCAAACATAGCTCTCAACTTTAGGAACATTAGGGCTCTGTAATTATACTATAAAATGAGCATCATGCTAATGATGTATGAATTAAACATGAGACTTCCATCCAAATTCACATCAGCTTATTCTTAGGCACACCCATCTGTAAAAACCCACAATTTCAGTTCGATACATTTGAAATTATCATACAGGATCATAGGTTTAAATATTAATACACAATATAAAATCTGATGTGTTCCATTCTACTTTCTCTTCATCTCTGCAACAAATTATTGTTAAAAATATTATTCTTCTATTTACTTCATGCTAATCGAGAAAAAAATAGCAGAAATAGTCTTATTACTTGCTTCCTTGTAAGTAGAAGCGAAATAAGGGAGTACAATAAGTTAAAGTGATAGCCAAAAGCTGGTTGCTATGTGACTGAAGTTCCTTTGTTTGTATAAACATGTGTTGACAAATTCCTGTATAAGAAAAGCATGTTTTTAAACCGGAAACCAATAACAAGGAATATATCTAAAACAATTAACTCCATGAAAAAAATGTATATGACATAAATTGTGTGTTTTATCGTGATCTACGTTTATTGTGTAAAAGTACTTGTCTATCTCTTACAGTTTACCAGTTATGCAAAATTCAATAAAAATATCCAGAATAAAGTAATATTGAGATGCTATTTCCAGAAAATTCAAGATATGCATTGTATTTGTTAGGTAAATATCTTTAATATACGATATTTTAATAAAAATCGTTAGAGCCAGTTTTAAGAAAATCAAAATTTTCGAAAAAAGTTTCATGTAAAAGGTAGTTGGCGGTGGGGCTATTTTCTTTAAAATCTTCGTGTCACATCCTTGGAATATACCAAACTTAAATACCAAGTATTTAACTGTCTTTTCGTGTTTGAGGTATGCTGTCCACAGACACACACAAAGAGAGACAGACACAAATTTAAATGGCGTTTTATTTATGGACGCTCTTTAACTGCTGTGGTTCTCAGCGTCCCATTCTATACTGGGCATGAAAGACCGCTTAATTTTGCTCAGAGGCCTCTCTATCAGGCTTGAGGTTCTTTTACGTGCCGTAAATCTACGACACGGGACCAACGGCTCTACTTCCCTTCCGAAGGAAGACATGCTAAGGAAAAAATCCATCGTCCTCCGCTGGGTTTGAACACACACACACGGACCTTTTGTAAAAATGACCTTTTTTTTGTATTCAGGGGGTCCTAACACATGTATTTCCAGTGAAATCTCGGTATCGATTTTCTGGATGGAATACAGTACTTCCTCTATACACTGTGTAGAGAAAGTAAAAACTTACTACACAAAAAGTGTAGATCTCGTCAAAACACACTTCTTATGTCGTATCATTTTTGTATAATGGCTAACCTTTTCCGAGTTATTCCTTGTTATTGGTTTCAATTTTAAGATACTTAAACTTTTCTCAAACTAGAAGTCGGCCTTGTTTCTTTTTACTCCTAGCCAAGCAAAGAAGTGAATTTTAATGAATTTTAAACCATTTGACTATCGTTTTAGCATAGTGTATTTCCTTATTTACCGCATTAACCGGCCGGGAGGGGCTCGAGGCGCTGACCACGTCTCACCCTCCAATACTGCACCCCATCCATGACGTCTATAGTGGACCGAGATGGGGGACGCAGCGGCCGGGCGGTAGGCCAAGGTTCCCCGTGAGCTGTAGTGCCATGGAGTTATTATTATTTCCTTATTTATAATTTTAAGGAACTAAGTAATAAGACCATTCTGCTAAAGATTATCTCGATTAGCATGAGAATAATACTCCTTTGTAATTTTTTGTAAAACAAATAGAGAAAGTCATGTGAATGGAACACATCAGAATTTTTTGGTGAAAACGCTTTAATGTTTCTCTGGCTATGTCAAATAACATGTTTTTAAATTGGCTAGAAACTGTTAAGTGTCTCACTTCAACTGTTTTGGAGAAAAATTCAATTAAAGAAGAAAGTATGTGAACATTTTTGCATTTTCTTGTTTATGAAGTATCAACAAGTTAGGAATTATGAGTCTAAGTCATTCTCTGGATATGATTTCTGTATTAAAATAAGTTGTTTTATAAATGGTAAGGTTTTCCGTTATAATAATGTGATTAGTTTTCAGAAAAACTTAGTATATAATTGTATTAAGTTTGAGCATGGAAATTGCTACTCTGTCTCTATCGGGTGCCTTTAATGGCCAGAGTCTTTAGTCTTTCACCTTGGTTCTATGTGAACCAGCTGCCTCTACTTAAGTAGGTGCACCAGTGCAGGGTTAGAAAACTCACGGGGAATACACCACATCAGATTCTTACCTAAAAGGTCAGCCTGATTCAATGTTTTAAGCCATCCAATGAACTGCGTAGAAGGATCGTATATCTAGTAAATATTTATTTATGATATAAGAACGTTATGGTTTTTGATTCGAGCGGGATTATTGTGAAACGAGACGCAGTCGAAATACACAACCCTGCGAGAATAAAAAAGAACGCACGTGTAGTACATAATCTTCTACGAGAATTTTCTGATATCAAAAGAAAATAACGAACAGATGAAATAAATTTTAGGTTAAGTTTGAGCCATTTACCAAGGGTTACAGTTCGTTATTACTTTCTCTACACGTAGTATGTACACAGTGTATAGAGAAAGTATTGCAATCCACCTAAAAATTCGATAACGAGATTTCACCGGAAATATATGTTTTAGGGCCCCTTTAGCAAAAAAAAAAAGCATTTTCAGAAAAAGGTGGGTGTGTGTCCATGTGTCTGTGAAAACGATAACTCAAAAACGAAAAGTCATTACATTTTTTTCGTGGAGTTGATTGTTTTTGAGATATTCCTTGGTTTTTTTTTCTCAGCTATAAAGACTTATACTATTCTCATGCAGGACTTTGTGAACTGGTGTCCATACAAACAAAGGAACTTCAGTCGCAGATCAACCAGCTTTTGACTATCACTTTAACCTATGATACCCCCTTATTTCGCTTCTAATAACAAGGAAGCAAGTAATAAGAGTATTTCTGCCAAATTTTGCTCCATTAGATGAAGTAAATAGAATAATTTGTTGCAGTGATATAGAGAAAGTCATGTGAATGGAACACATCAGACTTTTGTTCTGTGGTGCATTTAGAGAAAATGGGGGAGTTTGAGAATTATGATATCCTTAGAGCTGCGAAAACGCAGAATCAAATTTACTAACTACTAAATGCCGAAAAGTGTATCAGAAATGTATGAAGTAGTGTCTGTTGATCAGTGATGCATATGCATTAATACGAGCGTAAAGTTGGAACAAGATGACTCTAGGCTTGCATTTTACGCTTGCTGCACTTCCGTAAAAATCAAGTTTGCGATCTGAAATGAGCTCGCAAACTACTAAATTACACTCGATCGTAGAAAAACAAATCAGATGTGTTCCATCCACAGACTTTCCATACATCTCTGCAGTAAATTATTGTTAAAAAACTTATTCTTCTATTTACTTGATTCCTTATTAGTAGAAGGGAAATAAGGTAGTACCGTATGCTAAGTCGATCATCAAATCTTTTAGCAGCAGTTTGCTATATGAATTTAGTACCTTTGTTTGTATGGGCAGGAGTTGAAACATTCTTTTATGAGAAAAGTATAAGTATTTCAATGCCGAAACATATAACAAGGAGTGTCTCAAAAAACGATCAACTCCACGAAAAAATGCGTATAACATAAATTGTGGTAAGCTTTTTTCTAGCTTACGGTTTACTAGTTTTGCGAAATTCCGCAAAATTCATCCATAATAAACATGTCTTCAGAGGTTATTCCTATAACATTGAATGTACACAGCTTATTTGACACATATATACCTTAAATATAAGAGATTTTAATCAAAATATTTAGAGCCATTTTGGAGAAAATACAAACTTTCAATTCTTTTTCCATATAAAGGGTATTTGAGGGTGTGGGGATTCTTGAAAATCGACGTGTTGCATCCTTGGAAGATACTGAACTTAAATATCAAGTTTGGAGTTTAACGGGCTCTTCGTTTTTGTGCTATGGTGCACAAACACATATACACACATACACAGGGACATTTTTCTAAAAATCTTTTTTTCGATTCAGGGAGTCTCAAGATATATATTTCCCGTGAAATCTCGGTATGGAACTTTTGGGTGCAATACAATATCTTCTCTATTAACTATATACATAGAACTTGTAGAGAAAGTAAAAATGTATATAACTTAAATTATGTTTTAACCGGCTCTAAATTTTTGTGTGGTAAGTTTCTGTCTATGTTACAGTTTACCAGTTATGCAAAATTTCGCAAAATTCATCCATAATAAACAGGTTTTCATAGGCTATTCCCAGGAAATAAAATGCATACAATTTATTTGGCATATATATATATATATATATATATATATATATATATATATATATATTTTAATCCAAATCTTAGGAGCCGTTTTGGAGGAAATAAAATTTTTCGAAATGTTTTCCATGTAAAGGGTAGTTGGGGGTGGGAGGATTTTCTTGAAAATTGTCGTGTCGCATCCTTAGAAGATATTGAACTTAAATATTAAGTTTGGAGTTTAACGGAGTTTTCATTTTTGAGCTATGCTGCACACACACACACGCACACATATATATGGACCTTTTTCATAAAATATTTATTTTGGATTCAGGGGATCTCAAAACATATATTTCCAGTGAAATCTCCGTATCAAAATTTTGGGTGCATTACAATACCTATTACACTATTACATGTAGAGAAAGTACTACTTTACCCACAGCTACATTAAAGTTATTTGTGGTACGGTTATAAGCTGCTAAGCGAGTGCTTCTATCTAAATAGGTAGCTGATTTTAAGAGGCGCATTATCCCCTCAATTAAGGGTTTATCACGCACCATCGGAGTATTAAACTTTAATCACTAATTCTCTCTCCCTGCATGTAACAGTCTAGTCCTTCACAGCGAAAATTATTTAAGGCGATTTATGGCGAACGGTGATTCGAAATACTTTCCCATTAAAACTGAACACTCAGCTTCCACCTTTAAAAGTGTTCCGTTAAAAAAGAGCACTTTCTCATAATGACTGCCGACGTAATAGTTACACTTAAACAAAGAGTTTTAAAATGGGTGCTTTCTCCTGTACACATACTATGTACATAGTGTAAAGAGAAAGTATTGTGTTGCACCCAAGAATTCGATACCGAACTTTCACCGGAAATACATGTTTTGGGTCCCCCTGAACCCACAAAAAGCATTTTTGGAAAAAGACATGTCTGGATAGTGTTCAACGTCCATTTTTACTATTTGTAACACCGCAGGCGATGTGTATGTGTCTGTCTGTGGACATCAAACCTCAAAAACGAAAAGACCGTTAAATACTTAAGTACTTTGTACTTAAAAACTTGATATTTAACATTGGTATCGTTCAAGGATGCGACACGAAGATTTTCAAGAAAATCCCCCACCACAAACTACCATTTACATGGAAAATTTTTTGAAAATTTCAATTTTCTCAAAAAAGGCTTAAACTGTTTTGATTAAAATATCTTTTGCTTAAGACATTTTTATGACTAACGAAATGTATATCTTGGATTTTCTGAGAATAGCCCCTGAAACATCTTGAGTCTGGCTCACTTTTATGCAACTGTTTAATCCTAAGAAATAGACAAGTAGCGAAAATAAAAAGCAGCTAATATATATATTATTTTTTTTTATTTTCGATACTTTTCCCTTTCTGTACACGTACTATGTATATGCTGTATATTTTTGTGTTGTATACATTACATGTATCCTAGGAAGTATCAAAAATGAGTATTTCATCGTGAAGGTACTTTACTTCATTTTAAATTATTTTAATTCCTTTGGCAGCTCCCCATTCTTTAAATAATGAAAATTCCTTGCCATAAAAGCCCATCAACTTCCAGGGTAACAAACTAAGTACAGTTTTTTAACATAAACTAAAATTTCTTCGTGAATTTATATTTTCATTCATTAATTGATTTATTTGGTGCAGTTTAAACCACCAGAATTGAAAGTGTTTATTCCGGCAGGGTTACGCAGCAACGAATAAACAAAGCTCTACCTACGTCACGACTATAATTATTTTCCTCGTAATGACGACTCTAATAATATTAATAATAATGTATTATTTAAGTTAATATTAGCAGTTAATAAGATAAAATGTTGTATATTACACGTGGCTTATTAGACTATTATTTACTCATGAGAAATTAGAACATTTATCCTTACGTGCTTGTATACTAAAATCGCACTCACAGGCCGCGTCGTGGCCAAGTGGTTGAACCACTCGCCTCTTACGTAGATGGCCCGGGTTCGATCCCAAGCGACCGCATCTAAAATTCGCGCTGGACAAGCGGCGCAGGGGCCGGTTTCCCCCGCCATTGCATTCCACCGGTGCTACATTTTCATTTCATTTTTCACTAGTGTCATCGCTTGCGGTACCACAAGTAGTAAAAAAAAAAAAAAATCCCACTCACAAGTAATAGTCTATTTAAGCCACTTATAATATAGATAACTATTGTTAAATTGGTATTGAAACCAATTCTGTTTATTATTAATAAATATCTACATATATCATTATGCTTTCGAAAGTAATATATTAATTTATGTGTTAATTTGTTTTTAAGTATTTATACAACAGAAGTACATATAGCGTGTTATTCTACCACTCCTTTCAATTAGTAAAACAACTTGCATTATGCATGTTACCTAAATAAGAAAAATATCGTCAATTGTAAACAGTGATAAAACAGCGGATGCTGAAAGATATTTTTTTCTCTCTTTTGAGCAACAAAGTGTCAAGATTGGAGGGGGCGGTTGGAAGTGCTATCGGTGTTGCAGAGGAAAAGTACAGAGATAGCGCCTTAATGAAGCTATTGTCCACAAGTGCTCTCCACACAACTCACCACGTCAATGATCTGCTGCAGGGTAAGGCCAAATTTCACTTCTAGGGGCTCCGACTCGTTCGCAACAGGCCGTTCTAAAACGTTGTACCTGTCCAGCAACTGGTTCAGCAGCCGCTTCTCGTGAGTGCCTTGTTCTGTACCTGAAAATAAACATTATTTCATTAGAAGACCCAACAAATTGATTTACGTTTCTCTCTATACAATCTCTATACATGGTGATTCAAAATACTTTTATAGATTATGGGGATAGCTTCCTTACTTCAAAAAAAAAAAAAAAATATCTAATGTGTTTCATTCACATACCTTTCTCTACATCTCTACAACATATTATTCTTTAAAAATTCAGGCTTCTATTTACTTCATACTAATCGAGAAAAAATTAGCAGAAGTATAAGGGGAATAAGGGAATACCATAGGTTAAAGTGATACTCACAACCTGGTTGCTGTGTGATTAAAGATCCATTGTTTGTATGGACAGGAGATATTTATCTGATAAATAGCATGTATATCTAGAATTTTTGAGGAATTCTGGATGAATTTTACGGCATTTTTCATAACTGCTAAAGCGTAAGAAATAGACAAAAACTTACCACACAAAAAAAGGTGGAACACATTAAAACACAAATTTTATGTTAAATACATTTTTTTCGTGGAGTTGATCGTTTTTGAGATATTCCTTATTTTTGGTTTCAGCTATAAAGACTTATACTTTTCTCATACAGGAATTTGTCAACTCGTGTCCATACAAACAAAGGAACTTCAGTCACATAGCAACCTATGACAATCTCTTATTTCGCTTCTACTTACAAGAAAGCAAGTGATAAGACTTTCTGCCAATTTGTTTCTCGATTAGTATGAAGTAAATAGAAGCATAAGCTTTTTAACAATAATTTGTTGTAGAGATGTAAAGAAGGTCATGGGAATGGAATACATCAGATTTGTCATTAATAAACTGATAACGCGGAAACGAAGCGTTTTAAAGCATATATTTATATGAACGTATTTTCTTGTTAAATGTCAGAAATCAATCCTCAAACGTTGTAAAAGTATTTTTGAATCACTTATTTTATTCTTTAAACTGTTATTACTACTTCTACACATATCGTTAGAGAAGATATTGTAGTCCACCCAAAAATTCCATTATAAGATTTCATCAAAAATACATGTTTTGAGACCCCTTGAACCCCAAAAAATTAGAAACATCCGTATGTGTGTCTGTGGGCAGCATAATTCAAAAATGAAAAGTCGGTTAAATACTCAAGTTGGTATTTAAGTTAAGCATCCTCCTAGATAACCATAGAAAGATTTTCAAGAAAATGCTCCCACCCAACTTTTTGGAAAATTTTTATTTTCTCAAAAATGCTCTAAAATTTTTATTAAAATGCCGCATGTTTAAAATATTTTCATGACAACGAAATATAAATTTGGATTTTCTGGGAATAGCCTCTGTAGATTTTTTCATTCTGGGTAAACTTTGTGTAACTTTTGTATAACTGGAAAACCGTAAGAAATAGATAAAAACTTGATACACAAAAATCTGATGTGTTCCATACACATTCATTTCTGTACGTCTCTGGAACAAATTGTGGTTAGAAAGCTCATTATCTTATTTACTTTATCTTAATGGAGATAAACATTTGCAGAAGGTTTTATTACTTGTTTTCTTGTAAGCAGAAGAGAAATAAAGAAATTAATTCGACACTGGCGATAGTCAAAATCTTTTAAAAGCTCGTTTCCATGTAGAAGAAAACTGTTTTTTGCTTTGCCAGGAGTTGACAATTTCCTATATGAGAAAAGTTTAAGTATTTTAAAACTGAAACTAATAAAAAGAAATATCTAAAACATGGTCAACTCCACGAAAAATGTACATTGTGCTAAGATATTTTCTATTTCTTACAGTTTAACTGTTATTCAAGATATTTCAAAACTCATCCAGAATAAAGAAGTCTCCAAATGTTATTCCCAGAAAATTCAAAATTTGCTGTTTCTTTGTGATGTAAATGTCTTTAATATATAGTATTTTATTCAAAATTGTTGGTTATTTTTAGAAAATAACAATTTTCGTAAAATTTTCTATGTAAAGGGTTGTTTAGAATGGGGGGATTTTCCTCAAAATCTGTGTGTCACAACCTTGGAAGATGGACCACACAACGGAGCATCAACACCATTGCCGTTTGTGTCAACCGGAAAAATCGGCGGTAGCACTGCATACTCTAGAAGCAGAAGGGGAACATGTGATCCGTTACGACGAAACTGACATCCTCTCCTCCACTACTCATTACTACACACGTTTGCACCGTGAAGCAATTGAGATTTATAAACACACCAACAATTTCAATAGGAAAGAAGAAACATTCAGACTAAATAAAACTTGGCACCCAGCCTTACAGAACAGACCAGACCAGAGCAATTGGCAGGCTGAGGGCAGCTCGAGGTGTGGTAGACGTGTCCCTGTTCTCGGAGAGAACTTAACCACGTTCTGACGGGATTGTGGGTTTTTGCAGGATGGCGGTGAGTGTTAGGGCTGTGGAGTGAGAGAACAGACCAGACCAGAGCAATTGCAAGAAAGCAAGTACACCAATCAGACACAGGGGACCGCAATCCGGACCAATCAGGTCATGCGAGGGCGGTACCTCCCACACTATGTAAGCCGAGCGCTCCAGACAACGTACCAGTCGCTACTGGAAGACCACGGAGATGTACACGCCACTGATGATGCCTGCTGCAGACGCAGGCGAAACGTCTGGGGAACGAGGGGAGAAGCCCGGTGGACCACGGCCTACAAGCCCGGTTTTGTTTTCTATAAGTGATTCTCAAATACTAAGCTTGGTATTTAACGGACTTTTCGTTTTTGAGCTATTATGCTCACAGTTACACAAACACACGGACCTTTTTCTAAAAATATTTTTTTTATACATTGGACCCTAAAACGTGAAATCTTGACATCATATTTTTGGATAGAATACAATACCTTATCTATACACTATGTACGTATTAGGTGTAGAGAAAGTAAAAATAAAACCTGCAGGGGAGACTAGTGAGAGCAACCTTTGTTTTATCCCTCTTAATGAGCTCGACAAGTTCAGTTTTTCCACTGATAAGAAAGAGTAATAAAAGAAGGTCACTCTCGCCAATATCCACTAGTCAGTTTTAACTTTAAATAGCGCCGTTGAGTTCTGCAACTCTTTTAACGTGCGGAAAGATACGCTTATACGTCAAATACCGGGCAGTTGGGTCACTTGGTGCAAGTACTTTTAACACAGCTGATAAAAATTAGAAATAAAGTTGACATTATAAAATTAGGGTGGTTTATGTCATTAAATTATAAGGTCGCGGACTCTCTCCACTGCGCGAGAGATCAGAGAGTTGCCGGGAAAGTGGTGCCGGCAAAGGCGCACTGGAGTCCTTACCTTAAATAAATGCTGAAAATATTGACCATCTGCTTCCAAACAGCCAGTATAACAAGTTAAAGAGGTTCTCGCTCAGCAGCAGAAATCCCTGTGTAATCTACAGAAACTTGGTGATAACATTATTCAGGAAATCACAAGATTGCTGCTGCTAAGCTTAGGCGAGTGAGCGAGAACATTTTCACAAATCCTGCTGCTCGTATGTGAGCAGAAGGTCAACATTTCCGTAATTTATCTTAAGATACTATTTTAGTGCGCCTTTGCTGGCACCACTTTCCCGGTGACTCGCGCAGTGAAGAGAGGTCGCAACAGGGGGTTACCTTATAAGTTAACGACCGCATATAATAAGTTTAATAAACCTACTGTATTATTTTCACTAAAAAAACAAGAACGCAGATAATATTTACTTCAGGTAGTGAATTGTTAAAATGAAATAGTTCTTTTCCTCGAGTGACTTTATTTGTAGAAAGAAATGTTTACTTACAGAGACCATGTTATTAAAGAGACGTGGAGGAATGGATGAAAGCAAGCGCAAATATCGATGACGACCCAGAAAGTGTTTGGTTAGCGACCGCATTCAACCGAAATGGAGGAAAATGCAGTAGAAGCAAGTGGAGAAAATGTGACCACACAGATGTGCAGAAGCTGCGGTAAACAGGTATCAGATTCTGAGTTACAAGTAGTTTGTGAATGTGAGAGAGAAAGAGAGATGCCGGAGGGCATTCCGCACTGCAGTCATTGGCTTATTGCACGTCACACCAAGAGGATAGGATGAGATGAGAGTAAATTATTATAAAGGGCGGCCGAAACCGGACGGCAAGAAAGGAGCCACTGTGGAAGGTCGCTAGCAGTTCATTTCAGCGGGAAGTGCTAAGAGCCCGCACCCCATATCTTACTGAGCTTCCTGGGTGTACAGACGACTTCCAAAGCCTTCCCGCCGCCGAGTGCTATATTTCCAAAGCGCAGTTACCACCACGGAAAGGCGCCACTACCGCAGTCTTCACCGACGCCTACAACCTAAAAAACCCGATTGATGAAATGGAGATGAAACGAAGGAACAGGAAGTTCGGGGGAGTGAAGAAACCTCCCCAATATTTGCCTAGTGACTTGGGAAAACCCGCTAAAAAATTAATAGATCAAAAGATCGGCGGCGGGAAAGGGTCCTACGATCTTCAGAATGCCAGACGAAACGCCCGAGACACCTGACTCAGTAATAATAAGTAGATAATGTTTTTGTTACATTTTTATGTAGCGGTAACTCAAACGGCGTGCTAAAGTAACCAGAAAGGCGCGAATAAACTTGTAAACTCAAGAAAATTTGAAACTCTCTATTCACACGACTTTCCTTGCCTGCTCTGTTAACTAACTTCGTAAAAGCTTAATCTTTATTCTACTTCATGTTGATCGGGGTAAACGTTAACAGAATGTTATTACTTAGTTCCTTGTAAGACGTAGAAGGAAACTAAGGGAATACATTAGGCTAAAACGATAGTCAAATGTTTTAAAAGTTGTCACTATGAGAATGACATCGAATTTCGCTTCTTTGCATGCCTAAGAATTAAACAAAAGTAACTTAATTTTGCTCATTCGCATCTTTATCAGGTTTGAGGAACTTTTACGTGCCGTAAATCTACAACACGGGACCAGCGGCTTTACTCCTCTTCCGAAGGAAGCCATGCTAAGGATTTGACCATGGGTGTATGAAGTTAACATGGTAACCACGGAAGGCGACTCATCTTCCTGTTTGAGAGCAGTATAAGTATTTTAAAATTGAAGCCAATAACAAAGAGTATCTCGGAAATGGTCAACTCCAACAAAAAAATGTATATGACAAACATTGGGAGATGTATGCTTTTGTGTGGTAAGTATTTTTGATATCTTACGGGTTAACAGTTATACAAAAGTCATCCAAAATAAAAGGGACTTTAGGGGCTATTCTTAAAACATTCAAAATAAATATTTTTCAATGTAAATATATTATACAGGATGTTTCAAAAATACGGGCATAATTTCAGATATGTATTTCCCACATGAAGACAATCAAAATAGTTCATTATAACATGTGTCCGGAAATGCTTCATTTCCGAGTTATGATCTTTACAAAATTGAAAGTCCCACCTGTAGACAATCAAAATAGTTCATTATAACATGTGTCCGGAAATGCTTCATTTCCGAGTTATGGCCTTCACAACATTGGAATTCACTGGAACGTTTTTCTTTCCGCAGGTCTTTGCCGTCAAAGGAGACATTAGGAGGGCGCTCTGACAGTTCATTCTGAGGAAGGTTACATTCAGTGTTCTTTAGGCGTTAAGACTGTGTGACATGTATTCAAATCAAGAGCTGGCAGAGATACACTTCATGTACGGTAAGGCGGACGGCAATGCTGCGCTGGCTCGTCGTTTGTACCAGGAGAGGTACCCACAGTGACAATGTCCAGATCGGAAGACATTTGTACGTCTCCATTCCCGTCTGTGCGAGTATGGAACATTCACCTCTCCTGGTTTGGGAAGGGGACGACCAAGATCTACAACTCCAGAAGTGCAGGAGGAGATTCTGGAGGCTGTGGACAAAACTCCTTCTATCAGCACACGACGGTTAGCGTTGCAAGTCAATGTTCCTCATACGACTGTCTGGAGACTGTTGAACGAGTATCAATTGTATCCTTATCATTTGCAACGTGTACAGGCCCTGCCACCAGCAGATTACCCTGCTCGAGTTAGGTTCTGTCAGTGGTTCTTGCAGCAGTGTGGTGTAAATCCGAACTTTTATGCCGTCGTATTATTTACAGATGAAGCACAGTTCACAAGAGATGGCATAACAAATTTCCACAATCAGCATATATGGTCGCATGAAAACCCACGTGCAACTGTTGTATCTCATCACCAGGTGCGGTTCTCCCTCAACATGTGGGCCGGTATCATTGGTGATCGATTAGTTGGACCCCATGTACTTGTAAACAGACTTACGGGGCAGGCGTACACAAACTTCCTGGAAAACACCATACCTGACGTTTTCGAAGACACTCCACTGATCAATCATCAACACATTCACTTCTTGCATGATGGCGCTCCTGCACACTTCAGTCTTACGGCTCGCCGGTACTTGGATCGAAGGTTTCCTGATCGATGGGTAGATAGAGGTGGCCCAATTGCTTGGCCTCCACGCTCACCTGATCTGAACCCTCTCGATTTCTACTTGTGGGACCATTTAAAATCATTGGTTTATTCGTCTCCGGTGCCGGATTTGGAATCCCTTCGGAATCGAATTGTGGCAAGTTGTGAGGACATACGCAATACTCCTGGAGTTTGGGATCGTGTTCGCAGGTCAATGAGACATCGATGTGAGGTCTGTATTCAAGCAGGAGGTGGACATTTTGAACATCTTCTGTAATGACAACAACCTGCGGAAAGAAAAACGTTCCAGTGAATTTCAATGTTGTGAAGGCCATAACTCGGAAATGAAGCATTTCCGGACACATGTTATTATGAACTAATTTGATTGTCTACATGTGAGAAATACATACCTGAATGTATGCCCCGTATTTTTGAAACACCTGTATATAAGGTATTTTATTCAAAATAGAGCTATTTTTGAGATAAACAAAATTGTCGAAAATTGTTCCATGGAAGGTGTGGTTTCGGGTAGAAAAATGTTTCTGAAAATCTTCGTGTCGAATTCTTGGAAGATACTGAACCTGAGTACCAAGTTTGGTATTTTATCGGACTTTTCATTTTTTTAGTTATGCTGTCCAGACATATACAAGGACCATAATTAAAAAAATGTATTTTTTGGAATTACTTTGTTAATATTACTTGTTTCTTTATAAGTAAAGTGAAATAAGGGAATTCATTAGGCTAAAACGATAATTAAACCTTTTAAATGTGGTACAATTGAAATTCGGTTCTCATTGCTTACTAGTGGTAAACAAATGAGAGACGAAAGAAACATGACTTCACGTTTAAGAAGTTTAAGTACGCTAAAACTGTAAAGAATAACACGCAACATCTTAAAAACGGATAACTTAAGAACAAAAATGTATATGACTTAATTATTTCTTTCTAATTTATAGTGTTGTAAGCCTTTGTCTATCTTATTATGGTTTACCAGTTAAAAAAAAAGTTATATAAACGTCACTCAGACTGAAGAGATCTTCAGAGGCTATTCCTAGACAAATTCTATATATAGATTTTGTCTGTTAAAAGTATATTATATATATGATACCTTGATCGAAATAATTAGAACCTTTTTTGAGAAAATCCATATAAAAGGTAGTTGGGAGGGGAAATTTTCTTAAAAATCTTCATGTTGCATGCAGAATTTAAACACCAAAATGTTCCTAAACATACTTTTTAAAATCAGAGAACTCTAAAACATGTATTTCCGGTGAAATCATGTAATCCACTATGTATATTGTACACACATTCTAGAAAACATAAATAATTGTAAATGAAATAATAAAGAATATTGTTTCAGATAAGCTGTAATTATACCAGAATAGTAAAATAATCAATATATGAACACTTGAACTTATGTTACCATCATAGCGACGAGAAAATACAAAAGCTGTAAACTTTTGTATTTTCTCGTACCTGGAAGACATGGGAAGATTTTCTGCTCTTCCATATGTAGAGCGTATCAAAAAGGACATTTTTGTAATAAAATTGTATAAAGAAATCTCATCAATCAAGAATATAAAAATAACGTTTTGCTATATTACTGTGATATGAGAACCCAACGAACATTGAATCTGTAAGAGCATAATTTATTGTATTACTTTCTCTATACTTACGACGATGTGCATAGTGCATTGAACCCAACAGTTCCACAGCAATTTACGTTTTGAGACCCCTTGAATAAAGACAAATCTGATGTGTTCCATTCAAAAGACATTCTCTACATCTCTGCAACGAATTATTGTTAAAAAGCTTATGCTTCCTGTATGAGAAACGTACAAGTTGCTCAAAGCTGAAACGAAAAACAAGGAATTTCATAAAAACGATCAACCCCAAGAAAAAATGTATACAGCATAAATTATCTGTTTTAATTTGCTCTACGTTTTCTGTGTAATATCTTTTTGGCCATATCTTACAGTTTAGCAGTTATGTAAAATGCCTCAGAATTTATCTAGAATAAAGTAGTCTTCAGAGGCTATTCCCAGAAAATTCAAGATATACATTTTATTTGTCGGGTAAATATCTTTAATATACGACTTTTAATCAAAATCGTAAAACCATTTTTGAGAAAAACATAATTTTTGCAAGAAGTTCCATGTAGCGGGTAGATGGGGGTGAGGGGATTTTCTTGAAAATCTTCGTGTCGCACCCTTGGAAGATACCAAGCCTAAATACCAAGTTTGTTATTTAACGGTCCTTTTGTTTTTGAGCTAAGCTGTCCTCAGACACTCACACACATACACAGAGACACACACGGACCTTTTTCTATAAATGCTCTTTTTTTTTTGGATTCAGGGGGACCCAAAATATGTATTTCTGGTGAAGTATTGATATCGAATTTTTGGGTGGAATACTTCTCTATCCCTGTGTATATAGTAGATACGGGGCTAGAGAAAGTAAAAATCACTTTTAGAAAACTGTTTGTCTGTGGACAGCCTAGCTCAAAAACGAAAAGACCGTTAAATACCAATTTAAGTTCAGTATCTTCCAAGGATACGACACGAAGATTTTGAAGAAAATTCCCCCACCCCTAGCTACCCTTTTTTATGAAAAAATTTTCGAAAATGTTTATTTTCTCAAAAACGGTCTAACGATTTTGATTAAAATATATTAAAGATACTTATCTGACAAAAAAAATGTGTGTCTTGAATGTTTTGGGAATAGCCTCTGAAAACTACTTTTTTTCTGGATGAATTTTATGGAATTTTGCACAACTGCTAAACCGTAAGAGATGGACAAAAATGTAGAACAGGATAAAACACATAATTTATTTTGTATACATTTTTTTCATGGAGTTGATTGTTTTTGATTGATTGTTGTGGTTTCAGCTTTAAAATACCTATACTTCTCTCATACGGAAATTTGTCAACTCCTGTCAATACAAACAAAAGAACTTTAGTTACATAGCAACCAGCTTTTGACTATCACTTTAACCTATGGTACTCCCCTTTTCGCTTCTACTTACAAGGAAACAAGTAATAAGACTACTTCTGCTGATTTATTTCGATTAGCATGAAGTAAATAGAAGTATAAGCTTATTAACAACAATTTGTTGCAGAGATATAGAGAAAGTCATGTGAATGGAACACATCAGATTTTTTTATGTTTTACCCGAAAGTATTAAAAAGAAAATATGTGTGCCATTCACATGACTTTCTCCAGCTCTTCCGCAAACAACACCTTATTCAAAACTTTAATATTTTATCTATATGATGCTAATCAAGATAAACATAAGCTGAATTAGGCTTATTGCTTGCTTCCTTGTAAGTAAAAGGCAAATATGGGAGTACACCGGCTAAAGCGATAGTCATGTCTTTTAAAAGCCGGTGCTATGTGAAACAACAATTTAAGTTCCATTCTACTAGCTTGCTAGGTGTAAACAAAAGAGAAACGAGAAGAAAGATGCCTTTTTGTTTAAGAAAAATAACATTAAACTGAAATCAATAATCTCGAAAACGGTTAACTGTAAAAAAATGTGTGTTTTAAGGAGATGTAAACTTTTTGTGCAGTAAGTTTATACAAGATCTTCAGACGCTATTTCAAGAAAATTCAATACATAGATTTTATTAAGGATGTAAATGTTTTTAATGTACGGTATTTTAATGAAAATTGTAAGAGTTTTTTGAGAACATAAAAATTTTGGAAAAAATTTAGAACAATTGTCCATATGAAGGATAGTTTGTGGTGCGGGATTTTCATGAAAATCTTCGTATCGCATCCTTGAAAGATACAAAACCTAAATACCAAATTTGGTATTTAACAATCTTTTCGTTTTTGAGCTATGCTGTCTGCAGACACACACACTCACATGGATCTTTTTTAAAAATGCCCTTTGGGACTCAAGGGACCCCTAAACATATATTTTCTTTGAAATCTAGACATCAATTTTGGGTGGAATGCAATACCTTCTCTATTCACTACGTACAATGTACATGAGGGCGAGAGAGAGTACAAAGCAGGTGTGGCAACATAACTACCGCAACTTTCGTAGTCGACCATTGCCACCAACCTGGCCACAAACAACAGAGCAACAGCTTCGATCATTTTCTCTTCACTGCATCCAGCTGCTAAAACCTGCTACATATATCGCCACAACGTGGAACTACATAAAACTGCCACTAAAACCAGCTAAACATTTTTGTTTTATCAAAGGATACCTTTAAACTTGATCGTTGCGTGGGCTCGTACATTGCATTACCAGCGTAACGGAACCTAACCTAACCTAAGGAATAAAATATAAAACTTTTGGTGTTCCATCCAGATAACTTTTGTTCATCTTTGTAACAAATTATTGTTAATTTGGTTATTCCTCTATCTACTGCAGGAAAATCGAGTTCCTTGTAAAGAAAGAAAATTGGGGAATACATCAGGCTAAACTGACAGTCAAATGATTTAAAATGTGGTTGCTATGGAATTGCAATCCGTTTCTTTGCATGACCAGGAGTTGTCTAGTTCCCGGATTAGAGAAGTTTTAAGTATTTTAAAACTGAAAGCAATAAAAAAGTATATCTTGAAAACGGTCAAATCTATGAAAAAAATGTATATGACATAAATAGTGTGTTTTAAAGAGTCTACATTTTTTGTGTAGTAAGTTTTTGTCTATGACTTAACGGTTAACTAATTATGCAAAACACAAAACAATTCATCCAGAATAAAGAGGTCTTCAGAGGATATTCCCAGAAAAAATTCAAGATGTACGATTTATTTGTCATGCAAATATCTTAAATATAAGAGATTTTAATCGCCAGAACCAGGAGTTGACAAATTATCGTGTCAGAAAGGTTTAAGTAAACCTGAACCCAATAAAGTGGCAAGCTTCACGAAAGAAATGTGTGTGACATATTGTATGTTTTACATTTTTTGTGAGGTGCGTCTCTTTCGCTTTACCAGTTATGCAAAGGTCATTCAGAATAAAGAGAGTTTCAGATGCTATTCTCAGGAAATTCATGTCATGTAAATTGCTTTAATAGAGACATTTTAATCGAAATCGTTACAGCCATTTTTGAAGAAAAAAAAAACCTCGAAATGTGTTCCATAGAAAGAGTACCTACTTTAGGTGGCGAGGTTATTCTGAAAATATTCCTGTCCATTTTAGAGGTTACTTAACTTAGATACTAAGGTTGGTATTTAACAGACATTTCTTTCTACTTTCATTACACCTACTATGTACATAGTGTTTAGAGAAGGTATTGCAATCCACCCAAAAATTTGACACCGAGATTTCACCGGAAATATAAGTTTTAGGGTCCTCTGTATCCAAAAAAAGGTGTGTGCCTGTACACGATAGGTCAAAAAACGAAACGTCGGTAAAGTATCAAACTTGGTGTTTAAGTTTAGTATCTTCCACAGGTGCGACACGATGAGTTTGAGAAAAATCCCCCCAACACCAATTACCTTTTACATCTTTATTTTTTCTCGAACATTTTGATTTTTTTAAAAATTGCTGTAACGAGTAGGATTAAAATATTGTATATTAAAGTAATTTACCTGACAAATAAACTGTATATCTTGAATTTCCAGAGAATACCCTCCGAAGGCTATTTTATTCTGGATAAATTTTACGGAATTTTGCATAACTGCTAAACCGTAGGAGATGGAAAAAAACTTATTACACAACAAATGTAGATCACGCAAAAACTCACAAGTTATGTTATGTACATTTTTTTCATGGAGTTGATCGCTTTTGAGATATTCCTTGTTTTTGTTTCAGTTTTGAAAAACATACTTTTCCCATACAGGAATTTGTCAACTCCTGTCCGTACAAATAAAGGAACTTCAGTCACATAGCAACCAGCTTTTGAATGTCAATTTAACCTATGGTGCTCCCTTATTTCGCTTCTACTTACAAGGAAGCAAGAAATAAAACTATTTCTGCATATTTTTCCTCGATTAGAGTGAAGTAAATAGAAGCGCATGCTTTTTAACAATATTTTTTTGCGGAAATGTAGAGAAAGTCATGTGAATGAAACACATCAGATTTTTCAGTTATGCTTTCCACAGAGCACACGCAGACATAAACATAGACAGACAGACAGTTCCACTTCTACTCATATATTATTATAATAAAGAGCGAGCCCCCCTGGGTAGCGTGGTGGTAGCATGTCTGCCTCACGTTCAAAAGGTCGTGAGTTCGAATCTCGCTTAGGGTGAGTTACCCGGGTAAGGTTTTTTTCGGGGTTTTCCCTTATCCTGAAAAGACGAATGTCGAGTAACTTTAAGCTCCATGGACCCCGAGATCATTTGAGCATCATATCATCAATTGCATTCAATGTCCGATATGACCAAACCAGGTTAAAGGACGTTAAACTACAAAAAAAAAAAAAAAAAAAAAAAAAAAAAAAAAGAAAGAGCGTATTACTAACACTGGCGAAGGTTGTGTGCTCGCTGAAACATTATAGAGCGAACATTTTATTTTCTCCAGCACGTTTTTCAATGTATATAGAAAGTAAAGAATGTATTTTATTCCACCCAAATATTGGATGTAGATATTTCACCGGAAATATCTGTTTATATATTAGAAAAATGTCCGTGCGTGTGAGCGTGTGGTGTGTGTGTTGTGGAAAGCATAACTCAAAAATGTGTTCCATTCACATGACTTTCTCTACATCTCTGCAGCAAATTATTGTTAGAAAGCTTATCCTTCTATTTACTTCATGCTAATCAAGAAAAAATTAGCTGAAATAGGCTTATAACTTGCTTCCTTAAAAGTAGCAGCGAAATAACAAAGTACCATTGATTAACGTGATAGTCAAAAGCTGGTTGTTATGTGATTGAAGTTCCTTTATTCGTGTGGACAGGAGTTGACAAATTCCGGTATGAGAAAAGTTTATTTGTTAATGATGAAGAAAGAAAATCTAAACAACGATCAACTCCATGAAAAAATGTATATAATATATATTGTGTATTTTAAGGTGCACTACCTTTTTGTATAGTAAGTTTTTATCTATCTCTTACGGTTTAGCGGTTATTCAAAATTCCGTAAAATTCATCCAGAGTAAAGTACTCTTCAGAGGCTGTTCCCAGAAAATTCTAAATATACATTTTATTTGTCAGGTATATATCTTTAATTTACGAAATTTAAATCAAAATCTTTAGAGCCATTTTTTAAAAAATCAAAATTTTTAAAAAAAGTTCCATGTAAAAGGTAGTTTGGGATGGGGGATTTTTCTCAAAATCTTCGTGTCACATCCCTGGAAGATACTAAACTTAAATAATATCTTTGGTATTTTACCCATTTTTCATTTTTGAGCTATCGTGTTCACAGACACACGGGTACGGAGACACACACACAGGTGGACCTTTTGCTGAAAATGAGACCCTAAAACATATATTTGTGGTAAAATGTCGGTATCGAATTTTTGGATGGAGTATAATACCTTCTCTATACACTATGTATATAGTATGTATAGAGAAAGTAAAAATGAAAAGTCGCTTAAATACCAATCTTTGTATTAATGTTCCGTAGTTTAAGGATGTGACACGAAGATTTTCAGGAAAATATCCCACCTTTAAATACCCTCTATATGGAACATTCTTTGACAATTTGATTTGCTGAAAAATAACTCTAAAATTTTGATTGAAATATCATATATTTATGATATTTTCAGGACAAACGATAAAATGTATATCTTTAAATCTCTGGAAATAGCCTCTCTGCATTCTGGAAGACTTTTGTCAAAGTGGTAAATCGTAATAGATAGACAAACAATATCTACAAAAACTATAATTCTTGTTAAAATACACAATTGTATATGTATTTTATATAGAGTTAAATCATTTCCGATAAACGACATAACGAGATATTCCTTGTTATTTACTTCATTTTCGAACTACTTAAATATTTCTCAAACGGGAAGCTATATTTCATTTCATATTTCTTTAGTTTTACTTCTGGTCATGTAAAGAGAACCGAATTTTAATGGTTTCACATAGCAATTACGTGACTATTGCTTTAGCCTAGTGTATTCCCTTATTTCGCTAATGCTTACAAGGAAGCAAGTAATTTCTGCTAATGTTTATCTTGATTAGCATGATTAAATAAAATTCGCCCTCCTTCCGTCCGTCCGAGAGCTGATAGACTGGTGGTGGGACTTAAGCACAGGAATGAAGGATAGTGTAGGTTTGGTGATTTTTGGTTAAGTTTCAGGTGTTATGTCAAGTAGGTAACGCTATTGATAGGATCTTCAACGATTGCATTTTTCAGGAGCAGCATCCTTTTTCTCTGCTCCGCTGGTGTTTAGTTTGTTTAGGGTTGTTTCCGTTGGGGTTCAAGGTTGGGAGGGGGGAGTGCTTAGTTCAGCTAATTTGCTTTGACTGGTTTTAAGCCCTTGTTACTGGGGGTAACCGTAACCCATACGGGGAACCAGTTACTGCCTGTCTCGGAGTTCTGTTGGTAAAGTAGTCCCCAGCGTTCTCATGTTCGCCCAATATGGCGTAGAATTTTTGAGCCCGGCGCCTAATTACAACCTCCATGTATGGGAGGGCCGAAGCTTCATGTAGTAGCCTCATTGGGAAACGTCGACATACAGAATAGTCTGACCGGAGTCGTCTATTCTGTATCCGCTGTAACCAGAGAAGTCAGGAGTCTGCTGCCATGCTCCACGCTTCGCAGGTATAGAGCATCAGGTCCTCCTTGCCGTAGTGATTACCATGCTAGCCACTAAAACCCAAGATTGCAGGTTCAAATCCTTAGCATGCCTTCCTTTGGAAGTGAAATAAAGCCAGTGGTTCCGTGTGCTTATATATATTTCCTCCATACCTTGAAGTCGCCCTCCGTGGTATAATAGTTACCATGCTAACTTCACATACCCATGGTCGCGGAGGACGATGGAATTTTTCGGGCGTAAAAATCCTTAGCATGACTTCCTTCAGAAGGGAAGTAACGCCGTGGGTCCTGTGTAGTAGATTTACTGCACGTAAAAGAGCCTCAAGCCAGAGCGGTCTCTGAGCAAAATTAAGCGGTCTTTCACGCCCAGTATAGAATGGGACTCTGAGAACCGCAGTTAAAGAGCGTCCTAAAATAAAATGCCATTTCACTTCCATACCTTGAAAGCAGAGGCTTCCTGGAAAACTTCCGGCATTTCGCGTGCGTAAGTCGTGATTTCGTCCTACAATGCCATCTGTGGACAACGAACCGATCCCTCGTCACCGTGACGCATAGCGGCAAACTCACGAACTAGAAATTTAAACCAGATCAAGGAAACATCGTAATGTTGCCCTATGCTCCACTTAGAAGTTAGAGTAAAACTGAACTAAACTATGATTAAATAGACGAATTATCTTTTGTAGGAATAGCTTGTTTGTAGAACAGGTAGAGGTCAGATTTTGATGTTCAGTTATTATTCATATGACGTGTTAATACAACCGGAAAAGGCGTGAATAACCGCGGATTTCTAAAGACTTAAACACTCTTCCGCCTTTCACACCGTGTGCTATATTTGAATGGGCCACGGCAACTGCCACAGTTTCCTTAAGATAAAATTTATGTTATATTCGTTTCTTAATGAAGGCAGCTTGTTAGGACTCTGTTACAAATTCACCAAGGGCGGAGTAATGAGCTGGGATGCTTTCAAAGCCTACACATCTTGTTGCCTTAGGTTGTATTATCTTGCCTTTAAACCAAGAGTGCAATAATTAATAAATATAAAGCAAGGGTGAGCCTTTAGGCTACGCACGCGCTGCATTGGACATGTCTGTCAAGTTTTGATTATTAAAAGTTTTAACCTTTGCAGAACTGCAGGCAATCTCTCAAACTGCTTTGCATTTCTAACAAAATATTTTTGTTTTATCTATATCAAGCTATTCATATACATTAGCATAATTGATCTTATTATTTCTTACTTGTAAGTACAAGAAAAAAAAATCTTATGTGTAACACTCACATGACTTTCTCTAGCTCTTCTACAAACTTCCTACATAAGATTATTCTTCTTTCTGCACCTTGCTAATCGAGATAATCATTAGCAGAATGTTCTTACTACTTAGTTCCTTATAAGTAGAAAGAAAATAAGGGAATACACTAGGCTAAACCGATAGTCAATTGTTTTAAAACCTGTCGTTATTCGATTGTCATTGCAAATCTCTTCTTTGCTTGGTCAGGAGTAGAACAAAAGAAAAACGGACACTTCCTGTCTGAGAAAATTATAAATTCTCACAACTGAAACAAAAAAAAAATTATCTCGGAAACGGTTACCTCCACAACAAAAATGTCAAGGACATAAATTATGTGTTTTGATGAGATCAACATTTTCTGTGAAGTAAGTTTTTGTCTATCTCTTACTGTTTAGTAATTAAACAAAATTTAGCAATCTTCATCCAGAATAAACAGCTCTTCAGAGGTTAGTCCCAGAAAATTCAAGATATACATTTTGTTTGATATGGAAATATCTTTAATATACATGATTTTAATCAAAATCGTTCGTGCCATTTTTTAGAAAATTAAAATTTTCGAAAATTTTTCCATGTAAAGGGTAGCTGGGGATGGGGGATTTTCTTGAAAATATTATTGTCGCATCCTTGGAAGATACCAAACCTAAATACCAAGTTTAGTATTTAACAGTATTTTCGTTTTTGAGCTACGTTGTCCCACAGACAGACAGACATAAACACATACACACAGACCTTTTTGTGAAAATGCTTTTTTTGGATTCAGGAGGTCCTAAAACATGTATTTCCGGTGAAATCTCGGCATCGAATTTTTGGCTGGAATACAATACTTCCTCTATACACTATGTATAGAGTAAAAGCTGATTGCTATGTCAAAGAAGTTGCTTTGTTTATATGGATAGGAGTTGACAAGTTCTTGTATGAGAAAAGTATACGTTTTTCATAGTAGAAACCAAAAATAAGGAATGTCTCAAAAACGACTAACTCCACGAAAAAAATGTATATAACATTATTTGTGTGTTTTAATGGGCTCTACAATTTTTGTGTAGTAAGTTTTTATGCATCTCTTACAGTTTAGCAGTTATTCAAAATTCAGTAAAATTCATCCAGAATAAACCACTCTTCAGAGGCTATTCCGAGACAATTCAAGATACACATTTTATTTGTCAGTAAATATCTTTAATATACGAAATTTTAAACAAAATCGTTAGAGCCATTTTTGAGAAAATAAAAAAATTTCGAAAAAAATTCCATGTAAAGGGTAGTTGGGGGCGGGGGATTTTTCTCAAAATCTTCGTGTCGCATCCCTGGAAGATACTAAACTTAAATGCCAAGTTTGGTATTTTACCGACTTTTCGTTTTTGAGCTATCGTGTTCAGAGACACACGGACACACAGACACACACACACACGCGCGGACCTTTTTCCGAAAATGCTATTTTTAGATAAAGGGGACCCTAAAACATATATTTCCGGTGAAATCTCGGTACCGAATTTTTTGTTGGAGTGCAATACGTTCTCTATATCTACACTATGTACATAGTGCGTATAGAGAAAGTAAAAACGGACAGTTCCGTCTGAGAAAAGCATAAAGTAATTGGCAATTGAAACTGATATCACTGTCATTGTGTATTGTAATTGGTTTAAATTTCAGTAAAATATCTTTTATATTGTGGATTTTCCAAATTTTACAGATGTCTTAATGATGGTAATGCTCAAAAACTGCGGCGGTGTCTGGTTCGTATCCCGGGTGGGGCTTTTGGATATTTGTAATGGTATGTGGGTGCTCTAGCTCAGGGGTTTTATTAGCATGGAAACTCTTTCAGACTGTGGTGAGACACAAGTGCTTTATTAATTTAGTTCGGCCTTCGAACACACACGTATACTTCATTTTCTGCTGTGACGTCACACTCTACCCGCCCGGGACTATTATTTATTAGTTTGATGCAATGATATGTTTTTGTTTTCGGGTCAGTATTAAAATAACTATTTCCCTCTCTAGGGGCTCGCGTGGCTTAGACTAGGAGCATGGAGGAGCACGAACATTTCTGACGATAATGGCACGAGAATCTGTCCCATTTGCGGGGAGGAAGAGTCGTGGACTCACATCTTGGCAAGATGTAGGGGTACGGAGGAATGGCGGGAAAAATATTTACCGCGATTCTTTACCACCGCGAATGTAGAGCTAGAAGCATATTGGACGCTACTGGCAGGCACGGAAAACATGGATGGGCTAGGTAAATTTATACTTAAGGCAAGACAGCTGAGATCTGAGGAAGCTGCCAATAGAGAAGAGGGGAGGAATAAGATCAATTAAACAAAAGTCACTACAATGTTTTACATACATATATATTATGTCACACTTAGGTCACTGTTGAGTTATGGTTTTATATATTGTGTATATATTATGTGTATATATTTCTCTTATGTGTAATTATCTATTATAACAGGGTGCATTTATGAAGGTGTACTCTGTGCTGTAAATTTAAATTACTATACTTGAATATCTTTGTATTTTTATTTTCGGTTGTACTCTTAATTCTTTATTGTTGTTTTAATATTGATTTTGATTGTGTATTGCTTTTGTCTTTTTATTTTCGTGTTTAGTCTTTTAATTCTGTGTTTTTGTTTTAATATTGATTTTAGTGTGTATTACAAAAGCACGTACGGTCTGTGGACCCGTGCGATTGTTGAAATTCTATGTATGATATTCTTATATAAATAAATACCCTTATTCATTCATTTCCCTCTCTCACAGGTATCCTGTTTGCCTCCACCACGAACCCTAAATTTTACATCTTACTTCAGCCGATGCTCTTCCCCAAGAATCTCACAATTTAAAATGTAGCCTGGCCGGCTCCACTACGGACTCTAAATATCACATCTTAGTTGTGCGGAGGTTCTTCACCAAGTGCCTTACAATGTCGCCTGACCAGCGGAAATCATTGTTTTCTGTCCCGTTAGTTCCCTCGGGCAGTGTATTCTCAACCGCATACCCTCGGTTCAATGCACGGACGTAACGGTATCTTGTGCCAGCAGCTCGTGATAACAACTCGGCTATCTACATGGGTTTCAACTCTTTCTACCCTTCTCATTTTCACTGTACATTTATATTTTCTCTTCTTGATATAGTTTATGTTATTAGGTATGATTTATATTTCCCTTCTGAATAATGTACTGTCTCAGCACGAAGTAAGTTTACTTGCTCTAGTACAAAATCAAGAAAACTGGTGACGCCTGTTCCACCTGCTCTGCTATACCTTAAAGAAAATGGAGGACTCCAGAAGAGAAGTGACGCCGCAATGAACGCTTGAAGGAACACGTTGAGGCATTAAGGAATGATGAGGTCAGCCTCTTTATTCTCCTGTCCTCCGCAGCTTCCTTCTTTCTCCGCGCGCTACACAAAATAACTCTTCCCTTTGATAAAATCGATACACGACTCAGTCGTTTCCAAAAACAGCCTTCCGTGGCAAAGATGAAGCCATGGACTGGCGGTTTCCCTTTCTTGCTTTCTGTCGAGAGACGCACTACAAAAGGCAAGAATAAAAGAAACCAGGCTTCCTCTCTTCTCCTCTTATACACAGTGGAGTACGCATGTTGTAGCAAGAGCTTTCTTTACAACTTTGTGTTTTCAGAAGATTCTTGCAACTCGACAGTTTTACATTCTCGGCCTACAATAGGTATAGGACACATTTATACCCCGCAACAATTCCAAAACAATATTTTTTAAATATTTGACATATAAGTTATTCATCCTGAATACATGTTTGGTAATATATGCTAAATTTACAATTCATTTATTAATTGCCATGCCAACAAGCACTGTAAGTACTTACAGTAAGAGTTTGAGAGGTTATTAATACTTACAGTACAATTAGGAAATGACGTAACACTCAAGACATGTGCTACTTCGAGTAAAGAATCTATTGCAAAATTCATTAACAAAAGAGTGTATAACCAGGCTTTGCCCATATAATTTAGATGTAGCCATATCGAGAATTCATTTTTACTCTCTCTATACTACTATGTACATAGTGTATAGATAAGATATTGTATTGCACCCAAAAATTTGATACCGAGATTTCACAGGAAATACATTTTTGAGACTCCCTGAATCTAAAAAATTTTTTTTTAGAAAAATGTTCGTGTGTCTATCTGTCTCTTTGTGTGTGTGTGTGTGTGTCTGTGGGCAGCATAGCTCAAAAACGAAAAGTCCATTAAAAATCAAACATGGTATTTAAAGTTTGGCATCTTCCAAGGATGCGAAAAGAAGATTTTCAAGAAAATCCCCCACCCCAAACTACCCTTTACACGGAACTTTATTCGAAAATGTTGAATTTCTCAAAAATGGCTCTAAAATGTTGATTAAAATATCGTACATTAAAGGTATTTACATGAGAAATGAAATGTATATCTTGAATTTTCTGGGAATAGCCTCTGAAGAGTAGTTTATTCTGGATGAATTTTACTAAATTTTGAATAACTGCTAAACCGTAAGAGATGGACAAAAACTTACTATACAAAAAATGTAGAGCACATTCAAATACACAATTTATGTTATATACATTTTTTTCGTGGAGTTCGTCGTTTTTGTGACATTCCTTATTTTTGGTTTCTGCTATGAAAAACGTATACTTTTCTCATACTGGAACTTGTCAACTCCTATCCATATAAACAAAGGAACTTCATTGATATAGCAAGCTTTTGACTATCACTTTAACCTACGGTTGTGCCTTATTTCACTTCTACTTACAAGGATGCGAGTAATAAGACTATTTCTGCTAATTTTTTCTGATTAGCATAAAGTAAATAGAAGTATAAGCTTTTTCATAAGCTATTTACTCTTATTGAAGATTTAAATACGGGTATACAACGCTTGGGGATGCGGTCTACTGGAAAGAACAACTTCCTTTTTCACGCATGTAGCATTGAAATTATCAATGCTGGATTTTTTAAAATAATTATTTTTGCTCACAAATGAAATAATACTTAAATACACATACATTCAATTTGTCACAACCAAAGTTGGACATCAGGGAGGCGTAACTAGGGAACAGGTGGTAGAGCACTCAAAACTTGGTTTGAAATATGATTATATTTTGTAGGAAGTAATAAACATAAAAGGGGCTGGTGTTTGGTTTACAAAGGTTGGGGCTCTTTCACTTTAGATTGACGACAAGGCAACAATAGTTAAATAATCACGGAATTAGAAGTTGAAAGATTTACTGAAAGAAGAAATGTCTAACTGTACCTTGGCAAAGCAGCGATCTTGCAGAAGTTTGGGTCCGGATCCTGGAAGCAGCAGCGCAGCCCGAAGGGGCCAAGCCCCGAAAGTAAACTTAAACAATACTTTAACGACGAGCAAGAATTGAGAGAGAGAGCCCCAAAAGGGCTGACCCGTGAGCTCCTATAGGGGTATCGCTATTGACAAGGTGGAAACATACCAAATATGGTGCGGAACCGCCCTATCGTGCAGGAAGTCAAAGTGACTTTTCTGCACGATTATTCTAGACGCTTCTAAAAGGAAGCTTGACGTAATGGAAAAGCCATAAGACATGACACTCCTTGAGCATCCTGTTGATTGCACAACATCGCGAAACTGCTGTATTACAATAAAAAGTGAATTCTACATTAAATGCAAGTTAATATAAGAATGATGAATAAAATAATTCTGCCAATTAAAATAAGTTGATTAAAGCTCTTACCATTTTACAGGTGACAATATTCACAGAACACTTACAGGCTAATTACTTTCAGTAATTAATTTTTTCTTTACCACATAATAAATAAATTGATATGGCAACAATTTCCTTCCATTAACATAAAATAAACCCTTGATATGAAAACGCTTGGCTGCCATATTCTAAAGTCTCAATATTGTTAAAAAGCTTATTCTTCTGGCTACTCAATGATAAGAAATATCTCAAAAATGGTCAACTCCACGAAAATAAAAACGCTTATGCCATAAATTGTGTTTCAATGACATCCACATATTTGTCTGTCCTCTATGGTTCACTAGTTTTACAAAATCTAGCAAACTTCTTCCAAAATAAATAGGTGTTCAGGGGCTAGATATACATTTTATTTGTCATTTAAATATCTTAAATAAAATATATTATAATCAAAATCGTTTCAGTCATTTTTGAGAAAACCAAAAATTTTGAAAAAAGTTCCGTGTAAAAGCTAGTTGGAGGTGGGTGGATTTTCTTGAAAATCGTGTCGCGTCCTTGGAAGATACCAAACTTAAATACCAAGTTCCAGTCTTAAAAGTATTTTGTTTTTGGGCTATCCTGCCCTCACACACACATACACACACACACGTGGACATTTTTCTAAAAATGCTTTTTTTGGATTCAGGGGGTCTCAAAACATTTATGTCCGGTGAAATCTCGGCGTCGAAATTTTGAGTGTAGTACCTATAATACCTTCTCTATATACTATATTCATAGTACGTTTAGAGAAAGTTAAAAACCTGATGTGTTCCAATCACATGACTTTCTCTACATCTCTGCAACAAATTATTGTTAAAAAGCTAATGCTTCTATTTACTTCATGCTAATCGAGTTTTATTACTTGCTTCCTTGTAAGTAGAAGCGAAATAAGGGAGTACCATAGGTTATAGTGATAGTCAAAAGCTGGTTCCTATGTGGCTGAAGTTCCTTTGGACAGGACAGGAGTTGACAAATTCCTGCGTAAGAAAAGTATGCTTTTAAAGGTGAAAGAAAAGAAATAACCCAAAAACGATCAACTTCACAAAAAAATGTATAAGCATAAATTGTGTGTTTTAACGTGCTCTACATTTTTTGTGTGACAGGCTTTTGTCCATCTCTTACGGTTATGCAAAATTCCGTAAAATTCATCCAGAATAAAGTAGTCTTCAGTAGCTATTCCCAGAACATTCAAGATATACCTTTTATTGTGAGGTAAATATCTTTAATATATGAAACTTCAATGAAAATCGTTAGAGCCATTTTTGAGAAAATCAAAATTTTCGAAAAAGGTTCCATATAAAGGGTAGTTTGTGGTGGTTTTTTTCTTCTTAAAGTCTTCGTGTCGCATCCCTGGAAAATACTAAACTGAAATACCAACTTTGTTCACAGACACACGGACAAACGGACATACACACACGGACCTTTTTCTGAAAATTCTTTTTTTGAATACAGGGGGCCCTAAAATATATAATTCCGGTGAAATCTCGTTATCGAATTCTTGGGTGGAGTGCAGTACCTTCTATATACACAATGTACATGGTACGTGCAGAGAAAGTAAAAATGTGCCCTTACGAGAGCAAACTTATCTCATCCCTTGCAATAAGGGAGATAGTGTTTTGTTTGTAAAATAGGTTTATATTTTCTGGATGTGCCATTCTAAGAAATCAAGCTGAGAACCAACGCCAGCAATTATGTTATCAGAACTTGTTTTTCTCCCGTTGGCTTCTGTATGTGGCAGCGCAGTCGGTTGTAAATAAGCTGAACTTTTCAGTTTGGAGAGAAAAGTTAGACGAGGGAAAAAAGTGAACATCACTTGCCTCGTTTTCCGTTATCGGCACATTCCTCAATACTGACATATCAGTGGAAAGCTTGATATCTACTCCTGCAATACTCTGCATTAGAGACGAACCCAAATACAGCCCACAAAAGTCGAAAGCCTTTATATAAACCGTACAGGTTATCGAGAACGTATAATACATAAAAAAATAAAAAGAAGAACAGGCAGAAAAATGTAGAATATAGCGTATGTGGAACGGGATACGAATTACACGGTGGAACAAAAAGTATTTCCCATTGCAGATTTTAATGAATTTTGTATTTACATAGTAGCATTAATACTGAACATGTTTCCCTAGCCCGTGTGTACAATTAATATAGGGCATAGAGAAGGTATTGTATTCCATGAAAAATTCGTTACCGAAATTACACCGGAAATATGTTTTGAGGTAAATTTTGGTAATTATTTACAAGTTGGGGCGCTAATTTATCTCCGCTGCGACTTACACCAGTTTTGCACTCTAAGGGGACCGTTTTGGTTAGAGGGGGATTAGGGGCGGGGAGATGGTTTAAAAAACTATGCTGCTATCTGTTTATATACACACACTAACCTAAACGGACTGGAACCTAACCTCGCGCTAAATTTGAAATCTACAGGCTTTGAAATTGTCATCATAAATACAAAGTCAATCAATCGCACTTAGTTTCATTCGATTTTAGAGTGGCCGAAGTTCTGCATAGTAAAATTCACTGAACAGCTGCATCTGCGTGAAACTTACTTGTCATACATCAGCACAGCGTCTAGCGACATATGCCGGTGTTGCATTCCACAACACTGTTCGCCTACCGCCGACAATGAAACTCAGGTTTTAGGCGCTTTAGTGTGTAGTATTATTATATATTTACATTGCAAAAGTACTACAAGACTTCTTTATTTATATTCTACTCCTTCTAGGTAGCGAACTTCATAAATATTCACAAAAAAGAATCGCTACGCGCACGTAATAAATTAGCGTTTAACTTAATTACGGAGCTTTTCCGATAAAAAAAAAATGGTGAAAACGTAACAAGTATAAACCAAACTTGCAGTCAAACCAAAATTTGTTTAATTTCTAGAGGGGCCCCAAGTTCTCTATAATTACCTGAATTTTTACTTTTTCTACACGTAATATGTACATAGTGTATAGAGAAGGTATTGCACTCCACCCAAAAATTCGATACCGAGATTTCACCGGAAATATATGTTTTAGGGCCCTCTGTATAAAAAGCATTTTCAGAAAAAGGTCCATGTGTGTGTGTGTGTGTGTGTCCATGTGTCTGTGAACACGATAAACTCAAAAACGAAAAGTCGGTAAAATACCAAACTTGGTATTTAAGTTTAGTATCTTCCATGGATGCGACACGAAGATTTTAAGAACAATTCCCCCCCCACCCCAGACTACCCTTTACAAGTAATTTTTTTCGAAAATTTTGATTTTCTCAATAATGGCTGTAAAGATTTTGATTAAAATATCGCAAGTTAAATATGTTTACCTGACAAATAATATGTATATCTTGGATTTTCTGGGATTGGCCTCTAAAGACTACTTTATTCTGCATGAATTTTGCATAACTACTAAACCGTAAGAGACGGATAAAGACTTAACACACTAAAAATGTAGGGCACGTTAAGACACACAATTTATGTCATATACATTTTTTTTTCTTGGAGTTTGACCGTTTTTAAGATATTCCTTTTTCTTGGTTTCAGCTTATACTTTTCTCATACAAGAAATTGTCAACTCCTGTCCATACAAACAAAGGAACATCAGTCACATAGCAACCAGCTTTTGGCTTTCAATTTAACCTATGGTACTCCCTTATTCTACTTTTACTTACAATAAGGCAAGAAATAAGACTATTTCTGCTAATTTTACTCTATTAGCATGAAATAAATAAAAGATAAGCTTATTAAGAATAATTTGTTACAGAGATATGGAGAAAGTAATGTGAATGGAGCACATCAGATTTTTGTTGTTTTAAATTCTATTACTTTCGATTTTATGTACATGTACATGCTCTCAGACAGTAAATTGATTGATTGATTGATTGATTGATTGATTGACGTTTCTACTGTCTCGATTAGCATGAAGTAGATAGAAGAATACGCTTTTAAACAATAATTTGTTAAAGCGATGTAGAGAATGTCTTATGAATGGAACTTGTATCATAAATAACGATTGTTATTCGAGTAAATCTAAACAATTTTACACTTCTCTAAACTGGGAAGTCATTTGGCATACAAATAAGGTTTCAGTGAAATAACCGGCATCACCGCCTCCTGGAATATTTTCGTGTCGAGCTTGCAGCCATTTAAAGAACTTCTTCACACTTCGTTAATCTTTACGAAAAGGTTGAAGAAAGGTATAGAAGAGGCTGCAGCGATAGACAGAAGAGTGAAATAAAAAGGCGTCCTCGCAAATTAATGAGACTCGACAGTTCATTAATTCCGACACGACATGAAGTAGAGGAGTGCGAGTAAAGAAATGGAACAAAGATAAGTCTGTCAATAGTGTCCTTAACTCCCTCCTTACTGCCACGGAGCAGGAAAACGTTAATTAGAGCCATACAAGCACCAAGTTATCGGCATGTTGGCGCAGCTGAAGTGTTGCCATTAACTAGGATTTTGTCTACGTTGCAACATAACAAGCAGCGATAAGTATTTCCAGATAACTTCCCGGAAAGAAAAGAAGGATAATACGAGAGCCTTCCAGAAAATGACAGAGGATTTGGCATAACTAAAGAATAACAAAAATATATTATAAATAATATAACGAGAGCTCCAATTTTAGCGCCATGTTGGAGCAGCTGAAGTGTTGCCATTAACTAGGATTTTGTCCACGATGCATCATAAAAAGCAGCGATAAGTATTTCCAGATAAACTTCCCGAAAAAACCATAACACGAGGGTCATCCAGAAAGTGACAGACGAAAGCTAAACAATAACGATAGTTATCAACACAAAACTTCATTTACAAAGTTACAGTACCTTACACTATTTTTTTTCTCAACACGTAGGTACTATGTACATAGTGTATAGAGAAGGTACCTATTGTAAAAGAAATGGCGTTTTATTTATAGACGCTCTTTAGCTGCTGTAGTACTCAGCGTTCCATTCTATACTGGATGTGAAAGACCGCTTAATTTTGCTCAGAGGCCTCTCTACCAGGCTTGAGGTTCTTTTACGTGCCGTAAATCTACGACACGGGACCAACGGCTTTATTTCCTTTGCGAAGGAATCTATGCTAAGGATTTCTACACCAAAAAAAAATCCATTGTCCTCCGCCGGGTTTGAACCCGTGACTTTGGGTATATGAAGTTAGCATGGTACCTATTGTATTGCACCCAAAAATTTATACCGAGATTTTACCGTACATACATGTTTTGAGACTTCCTGAATTAAAAAAAAAAAAGTTTAGAAACATGTACGTGTATATGTGGGTCTGTGAGAGGCATAGCTCAAAAACGAAAATACCAAACTACCTTCCAAGTTTGCAACAGGAAGATTTTCAAGAAAATATACACAACAAAGACGACCGCATGGCATAGAAGTGAAGTATAAGCTTAAGCGTCTATTGTATTGGCTAGAAGAGAAACAGGTAGAGCAGTGCAGTTAGTCATACAAACCTCCTACCATGACTGGTAGGCATACCCTAAAGCCCAGAGCAGGTGACGTCTCAAAAGACCCCAGAAAACGAACTAAAATACCGCAGAGACATTCTTTGGTGCTGAGCGCACATACGTACTAGAGAAAGTAAAAGTCTGATTATTCCATTCACATGAATTTCCCTACATTTCTACAACAAATTATTATAAAAAGGTTATTCTTCTATTTACTTCATGCTAAGTGAAATGTTCTTATTACTTGCTTCCATAGGATGTACCATAAGCTAAAGTGATAGTAAAAAGCTGGTTGCTATGAGATTGAAGTTCCTTGTTTGTATGAACAGCAGATGAGAAATTACCGTATGAGAAAAGTATAACTATTTTATAGCTAAAACCAATAACAAGGAATATCCCAAAAACGATCAATTCCACGAAAAAAGTATATAACATAAATTGTGTGTTTAAATGAACTATACATTTTCTGTTAAGTAAGCTTTTGTCTATCTCTTGTGGTTTACAGTTATGTAAAATTCCGAAAAATTCATCCAGAAATAATGTCTATTCCCAGAAAACTCAAGATATACATTTTATTTGTCTTGGAAATATCTTTAATATACGAGATTTTAATCAAAATTGTTATAGCCATTTTTGAGAAAATAAAAATTTTCGAAATTTTTCCATGTAAAGGGTAGATGTGGGTGGGGGATTTTCTTGAAAGTCATCGTGTCGTAACCTTAGAAGACACTGAACTTAAATACCAAATTTGGTATTTAACGTAATGTTCGTTTTTGAGCTATGCTGCCCACAGACACACACACACACACACACACACACACATGTAAATGTTTCATAAAATCTGATGTGTACCATTTATATGAGTTTCTCTACATCTCTACAACAAATTGTCTTAAAAAGCTTATACTGCTATTTACTTCATGTTAATCAGATAAGAATAACAGAAATAGTCTTATTACTAGGTTCCTGTAAGTAGAAGCGAAATAAGAGTGTCCCATAGATTAAAGTGATAGTCGAAAGCTGGTTGCTATGTGACTGAAGTTCCTTAGTTTGTATGGACAGCAGTTGACAAATTCCTATATGAGAAAAGTATAAGTTTTCATACCAGAAACCAAAAACAAGGAATGACTCAAAAATGATGAAGCCCACGAAAAAAATGTATATTACATAAATTGTGTGTTTTAATGTGCTCTACATTTTTCATGCAGTAAGTTTTTGTCTATCTCTTATGGTTTAGCACTTGTGCAAAATTCCGTAAAATGCATCCAGAATAAAGTAGTCTTCAGAGGCTATTCTCAGAATATTCAAGATATGCATTTTATTTGTCAGGTAAATATATTTAATATACGAAATTTTAATCAAAATCGTTTGAGCCATTTTTGAGAAAATGCAAATTTTCTAAAAAAGTTCCATGTAAAGGGTAGTTGGGGGTGGGGGGATTTTTTTTTCGAAATGTTCATCTCGCATCCCTGGAAGATACTTAACTTAAATACCAAGTTTAGTATTTTACCGATTTTTCGTTTTTGAGTTAACGTTTTCACAGACACACGGACACTCGGACACACACGGACCCTTTTCCGAAAATGATTTTTTTTAGATAAAGGGGACCCTAAGACATATATTTCCGGTGAAATCTCGGTATCGAATTTTTGGGTGGAGTGCAATACCTTCTCTATACACTATGAACATAGAGCGTACGTGTTGAGAAAGTAGCATAAGAAAAGAACACAGGAGTTGCTAATGTCAACGAGTGGTCATATTTCCTTGTGTATACGATGAGGACTATAACTGACAGTATAGAGGAGCTTGAAGGATGCCCGACCCAGCGTCAGTTTGTCGCCACAAATCCCCTTACGGTTATCAGAATAGAGCCTTGGTCACCCAAATGGGAACCTAGCGGTCTAACCACTGTGCCACGCGTCGCCATGCGGTCTGTACTACTAGCTTACATGATTACTACAATGAGGTAAGGATGTAACAATCGCTGTCCCACCGCAAACTATTAATTGAACTACATCTGAGAATTTGGATTTTGGCATCTTAAACTGCTACTTGGAATGGTGATGTAGATGCAGTAATTTATACACAACCAGATACCAGACAGATAGGAACCGAATGTCACAGTTTTCTGATCTGGACAGTTTTGAGCAATGCCAAGTTGAGAGGATCCACCGGGCGACCGGAACCAGGAGTGACGGCAAAGAAATGACAATAGTTCCCTACAGTTTCCAGATTAAGGCACTCCGTACAGAGGGTGCAACACCCCTGCTAAGGGCAATTCCTATCACGCCAACCAGCTGAAGCAGGGAGACGGAAGAAAATCCAATGAGCATTTTTCCACTGCCACGCTGCACCGAACCCAATTGTTGACACCTTCAACCCTCAAAGAAACCAACGGAGTGAAGCATGAATGAAATGACAAATTATTGGAACGTCATGGAGGGACAAGAAATTCGGAAATGAAAGAAATTTACCCAGCATTCATCTGGCGAAACCCAGGAAAAAACCCATGGATCAGTTACGCCGGCTACAGGACTCGAACGCAACACTCCCGAAAGCGGGTCACGGACGTTCTCACTCGTGAAATCAAGTATTACTTTTACTTTCAACAATAATTGCTTTAAGAGGATACATCACCCAAAAGCCTATTTTTTTTTTTTTTGCCTAATTAAATAATATAATGCTTGTAGTTCAATTTCTTGCTATTTTATTACCATGTAACGTTTTAAACCATATCACGTGACGATTTAAATGTGGGTGTGGTACTTTAACCTTTTCACTATGGTGAAAAATTGGTAAAAATCCAAAATTTGGTTTTAACCAATAACATTTGGCCTTAAATATGTCTTTTTCAAGCTGAAAATGCAATAGTATGCACTAGTACTAAAAAAGTGAGAAAAATAATGTTTCAAAATTTACAAAACAGGTCTCACACCGGGTGCTTCTACCTGTCCTGTCACCATCAAGGCATGCAGTACTACCGATTATTTAACCTGGGCCCTCCCCATTCTAAACCACAGGGGACATAGAGCACCCGGCGGGACTTCCCCACACCCCATATTTCCGGTCATGAAATAGAGATTGTTTTGGGAGCAGAGTGCAGCTAGACTTGTAGTTTTTCTTTGCTTTATATATTACTCGGAATTAGTGTAAACAGTCCGTGAGAGTTGACAGATACTCATGGTTTAAAAATTTGTACAGGACATTTTGACATTCTAAGACTTACAAAGAAACAGTGTTAAATTATATGTTAAATCTTAAAACTTATTTTCTGGTGTTTTATTTTTCAGCGTTTTCAAAAATTTAAAATGTTCCATACGATGCAGGTTTCACTCAAGCTCTCTTAAATTTTTAGGATATGTTCTTAACAAGCAAAAAAAGGTTTCTGTCATATGATTTTTTAAAATTGCTAAAATTGTTTTAGATATTGATTTTTAAAGTCAATTATATTATAAAATTTCTTGAAATTTTGTCTGTTTCTTGCTTTAATATTTTCACCTCTGGAACTAATTGTGGTGTAATAAATTCATATGACAATTCTGTTTCTGATATTAAATGTATATTTTGAAAAATAAAAAAATAAAATTATTTTCATCATGTAGAGCAGTGTTTCCCAACCTTTTGAAGTTCACGGCACCCTTGGGAATAACATTAAACACCAGGGGCACCCTTCCTTGAATTAAAAGAAAATTAAGCTTAATATGTTAATTTATTGAAATATTATATAATATTAACGTACACCATAACATAATACAGCAACCTTTAATACAATCACTGAGTAAAAATACATCAATAAATTTCTTTCGATTAATGACTAATGTGAAACTTGTGATTGATTTTTAGAGCACATATATGTGATATCGGATCTTACAGTTGACAGTGAAACACGAAAATCATCCTCAAGGTTATTCAGTCTATTTCTTGCTTTGCATTTTATTGTCACCATTTTATTGCTCGCATAGATAGGATGTTGAACATGGCAAAAATGCGTTAATTGCTTTCTTCATTAGGTTAGGGTACTCCTCTCTCCGTTGAAGCCAAAAACTAGCCACCGACGCCTCACTCTTGGTGAACTTACCTTTGAGTGTGGAATCAGCGCAAAGATCAATAAATTCATCTCGTTCGCAAGCAGTGAAATTTATTTCCTCTGCACTATCTACGAAATCAAATGGTGAGACAACCCAGTCGAAATTCGTAGTGGAAATAGTTGGAAAGTACCCATCTATTGCTTCTTGCAAACTTGATAAGTGATCACAAATGCGGTCTTTCAGTTTACCCAGATCTTTATCTCCTGCCACATTAAGAAGAGATGGAAGGTTCGACAAATCTCCTTTTTGAACTGCAGACTTTCAAGAACTAAGTTTTCTTTTAAAACCTTTCATTTTATTGGTTGAGGAGATTATTGTTTCATTTCGACCCTGCATCGAAACATTCAGTTCATTCAGCTTATGAAAAATATCTGCCAGATACGACAGTTCAAAACACCAAGAATCACTTAGTAAGAGCTCATGAAATGTGTCTTGATTTTCATCCTTAAAAAAAGTTTTTAGCTGTTCTTTAAGTTCGAGAAACCGGTTCAATACACGACCCCGCAACAACCACCTTACTTCTGTGTGAAGTAACAAAGAGGTATGAGCTGCATCCGTTGCGCGACATAACTGTTCAAGAATTCTGCACTTTAAAGGTCGACACTTCATATACTTCACCATTTTCACAACTTGGTTAAACACTTCAGCAAAACCTTCATTACATGCTTTCACGACTAAGAAAACAGTGAGTTATAATAATGGATGGATTTTCATTCAGAGCTCTGGCAGTAAAACCTTTAATTTTCCCAGACATAGATGGTGCACCATCTGTACATATACCACAACAGTCTTTCCATGAAAGATCATGGTCATTGAGATAGGAATTAATAGAAACGAAAATATCATGGCCTGTGGTTTTAGTCTCCAGCGGTCTACAGAACAGAAACTGTTCACTAATATCTTTTTCATCAATATATCTGATAAAACCAAGGAGTGAGGTTTGTCACCAATATCGAGGCTCTCATCTACTTGCAAAGCAAATGTTCTATAAGTTTTTAGTTTCTCCATGACTTGTTCGTTGATATTGCATGACATTTCAGATATCCTGCGACTGTTTGTGTTGTTGGACAGAGGAACTTTCGAAATTTGATTAGCTGCTCCTTCGCCAAGTATTGTTGAAACTATAACTTGACATCAAGGGCCAATGATTTCCTCTCCAAGAGTATGAGGTTTCTTTTTTTTAGCTATCAGTTCTACTACTTTAAATGAGGCTTCAAGGGCAGTATCACCTATGGTCATTCTCTTTACCATTCGCACAGCTGTTTTCTTCTCCCCTTCTAATATATGTGAAAAATACATTACACTTTTCTGTGACATACTAGGATGCTTTGTTGTAAGATGCCGCTTCAGTTTGCTAGGTACCATGGCCTCGTTGCTAAGTGTTTCGCCACAAACTAAACACACAAACACTCGTTATTTCACTTAAGTCCATACGCTAAGTAACTGGTATGTTCTTTTCTTTCGTTTGTCTTCTTTATGTGGTGAATTCGACGGTCCGGGAGAAACTGTAAGATTTGGCTTCTTAAAGCAAGCAGTAGGAGCCGACTGTTCACTTTCACTGTCCTGGCGTTTACGTTTAACAATGTACTTATCCATAGCTAAACACTGTGAATCAACGCGAGGAAGACAACTGAAAGCGCCAAGCGGCGTACACTTTTATATATTCATGTCGAAGTCTCGGGAATGTTCGTGAGGAAGCGAGTAGTCTCGGGAATGTTCGGCAGAGTATAGCTGTAATGCCATCTGTGGGATACTAGTATAACTGAATTATTGAAATGAATCGACCACTATCACCATCTGCCGTGCATGAGAGTAACTGATTTGACTTATTTTATTTCAGGACCTTACAAGACTTAAGGCTTCAGTAGAAGGTATTTTTTTGTTTATCTCAATATCTCGCGGCACCCCTTAGCCAATCACACGGCACCCTAGGCTGCCGGGGCACACTGGTTGGGAACCGTTGGTGTAGAGTGATTTGAATTTGGCGCCAGATTTTTAAGTTAAAAATTAATAACTTAAAAATTACTCATAATACATAAACCAAATTTTAAAGCATGTAACTAATGTACAACATAAATAAATGTTAAACATTTCAGCCTGATTATCTGAAAATTGTTGGATTTAGGATTTTGGAAGTTGTATTCCCTTAAATTACATATAAAAATCTGGTATGTTCCATTCACATGTCTGTTGTTACAAAGATTATTTCTTTTATCTAAAACCAGATAAGAATTATTAGGAACGATTGGATTAGGTACCTCTAAATAGTAGGGAAATAAGATAATACACTGGCTCAAAGCAATATATAAAAAAAAAAAAAATCCGGTTGCTATGTGAAACACTTGAAATACGCTTCCTCTGCATGGCGAAAAGTAAAACAAAAGAGAGATAAAACGATAAAATTACTTCCCGTTTGAGAAAAGCTTAAGCAATTTAAAATTATAACCAATAACACAAACTATCTCGAAATGATGATCTCTTCAAAATGTATATGACAAGATGTGTGTTTTAACGATATCTGCATTCTTTGCATAATACTCTTTGATCTATCTCTTGCAGTTTTCCACGTCATCCTCCGTGGTGTGATGGTTACCATGCTAACTTCATGTATCCAAGGTCGCGGGTTTAAACCCGGCGGAGGACGATGGATTTTTTCGGGTGTAAAAATCCTTAGCATCGTCCCGTGTCGTAGATTTACGATACGTAAAAGAACCTCAAGCCTGATAAAGAGACCTTTGAGAAAAATTAAGCGGTCTTTCACGCCCATTTTAGAATGGGATCCTGAGAACCACAGTAGTTAAAGAGCGTCCATAAATAACTTGCCATTTAATTTTTTGCAGTTTTCTGGTTATGCAGAAATTCATCCAGAACAAAAAGGTCTTCAGAAGGTATTCCCAAAATATTCAGAATATATGTTATAATTTCCATGTAAACGTATATTTAATATAGCCACTTTAATCCAAATCGTAAGAGCCATTTTTGACAAACAAACATTTTTCAAATCATTTTTCATGTAAAGGGAAGCTTGGGGTGTAGGGATTTTGTTGAACATCTTCGTGTTGCTTTCTTGGAAAATACTAAACTTAAATATGTCAACGCGCGCACACACCCATGCACACACATAATGGATATTTTTCTAAAAATCTGATGAGTTCTATTCACAAGGCTTCCTATACATCGCTGAAACAAATTATTGTTAAAAAGCAGATACTTCTATCTCCTTATGATAATCAAAAATACCTTAAATACTTGCTTCCTTGTAAGTAAAAGGAAAATAAGGGAATACACTAGGCTAAAATGAAATTCAAATCTCTGAAAAGTCAGTTGCCCTGTGGATGAAATCCGTTTCTATTCAGGCCCAGGAGTTTTAAACTTTCCGGGTGAGAAAAGTTTGTTTTTTAAATCTGAAACAAATAACAAGGAATATCTCAGAAATAGTAAATTCCAGAAGAATGCATACTTGACATAAATTTGTTTTAACGTGATCTAAAATTTTTATGTTGTAAGTTTTTGTCTATCTCTTACGGTTTACCAATTACGAAAAATTCAGCAAAATTCATTCAGAGGCTATTCACAAAAAATTAAAGATATACATTTTATTTGCCATATAAATATATTTAACATACGGTGTTATAATCAAAATCGTTAGAGCCATTTTTATGAAAATCAACATTTTCAAAAATCTTTCCGTGTAAAGGGTAGTTTGGGGAGGGGGGATCTTCTTTAAAATCTTCGTGTTGCATCCTTGAAGTTATTAATGTTAGATATCTTGAGTTATCTTGTTCACTGACACACGGACACTCACACGCACACACGAACCTTTTTCAAAAAAACTTTTTTTTTTGGATACAGGTGACCCTAAATGTCTATTTCTGGTGAAAACTCTGTATCGCATTTTTTGGTAGAATGCAATACCTTCTCCATAGACTGTATATATATATATATATATATATATATATATATATATATATGTATATACACATGTAGAGAATATAAAAATGCTTTTTAGAATAAGGGGATCTCAAAATTTATATTTTATGTGAAAACTTAATATGGAATGTTTGGTTGGAACACAATATTATGTGGATAGTAGTATAGAGAAGCACTTTTTGTAATTCCGTCATTTACATTAAAAGTGATTTTAATCGTTTGTGATATCTGATAAAGGAATTTTATTTGTGGTTTGCGTGTTTTGCCAGAAATGCAGACGTGATTAATCATCAAAACGTCACATGCACACACCTGACGTTGATTGACGTGTATCCACATGGACATATAACTTAATATGTTTCGTAGCAAATTTTATCTTCTCTACCTGTATATACACGTCCATGCTAGATAGAGAAGATATGGCATTCCACCCAACATTTTACTACCGCGATTTCGTCAAAATACGTGTTTTGATATCTCCTAATCTAAAACAGAATTTCTAGTAAAAATCCATGTGTGTGTGTCCATACAACATATTTCAAGACAATAGAGAATAGGTGGAGAATAAGAATAGCTAAACAAAAGAGATTAGAATGTTTTAAATACTTATATTTTATGTCATTCTGATGTTTTATATAGTATGTGAACAGGGTGTTTAAAAATGCCATAAAATCACCATGTCGTATATAACCAGATAGAACGTGCCTGGCCCACTTCAAGAGAGATGCCGGTTGGTAGCGAAGGTCCCATTCGCGTGGTGTAAGCGTGGTTTGATAGACACGCCGGCGAAGCACAGGTCACCTTAGTAATGGAAAACATAGCATGTGGATGTGACGTATCACAACCGTTGTTCCTTCGCTGCCTAATCCCAAATGTGTGCGATTTTTAAATACACATAACACTTTAAATAGAAGAGTTTTAAAGTTGCGACATCAAGTTTCGGACAAGTCAAATTGTTGAGCTAACCAAACGTAGATAACAGTTGGTTATATATATTCTCTTAAGTGCATTTATGTGTTATAATAGGGTACATTAATTTACACTGTATTGTATAGTTAAATTATTGTATTTGAATATCTTTGTCTTTTCATTTTCGTGTTTACCCTTTCAATTCCTGGTTGTTGTTTCTAATATTGTTTTTTATTTTTGTGCACTGCAAAAGCACGTACGGTCTATGGACCCCTGTGATTGTTGAATCTCCATCTATAATACTATTATGCCAAACAATACACTTATTCATTCATTCAACAAACCTAAAAATTTCATGCTCTCATGCCTTTCTCTAGCTGTTCTTTCATAAGATTATTCTTGTTTCTGCATGTTGCTAATCGAGATAATATTATTACTTAGTTCCTTATAAGTAGGAAGAAAATAATGGAAAATACTAGGGTAAAACGATAGCCAAATGTTTTAAAATCTGTCGTTATGCGATTGTCATTGCAAATCGCTTCCTTGCTTGGCCAGGAGTAGAACAAAAGAAAAAGGGACGCTTAGTGTCTAAGAAAAATATAAGTTCTTCACAATTGAAACTAATAACAAGGGATATCTTGGAAACGGTTACCTCCACAACAAAACTGTAAAGGACATAGATTATGTGTTTTGACGAGATCTACATTTTCTATGGAGTAAGCTTTTATCCATTTCTTACGGTTTAGAAGTTAAGCAAAATTCGACAAAAATCATCCAGAATAAAGAGGTCTTCAGAGGCTATTTCCAGAAAATTCAAAATTTATATTTTATTTGGTATGCAATATCTTTAATATACGGGATTTTAATCAATAGCGTTAAAGCCATTTTTTAGAAAATCAAAATTATCGAAAAATGTTTCCTGTAAGGGGTAGTTTGGGGTGGGGGTATTTCCTTGAAAATCTTCGTGTCGCATCATTGTAAGATAACAAACTTAAATTGTAAGTTTGGTATTTAACGTTTTTTTCGTTTTTGAGCTATGATGTCCACAGAGACGCACACATACTCGCACTTTTTTCTGAAAATACCTTTTTTTTGGATTCAGGGGTACTAAAACATGTAGATATTCCGGTGAAATCTTGGTATCAAATTTTTGGGTGGAATACATTGCTTCCTCTATACACTATGTACATATTATGTGTAGAGAAAATAAAAACGAAAAGTCGGTAAAATATCAAACTTGATATTTTAGGGACACTGGGAGTAAATTTTCAATTTCTATATTCGTATAGATTGTTTTGAAAATTTAACGCCAAAATTCATTAAAATTGGATAAATAGTTTGGAATGTATAAGTTATAGATTATTTTATAGAATTTAAATATGCTATATAATAAAAATGTACAACACGCCTCAAATTTTGAGAAAATTGTCTGGCATTTTCTGAATTATATATAGCTTTGATCCACATTTAACAACTTTGAAGAGGGATTGAATAGGTAGAACCAGACTGAAAATCTCACGCCATATTCGGGATTTGAACCACAGATTCCCGGTCTCTAGCCGGTTGCTCTTCCACTGAGCTACCATGGCAACATACAGGTATAGCACTGAATTTCTCAACTGACTCGCATGTTTTCCCGATAAACCACAAAGTGATCCCAAATTATATTCAGATGATAACCCCAATGGCGACTTACAATGTTGTAAGTACTTTAGGTCCCAGGATTCATAGTATAGCCAACCAAATCCCGACTATGGCATTGAATTTTTCAGTCTGACTCTACCTATCCAACCCCCGTCCTACACACGGCTTGTGTGAAAACAATTAAACTAATAATTGACCATAGTACTTGGCTTTGACTCTTGGGAATAATGATCTTGAAAATACCTTATATATGATATTTCTAAGACAAATGAAATGTCTATCTTGAATTTTTTGGGGGTAGCCTCTGAAAGTTTAATTATTCTCGATGACTTGTATATAACTCACAAATCGTTACATATATACAAAAACTTACTACACAAAAATGTAAATATCATTAAAACACACAGTTTTTTTTTTTTTTTTTTTTTTTTTTTTTAAGAGTTAACCACTTTCGATTTTAGTCACTTAAACTTTTCTCAAACAGAAGGGCACCTTTCTCGTTTGTTTATTGCTGGCAAACAAAGAGACTATCGCTTTAGCCTGTGCAGTTTCTTATTTACCTTATACTTACAAGGAGGCTAGTAACAAAACTAATTCTGCTTATGCATATCTTGATTAGTATGATATACGAGGTACATGCAGAAAGTAAGGTCCATTTGGTAATAAAATTAAATTGTGTACAGACACAGAATAATTATTTATTGCACAAAATTCTACAACTCTTAAACTACTTTTCCACATAACTGCCGAAATTTTGCAGGCATTTGTCATAGCGTGGCACAAGTTTTTGTATACCTTCTTCATAGAAGTTTGCCGCCTGTGTCTTCAAAAAGTTGGAAACATTTTCTTTCAGCTCTTCGTCATTGTTGAAGTGTTGACCGCTAAGGAAAGACTTGAGATGTAAGAACAAATGAAAGTCGCTAGGAGCGAGGTCAGGGCTGTACGGAAGATGGTCAAACACCTCCCAGCCAAATCCCTGTAGGAGGTTTTTCGTCACATTTGCAGTGTGTGGTCGTGCGTTGTCGTGAAGAAAAACAACACCTTTTGACAGCAATCTTCGGCGCTTATTCTGTATTGTGCGGCGCAATTTTCTAAGTGTCTCGCAATAAACATATGCTTTGATTGTTTGACCACGCGGTAAGAAATCAATGAGTAAGATGCCTTTCCAGTCCCAGAACACTGTGCACATCATTTTTCGAGGTGTCAAGATTTGTTTCGGCTTAACCTTTGCTGGGGATGAAATATGCCTCCATTCCATTGATTGCCGCTTTCTTTCAGGGGTGTCGTAAGAAACCCAAGTCTCATCTCCTGTGACTATCTGTGTCAGAAATTCTTCGCCGTCTTCATCATAACGGGCTAAAGACTGAAGTGCACTACCCATCCATTTTGTTTTGTGTAAGAATCTTTAGTACCCAACGTGAGCAAAGTTTATGAAATTTCAGTTTTCCGGTAACAATTTCATGAATTAGTGATCATGAGCTTTGGGGAAATTCCATAGCGAGAGCACTAATTGTAAACTTGCGGTTTTCCTGGATCTTGTCATCAATCGCGTGAACCAGTTCTTCTGTGACCAAAGATGGACACCCACGTCCTTCATTCAACTGTCGGACCCATCTTCTCACCATTGAATCACTCATCGCATTTTGTCCGTAAACTTCGCAAATTTGCCGATAAATTTCAATTGGTTACACTTTCCTAGCATTCAGAAAACGAATCACAGATCTGATTTCACAAGCGGCGGGATTTTCAATCAATACCGACATTGTAAACAAGCACAACAAAGCGTATGTGGCTGACAGCGATCTCAAAATGGCGCACGTTTCTTCTCCTTGATACAGAGCGTCTACCGCACATGTACGGAACTGCGATCGCAGCGCTGCAGCGGAGATAAATTGAAACGGAACTTACTTTCTGGACGTACCTCGGATAGCAGATTAATGCTTTGAATAAAAGGTTTGTTTACCTTACAGCTAGAGGACATGATGCGAATAGAAGACATTAGAATTTCTACTTTCTCTACACGTACTATTTACATAGTGTATAGAGAAGGTATTGGACTCCACCAAAAAATTCGATACCGAGATTTCACCGGAAATATGTGTTTTAGGGTCCCCTGTATCCAAAAATTTTTTTTCAGAAAAAGGTCCGCGTGTGTGTCCATGTGTCTGTGAACACGATAACTCAAAAACGAGAAGTCGGTAAAATACTAAACTTGGTATTTAAGTTCAGTATCTTCCAGGGATGCGACACGAAGATTTTGAGAAAAATCCCCCAACTCCAAACTACTCCCTACATGGAACTTTTTTCGAAAATTTTGATTTTCTAAAAATGGCTCTAATGATTTTGATTAAAATATCGTATATTAAAGATATTTACCTGGCAAATAAAATGTATATCTTGAATTTTCTGGGAATAGCCTCTGAGGAGTACTTTAATTTGGATGAATTTTACGTAATTTTGAATAACTGCTTAAGCGTAAGAGATGCAGTAAAACTTACCACAGGAAAAATGTAGAGCACGTTAAAACACATACTTTAAACCATATACCTTTTTTTCGTGGAGTTGATTGTTTTTGAGATATTACTTGTTTTTAGATTTAGCTATGAAAAATGTATTCTTTTCTCATACAGGAATTTGTCAACTCGTGTCCATACAACCAAAAGAACTTCAATCACATAGCAACCGACTTTTGACTGTCACTTTAACCTATGGTACTCCCTTATTTCGCCTCTACTTTCAAGGAAGCAAGTAATAAGACTATTACTGCTATTTTTTTTTCTTTCTCAATTAGTGAATTAAAAAGAAGCATAAGCTTTTTAACAATAACATTTGCAGAGATGTAGAGAAAGTCATGCGAATGGAACACATCTGATTTTTCTGTTCTTCTTACAAGGGACCAAGTAAAAATGACAATTTCTGCTAATGTTTATCTCGACTATCATGAAGTATATAGAAGAATAACTTTTTAACAATAATTTGTTAGAGATGTAGAGAAAGTTATGTAAATGGAGCACATCGGTTTTTTTAGTTTCTTTAGCACGTATGCACATACAGTTGCTTGAGAAAGCATTGTATTCTACTCAAAAGTTCAATGTCGAGATTTCACTGCAAATATGTCCTCTGGGTGAAAAAAAGCATTTTGAGAAAAAGGTCCAAGTGTGTATATTTTGAAGGCAGCATTGCACAAAAATGTAAATATTGTTAAGTACCAAACTTTGTATTTATGCTTAGTATCGTTCAAGAATATGTTCAAGAAAATCTCCCCACTCAAAACTATCCTTTACATGGAAAAGTTTTTGAAAATGTTGTTTTTCTCAAAATATGGCTGTAATTATGTGCTATGTGTGATATGTTTGAAGCGGTAGTGGATGCAGAAAACTTTGTGAGCGCCGTGTGTCAAATGTTTACTGTATTGCATCAACGCAAGCCAAAAACTGTAACGTAGGTGTGGCATGCAAAGAGTTTGAAAAGCTGCACAACCGTGAACCAACTTTGTCCCTTGCTCACAGCAGGAATCCATCCATATTGATGAATACTTACAAGGGATTTGGGTAGTTTTGCTGAATCGAGAAGTGAGCGGGACAGGAAAGGTTAGCCAATGGGAAAAAGTGACTGTTTTTCTTCCTCCATCTCCTTCCTTCCACTCCTACTTTATCCTACTACTCATGCAAGGCGATGCCATCCACCAGTCACCAGAGAAACACCATTGGAAACAGTTGAATGCTTAGACATCAAGAATCTAAGATGTTCCAGTCCATAACTTCTCTCGCTGTTCCACAGACAAACTTCTGTTACAAAAACGTGTTGCTAATCTTGACTATTTCGTTCATGACACGTAATTGTAGAAAGTAGCCAATCCAGTACATTGGCGCGTAAAATTCCAACCAATCGAAACTCATTATCTCTGCATTTTAATCGCTTTTAGCTTTCTATGCACACAGTGTATAAAGAAGGTATTGCGCTCCATTAACAAATTCGATACCGAGATTTCACCGGAAGTACGTTTTAGGGTCCCCTGTATTAAAAAAAAACATTTTCAGAAAAAGAACCGTGTGTGCGTGAACATGAAAAATCAAAAACGAAAAGTCGTTAAAATACCAAACTTGGTATTTAAGTTCAGTATCTTCCAAGGATGGGACACGAAGATTTTCAAGAAAATCCCCCACCCCCAACTACCCTTTACATGGAAAATGTTTCGAAAATTTTGATTTTCTAAAAAATTACTCAAACGATTTTTATTAAAATATGATATATTAAAGATATATACTTGACAAATAATATGTACACCTTGAATTTTCTGGGAATAACATCTGTAGACTACTTTATTCTGGATGAATTTTACGGAATGTTGTGTAACTGGTAAACCGGTGTAACCTTGGGGTAGAGTTTTTGGGGGGAATAAAACACTTCCTCTATTCTAAATGTATAGCAAACAAAGAAAAATATTATATGTTACAGGAGTTATACTTTCCAGTTTATTGAATACTACTTCAAGCATCTCTATAATGCTGGTTAACCAGTAACTGCATTCATTTCTGCGGTTGGAAGAAACATAGAATAAACAAGCAATGAATCCTGAATGCTCCACGAGCATAGCTTGTGGCACATAAGACTTTTTAAACCGCTGCTTCTAGGCATTCTTCCGCCAGGCATTGCCTCAAAGCACTCATCCGATATTCTTTTAAATGGTATGCAGAGCGATATGGTGCAAAAACAAAGTAGAAAACACTTTTGCGTTTCTTGCTGGGAATTGAAATGAGTATTCCTTTCCAACGAACCAGGAGCCATCTGGAACCTTTAGTAATAAAAACATCTCATAAAACTGCTATTCGCGTAGAATAATAAATTAGCCAGGAATAAAAAGGGCAAAGGAATACGTGAATTTTAAACGTGCTCTCCAAGAAAATTAGGTTATTGCTAAGTGAAAAGGATTTCTGAAGTCTAGATTTCTGTTTTTGCACTTTCTAGTGAATCGATGGATCCTTCTGCACCTATTACCCACAAAAGGACGGTGTTGTGATTTATTCCCTGACCAAAGTTCTTCATTGGTAATATTAACAAAAGCAATAGGTTGCAACGGCTATGATGGTTGATGAACTCTACCGATTTTTTCCATTACAAAACAGTTCCTCTTAAATTGGCGAGTGGGCACATAAATATTGCATTAAATAATGCGCAATTATGTTTAAATAATGTAGTATGAATGGTTAAGGATCAAATTTTACTGAAAATTAATAATTGTTTATGTTACAATATGTATGGTTGTGTAGTTAGGGGGACAAGGTACTCTGAAAGGGTAAACATATATTTTGTTTTGTTTTAGACACTATTTAAACCTCTTTTATTTCTATAGAATTAATTGTTTTTTCACACGAGCAGTGTGTAGGAAAGAGTTGGATAGGTAGAGTCAGACTAAAATATGCAATGCCATAGCCGGGATTTGAAACACGGATGTCCCGGTCACTAGCCGGTCGTTCTAAAACTGAGCTACCATGGCAACATGCCGGCATAGCATTGAATTTCTCAACTGAATCGCATGTTTCCCGGTAAAACACAAGGTGATCTCAAACTATTTTGAGATGGCAACCCCAATGGCGACTTACAATGTTGTATGCACTTTAAGTCCGAGGATTCATAGTATAGTCAACTATTTTAATACCATAATAGATTTTTAGGTATTGGTAACGTCTATGACGTATTTAATTTCAATTTTCATGCCAATAATGATTATTGCCTTTGTTTAACAACTAGTCACTTTCTCTACACGTAATATGTACAGTGTTTAGAGAAGGTACTATTTTGCACTAAAAATTCAAATACCGAGATTTCACCGGAAGTACATGTTTTAGGGTTCCCTGTATCCAAAATTATCTGATGTATACCACGCTCATGACTTTCTCTACATCTCTGTAACAAATTATTGTTAAAAAGCTTATGCTTCTATTTACTTCATGCTAATCGAGAAAAATAGCAGAAATACTCGTATTACTTGCTTCCTTGTAAGTAGAAGTGAAATAAGGGAGTACCATAGGTTAAAGTGATAGTCAAAAGCTGGTTGTTATTTGACTGGAGTTCCTTTGTTTGTATAGACACGAGTTAACACATTCCTGTATGAGAAAAATAAGTTTTTCAAAGTTGAAACCAAAAACAAGGAATATCTAGAAAACGATCTACTCCACGAAAAAAATGTATATAACATAAATCGTGTATTTTAACGTGCTCTAAATTTATTGTGTGGTAAATTTGGTCCATCTCTTACGGTTTAACAGTTATGCAAAATTCCGCAAAATTGATCCAGACTGAAGTAGTCTTCAGACGCTACTCCAGAAAGTTCAAGATATACATTTTATTTGTTAGGTACATATATTTAATATACGATATTTTAATCAAAATTGTTAGGCCCATTTTTAAGAAAATCAAAATTTTCGAAAAAATCTATGTAAAGGGTAGTCGCGTGTGGGAATTTTCTTGAAAATCTTCGTGTCGTATCCTTGGAAGATGCCAAAGTTAAATACCAAGTATGGTATTCAACGGTCTTTTCTTTTTTGAGCTATGCTTTTCACAGTCACACACACATACGCAAACACGGACCTTTTTTCTGAAAATGCTTTTTTTTGGATTCAGGGGGACCCAAAAAATGTATTTCCGTTGAAATCTCGGTATCGAATTTTTGGGTGAAATGCAATACTTCCTATACACTATGTACATGGTACGTGTAGAGAAAGTAAAAGGTATTTTCAGAAAAAGATCTGTGTGTATGTGTGTGCCTGTGAACATGATAACTGAAAAACGAAAAAGTCGGTAAAATACCAAACTTGGTATTTCAGTTTAGTATATTCCCGGGTAGCAACACGAAGATTTTAAGAAAAATTCCCCCACTATAACCTACCTTTTACGTGGAAAAAATTTCGAAAATTTGATTTTTTCAAATATGGCTCTAACGATAATGATTAAAATACCATATTATAAAGCTTTCTATATGACAAATAAAATGTATATCTTGAATCTTCTGAAGACTTCTTTAGTCTGTATCAATTTTGCGGAATTTTGCATAACTGTTAAACCGTAAGAGATGGACAAAAACTTACTACCCCAAAAATAAAGATCAATGTAAAACACACAGTTTATATCACATGCAGTTTTTTCGTTGAATTGACCATTTCTCAGGTATTCCTTGTTGTTTGTTTCAGAATCAAAATACTTGAACTTTATAGAAACGAATTTCCACCGCATAGGAACCAGGTTTTAAAAATTTTGAATATTGTTTTAGCCTGGTGTACTCCTTTATTTCTCTTCTACTTACAAGTAAGCAAGTAATTATGAAAAATTTTACTAATGTTTATCTCGGTTATCATAAAGAATATAGAAGAATATGCTTTTTAACAATAATTTGTCACAGCGATGTAGAGAAAGCCATGTGGATGGAGAGTATCAGATTTTTGCTGTTGTGTGTGTATGTTGGTTTATCGCATTTCATAATGTCGGCAACTTAGCATACTAGAACATAGAGTTTTGTTATTTTTTGCTACCCAAATCTCCATCAGAGACAGTGAGGATGATGAAGTTTATGGTGAAGCAGCGATGAAGATAACAAAGCCAAGCCATTGGTCCCGTGTCCTAGATTTACGGCACGTAAAAGACATCTCAAGGCTGATAAAGAGGTCTCTGAGTAAAGGTAATTGATATTTCACACCCAATATAGAATGGGAATCTTACTTGATAAGAAATTTATATAATATAAAATAAATACATTTGATTAAGTTATTATATTATGAGTGCATTTTTTACTTAAGTCTACCTAATTAAAAATCAGACGTGTTCCATACACGTGACTTTCTCCACATCTTTGTAGCAAATTATTGCTAAACAGCTTAATCCTCTATCAACTTTATGATAATATGGAAAAACATTAGCTGAAATTGTCTTAATTATTTGCTTTCTTGTAAGTAAAATAAAACCAAATATTTATATTGTATGTTTGAAACGCATTCTGCACCTTGGCATTGTGGGCTAGAGCGTAGAACGTAGTTTGATTCCTCTGCAGAGAGTATAGAAGTTATGAATTTTCTCTGAAATATTGAGGAAATACAGAATACAAATATAGTATGTACAGAAATGTGCCGGAAAATATAGTTCATACATAAAGTTAAAGAGGTACATTCAAATTACAAAACTTCCCCAAACACTAAAGGTCCTATATTTTCCACTCACATGACTTTCTATTCTGTAAAAAGGTCTTACAAAAACATATTCCTCTATCTAGTTTGTGTGGATACACATTAGCAGAGATGATCTGGATGTTTAGTTCCTTATGAGTAGAAACAAAATAAGCTAATACACTAGACTAAAGCGATAGTCAAGTCGTTTACAATTGGTTATTATGCGCTTGAAAGTCGGTTCTATTCGCATGGCCAGGAGTAAAACAAAATAAGAAATGCAAAATTCTCGTTTGAGGAAAGGTTATGTACTTAAATTTGAAACCAATAGCAAGGAATATTCGGAAATGGTTAACTCTACAAAAAATCTACATGAGGTATGTATATTGTGCGATTTAACGGGCCACTTTTCTCTATATGCGAGGTTGAATGTAAACACAATGCACGACTCCTATATTTATGCACACTTGAACACCAGGACGAAAGATAGCCTACTTCCATTAAGTTGACCGCTCGCAGCACCTGTAGCTTCTATTCAATCTCATTTCCTCACTCGCCCTGACCCTTCATACTACGTTTGCGACATCGTATGCAGTTCCATGTTCCCACCGGATCAGTTAATGGACAGAATATGCAGTGAAACTGCCTGCCTTGTCCCTTTTCGGCTTCCCCAATCTCTCTGGCCGATAACGGCTCTGTTACTCTACATGGTGGTAAATGGAGAGGTCAGGTCAAAAGGAATAAAGCTTATATTAGCAAAAACCAAGCGGAAGGGAACATTCCTTTTAATATGTACTTCATAAAAGCATTACAAACAGAAAAGTCTAATGTCATTTTGTTTTTTGATCAGCCGAATTAGAAAAAATAAATAGTTTTTGTTTCAAATTGCATGCGTAATTCCACAAGAATGTACCAAGATAGTAGTGTGTTAGAGTAAGCATTTCTGACATTATTTCGATAGTAATTATGGGACATCACACAAGGTTTCGAAATAATGAATCACTTAAAGGAATTAAAGGAATATTCCGAGTAGCTTTTTCAGACGTGAAGTAACTCGGCAACGTTGCGTTGGGGTTAGTCAGGGATCTGAACCGGCTTCTGGATGTAAACACATCGGTCTCTTGCAAACACGACGCAGAGTGGGGATAACGAGCCTACACTGGTGAGATACCAGAAGTGAGGCGTGTTTGTTTATGTACTGACCTAGTGCAAGTGACACCCACACAACCAACAGCATTGCTAGCTTGACAAAAACGTAAGATATAAAATGGGTTCCAAATATCGAGATCTAACTCTGATGTAAATTAATGTAATGACTTCCCTTCCACACGGAATACTGCTCAAAAACTTAGAAGGACAAGATGTATTTCAGAATAGTAATTTTTTCACTTTTCTGGAAAGGTGTAAGTACTATATATTATTGTTAATGTGTTGCATATGTGAAATTTTACCAAAACCTGTAAAAATTAATGTTTTTTAATAAAATCATATGTATACTAAACTTTAATAATAATAGCAGTCGATTAGCTTACACTTTGACTTCTCCGAAACTTGATGTCGCAATTTTCAAACTCTTCTCACATTTGGGATTAGGCAGCGAAGGAACAACGGTTGTCATACTCCACACCCTCACGTTTTCCTAAGGTGACCTGTACCGCGCCAGCGTATCTATCAAACCACGCCTACACCACGCGACTGGGACCTTCGCTACCAACCGGCATCTCTCTTGGAGTGGGCCAGGCACGTGCCATCTGATTATGTACGACTGCTAATTCATGGTGATTTTATGGCAGTTTTTGTATGTGCCGAATTCAGAGCTGAAAATTATATTCACGAATCACGTACGGTATGACCAACAGGGTCCACATCTTCGTTTGGTGTCGTTTTGAAACACCCTACGTGTGCGTGTGTGTGCGTGTGTGTATATATCGTTTACCGAGTCAGGTTACTCAGACGTTTCGTCAGGGACTGGCATTCGCGAGGCCCGGGTTCGATTTCCGTTGAAGGCGCACTCTGTCCTGGGTTTTTCCAGCTTGTTCATATACCCAAGTTCGCGAGTTCAAAGCCGTCGGATGGTTTTAATATATATATGGTAGTTGGATGGATGGATATTTATAACAAATGAAATGCACATGTAGAATTTTCTGGGAATAGCCTCTGAAGCCCGCTTCCGGATGACTTTTGCATGATTTTTAAACCGTAACAGTTTGAGCATGCCTGGCGAACATTACTCCCAAAGTGTGAACAGAGCCCCCTCTCCCTTCCTTGTCTGTAGTGGCGGCGACTAACACATGTACATACACATGCGACAGGTGGAACGGCTTTCTCCAGTAGCGGTGGGTCAGTATTAGGTCAGGCTGCTACTGCAACTTCACACCTTAAGCGGTCAATGTGCTTTGGAGGTCACTAATTGAGGGGTAGTAGTAGAATGGCTTCACACTTTGGGAGTAATGTTCGCCAAGCCTGAGATAGGGAAATTCTTACCACGCAAGAAATGTTGATCCCTTAAAGCCAACATTATCGAATTCTTCTTCCTTTTCTTCTTTTTCCTCTTTTTTTTAAATCTAACCTTTTCCGGAGATATCCCTTGTAAATAGTAAATTTTCCGATGGTTATACTTTTCCAAAATGGGAATTCGTTTTTCTATCCTTGTTGATACGGCCGCGCCGTGGCCGAGTGGTTAGACCATTGAACTCTAACCTAGATGTCCCGGGTTCTATTCCAAGCGACCGCATGTGAGATTTATGGTGGACAAAGCGGCGCAGTGGCGGGTTTTCTCCGGGTTCTCCGGTTTACCGCGCCATCGCATTCCATGTAGCACCAGCACCATGACCTGCGATGCCACAAGTAGTAAAATCGGGCGTTAAACACTAAAAAAGAATTAAAAACAAATATCCTGTTTAAGTAAAGAGAACGGAATTTCAAAGCCATCACATAGCGACCATCACAACGTTCTTAAAGGATTTGACTTCGCTTAAATCTACTATATTCCCCTTTTCGCATACATCTACCAGATGGTCCAACTGACCCGAATTTGACGTGTGCATTAAAAAAGTTGCAAAATTTAAGGAGTCCATTTCAAATTAAACCTGACCATGGAAAACTGGCGAGAAAGAACATTAATGTCTTCAGATACTATTTTTACCGTCAACTTCCTAGACTTAATTGCTATTATTATCCTCAACGCCCATTTTCGAATATATTATTTTGACATTGATTTTCATTTACGATATAAATGTAAACACGACTAAACATCTTTCCAAGCACAAAAAGCAAACAAAACGTACCATAATTTCTAACAATTTGGTGATAATTTGTTGTGAATGGTGGCACGAAATCAAGGGTGCTTCATACCGTACAGTAGGTCAATTCAGAAAGGTAGTGTACTGATAATTCGACAGAAACAGTCTGCGCCAATCACATACGCTTGACGATGCACAATAGACCAATCAGAATCCCGTTATTACTAATGATGGCCATTGCTGACTTGATTACAAAGTATATTTGCTTACCATACGAGCTTAACACTTAATAGTGTTTGATTTTTCTCTTATCTTAAAGGTAATATATATCACGATAGAACTAAATTATGTATTAATAAAATGGCAAAGCATCAAAAACAAATTATAGCTCTCGTTTCATATTTTTACTTTCTCTATACGTACTATGTACATAGTGTATAGAGAAGGTATTGTATTGCACTCTAAACTTCGATATCAATATTTCACTGGAAATACATGTTTTGAGACTCCCTGAAAAAAATTAGAAAAATATCTCTGTGTGTGTGTCTGTGGGCAGCATAGCTCAAAAACGAAAATGTCATTAATCACCAAACTTGTTATTTAAGTTTGGTATCTTCCAAGGATGCGACACGAAGATTTTCAAGAAAATCTCCTCACCCCAACTACCCCTTACCTGAAACATTTTTCGAAAATATTGATTTTCTTAAAAATTACTTAACGATTTTGATTAAAATCTTTTATATCTAAGATATTTATGTGACAAATAAAATAAAATTTTCTGAGAATAGCCTCTGAAGAAATGTTTATTCAGGATGATTTTTATTGCATTTTGTATAATTGGCAAACCATAAGAGATAGACAAAAACTTACTAAGTGTACAAAAAGTGTAGATCACGATAATCTATGGTACTCCCATATTACGCTTCTACTTATAAGGGAGCAAGTAATAAGACTACTTCTGCTAATTTTTCTGAATTAGCATGAAGTAAATAGAAGCATGAGCTTCGCTGCAGAGAAAGGCATGTGACTGGAACACATCAGATTTTTTTGAAAAGAGATGCGTATATAATATTATGGTAGGAAAATCCCCGCTGCCGTAACGATTTTCGTTAAAATTTCATTGATGTTATTAATATATGAAATGAGTATTTCGAGTTTTCCGAGAATATCTCTGAAATGTTATAATTTCCTATATTTTGACGTCAATGCCGGGAGTTTCAGTTTTGTGTGTCTATAGCTTGTTTGAAGAATGAATACAGATGGCCACGAGTGGTAGCTTGCGTGAACACAGATAAGCGGTATTACGTCACCAATCCCGGTGCATGCCCTATACAGCACGACAATATTGGAATGCAGCAGAGGAGTCTTTTACTGGAATCAAGTCAAAATGCAAATATCGCCGCGTGTGGTCGTACGCTCAAAAAGTAGAAAATTAATATTCATTAGTGATAAAGAAAACATCAAGTTTAACCTGTTGTGAATCGTTTAATTTATTCTTGTTTACGTACGCTGTGCTGATACTTCGATTGTTAGACTCTACTGCAATATATCCCCGCCTTCTCTGACCTCTCTAAACCGCGCCATGCTACACCAGCAACTTTTCCTAACAACAGCATTCTTTCATCAGACAGGTAGTATATAATTTAAAACACATTTATTTATTTAAGATTGAGTGAATTTTCTTATACGATATATTTAGTTATGTTATTGAATCGGAGGATAGCCGCATAATAATTTAGAAAAGCTTACGACTGTGTTGTGAATGGTCTTCCTTTGCGCCTGCGCTTACATCTTCGCTTGCGTCTCATTGTGAAACGTTCCTTATGCCATCTAGCGCCTTAATAAGAGCCTTTTGCGGTTAAGCAGCTCGTCAGTGTTTTCATAAAGCTCTTTGCTATTATTACGCTTCACAGGGATATGTTGCAGCAAGCTTAAATTACTAACGGCATTCTGGTTTCCTTCTCTAAAAGCGTTCCTTGTAGATTGCACAGCGCACAAATACCCAACATTCCACTTTCTCCGTCCCTTGAAACTACTCTCCTCTTCGTCGAACGTAACCTAACTTTTTGTTTTAGTGCCTGGAAGAATGAAGGTCCTGTTTTTCCTTACAGGCTACCCTAAATTCTTTGCGGACGTTGATTTTGCTTTTGTTTAGCTCCTAGTACAAACAGAAGAGGAAAAAAAAAAAAAAAAACAGGTTAAATAACAGAGGCTATTTTCCCTCGCATGTTATCCTTTGTTCAACACACACGTTGCCTCAGCTGTGCTAAAATGAACAGCATGAAATGGCGCAGAAATACAGAGATGAAAACACTAAAACGCACCGTACAGGTGGCGCCATAAGCCAGTTAATCACTGTATATGGTCAGCAACTCGATAGATGGCGGAACTTGTGGCAGTAAAACACTGTGAAGCAAATGTGTTTCGTAGTGGCAGCGCTGGTTTATTAGTAATAAGGACCAGCTCTTTTCATTCGGCCATTGAAACTCGAAACATTTAAAATATTCTGAAATTCTGCATTCATATATCCCTTATTAGTATTTATGTAAACCATTTTTACAGAATTTTATTTTTATTTGCTTTGTAGTGGTAGCAGTGTTTCATTAGTAACAAGAGACAAGCTATTTTCATTCGGCCATTGTAAACAAGAAAAGCTTCACATAATCTGAAACTCTGGATTCATTTATTCTTTTTTAGTGTGTATATAAGCTATTTTTGCAGAGTATTATTTCTATTTGTTTTGTAATGGTAGTACTGGTTCATCAGTAACAAGGAATAAGCAGTTTTCATTGGGCTGTTGTAAACACGAGAAGCTCAAAATGATCTGAAATTCTGCATTTATATATCCTTTATTAGTGGGTATATAAACCATTTTTACAAGCATTTTATTTTTGTTCGTTTCGAAGTGGCAGCACTGGCTTGTTAGTAACAAGGAACAAGCTCTTTTCATTCGGCCTATATAAACAAAAAAACCTTAAAATAGTCTGAATTTCTGCATTCATATATACTTTGTTAGTGAATATATAAACTATTTTACGAGAGTTATATTCCTATCTAATTTGCTCTAAATTAACCTTCTTTATATAGCACATGATGCATAGTTAGAAAAAGTATTGCACTTCACTCAAACATTCTATACCGAGTTTTTACCGTAAACACACGTTTTAGGGTTCCCTGAATAAAAAAAAAAAAAACATTTTCAGACTAAAGTCGTGTGCGCGCGTGTGTCTGTGGACAGCATAGCTCAAAAACAAAAAGTCTGTCTAATACCAAATTTGATATTTAAGTATCTTCGAGGAAGATGGCACGCAGATTTTGAGAAAAATCACCCCGCCCCAAACTACCCTTTACATGAAAAATACTTCGAAAATTTTGATTTTTTCTCCACGCTATCTCTAACGTTTTTGATTACAATACCGTATTTTAAAGATATTTATGTGTATATTTTGAAATAGCCTCTGAAGACTTTTTCATTCTGGATGAATTTTGCGGAGTTTATGGTAAACAGTAAGAGATAGACAAAAAGCTTACAACACAAAACATGTAGATATGTCTAAAACAGGGCGCTAATGACCTCGGCAGTTGAGCGCCCTTAAGCACCATTATCATCATCATCATCTGGCTAAAACATACAGTTTTTTGCCATATATGTTTTTTCGTGGAGTTGATCATTTCCGAAATATTCCTTATTATATGCTTCAGTTTTAAAATATTTTTCTCATACGGTAATTTGTAATCTTAAAGCCAAGCGATGAAACGAATTTCATTCACATAGTCACCAACTTTTAAAAGATTTCACTATTGTTTTAGCCTAGTGTACACCCTTATTTCCCTTCTACTTGCAAGAAAATAATAAGACTATTTCTGCTAATGGTTATCTCTATTAGGATGGCGTAGATGGAAGAATAGGTTTTTACAGTAATTTGGTACAGATATACAGAGAAAATCATGTGAATGGAAAACATGAGATTTTTTTATACTTTTTTACTTTCTCTATACGCACTATGTACATCGTGTATAGAGAAAGTATTGCACTCCACCCAAAAATTGAATACCGAGATTTCACCGGAAGTATATGTTTTAGGGTCCCCAATATCCAAAAATAAGCATTTTCAAAAAAAGGTCCGTGTGTGTGTGTGTGTCCGTGTGTCAGTGTGTCCGTGTGCCCGTGTGTCTGTGAACACGATAACTCAAAAACGAAAAGTCGATAAAATACCAAATTTGGTATCTAGGTTTAGTATCTTCCAGGGATGCGACACGAAGATTTTGAGAAAAATCTCCCCACCTCCAACTACCCTTTACATGGAACTTTTTTAGAAAATTTTAATTTTCTCAAAAATGGCTCTAATGATTTTGATTAAAATTTCGTATATTAAAGATATTTACTTGACAAATAAAATGTATATCTTGAATTTTCTGGGAATAGCCTATGAAGAGTAGTTTATTCTGGATGAATTTTACTGAATGTTGAATAACTAAACCGTAAGAGATGGACAAAAACTTGCTACACAAAAATGTAGAGCACATTAAAATACACAATTTACGTTATACACATTTTTTTCGTGGATTTCGTCGTTTTTGAGATATCCCTTATTTTTGGTTTTTGCTAAGAAAAACGTATACCTTTCGCATACAGGAACTTTTCAACTCCTATCCATATAAACAAAGGAACTTCATTGACATAGCAACCAGGTTTTGACTATCACTTTAACCTATGGTAGTCCCTTGTTTTGCTTCTACTTACAAGGAAGCAAGTAATAAGACTATTTCTGCTAATTTTTTTCTGATTAGCATAAAGTAAATAGAAGTATAAGCTTTTTAAAAATATTTGTTGCAGGGATATGGAGAAAGTCATGTGAATGGTACACATTAGATTGTTCACTTTTCTACACGTACTATGTATAGAGAAGGATTTTTATTTCACTTCAGAAATCCAATACCGGAATTTCATCGGAAATACATGTTTTGTGTCCCCTGAATACAAAAAAGCATTTTTAGATAAAGGTTCATGTGTGTGTGTGCGCGAGGGCGCGTGTGTGTCTTTGGACAGCATAGCTTAAAAACGAAAATACCGTTAAATACCAAACCTGGTATTTCAGATTGGTATCTTCCAAGAATGCGACACGAAGATTTTCAAGTAAATCATACCACCCCCAACTACCCTTCACATGGAACATTTTTCGAAAATGTTTATTTTACCAAAAACAGCTTTAACATTTGGATTAAAATTCCGTTTTAAAGATATTTTTATGACAAAGGAAGTGTATATCTTGAATATTCTGGCAATAACCTCGGAAGAGCGTTTCCTTCTGATGACTTCTGTATAACTGGCACACCGTAAGTTATATACACAAAAATGTAGATTTCATTAGAACACACGATTTATGTCATATACCGTTTTTAATACAGTTAACCGTTTTCGAGATACTTCGGATTATTGATTTCAATTTTAATCACTTAAACTTTAACAAATGGGAAGAGATCTTTCTTCTCGTTTCTCGTTTGTTTGTTCCTGGCGAGAAAATGTTTTTAAAAATGTTTTTCTCAAAAATGGCTCTAATGATTTTGATTAAAATACCGTCTATTAAAGGTACTCAAAACACAAATAAAATGTATATTTTGAATTTTCTGGGACTAGCCTCTAAAGAGCATTTTATTCTGCTTCATTTTTGCAGAATTTTGAATAGCGGTTAAACCATAAGAGATAGACAAAAGCTTACTACACAAACATGTATATCTCGTCGAAACACGCAATTTATATCACATGCATTTTTGTTGTAGAGTTGACTGTTTCCAAGATATTCCTTGTTATTGATTTCAATTTTAAAATATTTATACTTTTCTCAGACTGGAAGTATTTGTTTTGTTTTACTGTTGTCCAAGCAAATAAGCCAATTTCAATGATAATAGCTTCTAAAATATTGGACTATCACTTTAGTATAGGACATTCCTTTAGTTCCCTTCTATTTGTAAGGAACTAAGTAATTAGAATATTTTGTTAATGGTTATCTCGATTAGCATGGTGTAGAAAGAGGAAAATCTTTTGTAAGAGGTTTAATTGTAGAACATTTAAAGAAGTTCATGTAAGTGTAACACATCAGATTTTTACTTTCTCTACACGTACTATATACATAGTATATAGAGCAGGTATTGCATTCCACCCAAAAATTCGATACCGAGATTTCACCGGAAATATATGTTTTGGGTCCCCCTGAATCCAAAAAAAAGCATTTTCAGAAAAAGGTCCGTGTGTGCGTGTATGTGTGTCTTTGGACAGCATAGCTCAAAAACGAAAAGACCGCTGAATACCAAACTTGGTGTTTTAATTTGGTACCTTCCAAGGATGCGACACGAAGATTTTCAAGAAAATCCCTCCACCCCAAACTACCGTTTACATGGAACTTTTTAAAAAAATTGTATTTTCTTAAAAATGGCTGTTACGATTTTGATTAGATATACTTAGCTGACAAATAAAATGTATATGTTCAATTTTCTGGAATAGCCTCTGAAGACTACTTTATTCTGGATGCATTTTTCAGAATTTTGTATAACTGCTAAGCCGTAAGAGATGGACAAAAACTCACGACCAAAAGATGTAGAGCCCATTAAAACACACAATTTATGTAACATACATGGTTTTTTTTAGATATTCCTTGTTTTTGGTTTCAGCTTTGCAAAACATACTTTTCTCACACAGGAATTT